>JAHHFK020001140.1:70000-217146 GCA_024533555.2 Aedes koreicus | reverse complement strand
ATGTAAATGATATATATAGATAACTAGCTGAACCCGGTGCGTTCGCTGCTACGCTTGCAACTAAATGAAGGAAAATTTAATACAACTGGCACGTTTATGGTTTTTTTTAAATGAGTTTTTTTTTTCTTGAATAAACAGGGGTTCAAACTTCTATCAAAACATGCTTTTTCCCGAGAAATACACGTTTTGTGTTTAAGTAACCTGGATAATTCTCATTTTTGGTAGAAATTTGTGTTTCATTTGTATGGGTGCTCTCCCTCCAGAGGGGGTGGTTTCTCAAACCACCATACAATTATTGCCTTCAAAACCCCCCACATACCAAATTTGGTTCCATTTGCTTGATTAGTTCTCGAACCATCACATTCGGCTCATCGATTATAATAAAAATTTGAGTTTCATTTGTTTGAAGCCCCCCCCCCCCTTCAGAAAGGGAGGGGTTTTGAACTACCTAGAAAAACCTCTTCATATAAATTTTCACGTTGGTCGGTTCAGAACTTTCCGAGTCTATAAGGGTCTGACAGTCAGACAGACAGAAATTCATTGTTATGTATATAGAAATCTAGCCTCCAAAAAACCCCATATGCTAAAAGTGGTTTCATTTACTTGATTAGTTCTCGAGTTATGCAGAAATTTGCTTTTTATTTGTATGAAGGCCCCCTTCAAAATGGGGAGGGGTATTGAACTGCCATAGAAACATTTCTTGCCTCTAAAAACCTCAACATGCCAAATGCAAAATTTGGTTTCATTTGCTTCATTGGTTCTCGAGTTATGCTAAAAATTATGTTTCATTTTTCTGGGAGTCTCCCCTTCCAGAAGGCGGAGGGGTCTCAAACCACATTAGAAACATTTATTTCTCTCAAAAACCTACACATGCCAAATTAGGTTCCATTTGCTTTAATTTTTATTGAGTTATACTGAAATTCGTGTTTCATTTGTATGAGAGACCCCTCTTTCAGTGAGCGGAGGAGTCTCAAACCACAATAGAATCATTTTTTGCCTTCGAAAACCTCCACATGCCAAATTGGGTTCCATTAACTTGATAAGTTCTCGAGTTATTCAGAAATTTGTGTTTCATTTGTATATGAGCCCTCCTTTCAGAGAAGTGAGGGGCTCGAGTCAACTTAGAAACATTTCTTGCCTTCAAAAACCTTCACCTGCCAAATTTGGTTCCATTTGCTTGTTTAGTTCTTGAGATATGCAGAAACATCTGTTTCATTTGTATGGGAGCCTCCCCTTTCTAGAGAGGGGAGGGGTCTCAAACTACCATAGAAACATTGTTTGCCTCCAAAAACTTCCGCATGCTAAATTTGGATTCTTTTGCTTGGTCAGTTGTCGAGTTATGCAGAAATATGTGTTTCGTTTGTATGGGAGCCCCCCTTTCAGAGGAGGGAGGGATCTCTTACTATCTTAAGAACCTTCCTCGGCCCCAAAATCCCCTGCATACAAATTTTCACGCCGATCGGTTCAGTAGTCTCCGAGCCTATTAGGGTCAGACAGACAGACAGACAGACAGACAGACAGAAATCCATTTTTATATGTATAGATATAGATGTATATGGTGATTATATTGATATATTTGTTGGTTATACCGATAGATATGTTGATGATATAGATGTATTTGATGATGCTATTGATATGTTTGAAGATGATATCGATGTATAAGTACATGATATAGATATGACGCTACTTTGAGTGTTAAAAATCCGCAATCACTTTGTCTGTACAGGCAGAACGGCATTTTTCGAGACAAAACCATCTGTGTTTAGCGCCACGGTCCCCAAATTTCAACAGAATGTCAATAACTATTGAATGATGTAATGATGTATGATGTTAAAGCTTTTCAGGGCTACTATTCTGATTTTGAAAAAGTGTTATACTGAATTTTTATAAATCCTGGCTGATCCTGAATTTTGCACGATTTCTGTTCGATAAATACCAAATATTTCCTAAGGGTCGTTTTAAGTTGGCTTACTTTTTGCAATCGCAGCCAGCTGCACAGTGGGAAAAAACGGACCCAAATTCCCACAGATGAGACGCCGCTGGATTGGCTGCTTGAAATATATCATTTCTTATGGGAAATTTGCCAAAAAATTGAATGGTGCTGGTTTCATTCTGCGCCGGGCCCGGGAAATGGTCCATTTTACCCGATTTACCTCTAAAAATTTGTCTTTTTGAGTTGGCACACATATAACTAAACACGCCGCTGAATTTTTAGCCCGCATAGAAGCATGTTTCATATTTCAAAACTCTTGGGAATCGAATGGTGCAAGTTTAATTCAGTTTCAAGCTTGGAAAGTGGCTTATTTTGCCCAATTTCCCCATTAATTTGAGATTTTCTTGTTCGTACCCTTTCAGCTACAATCGCTGCCAAAGTTTTTGATTGAAAACAGCCTATCTTACGAGAAAAAGTCTAAGGAATCGAATGGTGTTGTTTTCGTTTAGTTACAGAATCGGGAAACTGTCCATTTTGCCCCATTTAACCCTATCTTTGTGTTTTTAAGTTTTTATTCATATATCTACAATCGCCGCTGCAATTTTCTCCACGAAAAACACCATATCATACGTGAAAAACACTGAGAAATCGAATGGTGCCGAGCCCGGGGAATGGTCCATTTTACCCCATTTACCCCTAAAAATGTGTCTATTTGAGTTGGCATCCATGTTACTACAATCGATGCACAGGAGATCTCCGCCGGTGTTCCGCAGGGAAGTATATTAAGTCCACTTTTGTTTAACCTATTCACCTCGGACATACCCCCATTCCCTGAAAATGGATTTCTGTCATTGTTCGCCGATGATACATCAGTCGTCCACAATGGTAGGGTAATAAAAGCGCTTACAGCAAAACTGCAGCGAAGTCTGAATGTTCTGTCAGAATACTTCACCGAATGGAAGATCTGTATTAACGCAGCGAAAACCCAGGTCATCCTATTCCCACACTCCAACTCTCCCAGACTTGTTCAGCCTGAGGGTTGTAAAATTAGTCTAAACAACACAACGGTGGAATGGACCAAATCAGCTGTCTATCTTGGCGTTACCATAGACAGCAAGCTTATTTTCAGGAAGCAGGTTGACAAAACTGTCACAACGTGTAACGTTCTGTTGAAGCTACTGTACCCATTGACCAACAGAAGGTCTACATTATCCCTGAAAAACAAGCTTGCTGTCTACAAGCAAATCATACTTCCAGTCATCGAGAACGGCATGCCAATCTGGGAGAGTTGCGCAAAAACACATCACCTGAAGCTTAAGCGTGTTCAAAATAAGTTCCACAGGATGACCCTGAACACCCCTCCGAGGACAAGAACATCTGAGGTCCACCGTCTGCCCAAGATAAAAATGCTCGACGATTGCTTTAGTGAGTCTATCAATCGGTACAGGGCACGCTGCCTGACATCGGATCATCAGATCATCCAGAATCTGGTTCCCCATCCCTAGGATTTTCAAATTGTAGTTATAGTTGTAGTTTAAGTAGGTTATCAAATTTTTATAAACAATGCCCCAATAGCTGATCTGAAAAAAATAATTAAAACACAAAACACACTAATAACATCAATCACATAAAACACTTAAACAAAGCTGAAGTGCCCAATGGGCTAAAACACTTAAAATTTGTTATTTAGTATATAAGACAAAGAATGAAAATAAAGATCAATTTTAGTAGTAGTAATTTTCTTCATTCGGTCGGCAGCCATGGAGCTGTGCAAAGTGGCAATGGGCAAGTACTGCTCTGGCAGCTGGCGGTTAAAAGTACCCTGCAGGAGGGTACGCGGAAGAGCTACCAGCCAGAATGATGGCTCAGCGGCTGTCGCTAGCGAGTGGCTGGCTTGACAGCCAATAGAAATGCAGTTGTGTGCTATGTCAGGCTGGTGGCAGATTTAGCCATTTTGGAGGGAAACATGTATGATCCAGTAGGGGTAGTCATATCAGAATATGACGTACATATAGATATACAGGGTATGATCAACAAGGAGAAGACTAGCAAAATTGTGTCCAGATTCAAAGTGATACAGTTCGGTGAATAATTAACCGGGAAATTTATTCTAGTTTCAGCATGTTTAATCAAAATTTGATTTGACTTCCGGACACCGGAGATATCACGAATACTTTGAGGTTATGTCAAATGTGCTAATTTGTTACTTGAAAATCGGTAATATTATATTTTTCTTAGAAACTAGAATATATAACAAGTCTGTCAATGGTTAAAGATCGTGAATCGGCCCATAAACAACCGAGATATGGCCATTTCCGTAAAATGTAGTTTTTTACCCAATTGCCTGACACTTCATATATTGAAAAACTCCTTTTTAATTTATCTGTAACTCTGCGTACCCTTAACCAAATTAGATGCAACTTTTTCCATACGATCACAAATTTATCCTAGTTTTTGGAAAAGTAGCGGACATTTCGTTATTTTCCGTAGTTCCGGATTCATTATCGGGAATCGTGAAGGAAGTACCCTACCAGTGTAATGGCCAGAGTTAGAACTGTATCAAACCTGGCTTGCGACATATCAAACTTCATGATTTTACAAACCAATACCACTGGTAGTCAACCTGAGAGTATTCTTTCACATTGGCCACACCTGGTGACGTTCCGGATTCCGGGTTCCCCCAGGGAAGTGGCCAGATTTCGAATGATGTCAAACCCTGGCTTGCGACACATCAAACTTCATGATTTTACAAAACAATACCGCTGGTGGTCAACCTGAGAGTATTCTTTCACATTGGCCACACCTGGTGACGTTCCGGATTCCGGGTTTCCCCAGGGAAGTAGCCAGATCTCGAATGATGTCAAACCCTGGCTTGCGACACATCAAACTTCATGATTTTACAAAACAATACCGCTGGTGGTCAACCTGAGAGTATTCGGTCACATTGGCCACACCTGGTGACGTTGCGGATTCCGGGTTCCCCCGGGGAATTGGCGAGATATAGAACGATTCCAAACTATGGATTGCGACACATCAAACTTCATGATTTTACAAATCTAGATTACTGGTGCTCAACCTGAGAGTTTTCGGTCACATTGGTTAGACCTGGTGACGCTCCGGGATCCGGGTTCCCCCAGGGAAGTGGCTGGATTTAGAACGATGTCCAACCTGGCTAGCAACACATCAAACTTCATGATTTTACAAACCAATACCACTGGTGGCGAATCTGAGGTTTCTATTGTGGGCATCAGGATTCAATGGCAAATTATTCAAACATAGTTTCGAAAATATATAAAAGTTCGGATATGTTAACAATAATTCAGTTATTTTGATTAGATAGATTGTTTCAAAGGAAAATCGCGTTTAATAAGGCGTGGGTCCACCATTCGCATTCAAAACGGCTAGGATACGCCTAGGGATAGAATCGTACAATTTTCGGATTGTTTCGATAGGTATTTTATACCACTCATCGATCAAAACCTTCTCTAACGCTTTTAGAGACGATGGTGGTGGAAATACACTACTCATGCGTGCTTCTATTGTAGACCAAAGTGGCTCGATAATGTTGAGGTCTGGTGACTGTGCTGGCCAATCAAGGTGATGAAAGTCTGTGTCATGCTCTTCGTACCACGCCTTTATGATTTGAGCAGTGTGGATTGGAGCGTTGTCATCTTGGAAGATTCCTCTGCCATCAGGAAAGATGGTCTTCATCATTGGCAGCTGTTGGGCAATTGTGTTATTTTAAGTATATTGTGAAGGTTTTCTAAAAAATACCTGGTCATCCAATATTTCTTGATAATCTTTGGCCTTTATTTTTCCCTTCATAGCAACTAAAGGCCCAAGAGAATGCCGCGATATTGCACCCCATACCATAACTGACCCCCCACCATGTTTAACGGTTGGCAGAAGGCAGCCAGGGTTGTAGGCTTCTCCAGGAGTACGCCATACGTACACTCGACCTGTAGTTGGAAACAAGGTAAAAGATGATTCGTCCGACCACACAACTTGGTTCCATTGATCTGGCGTCCATTCCTTATGATCCTTGCACCAGCGCTTCCTGTTTACCGCGTTTTGCGGTTTTATTAGCGGTTTAGAAATGGCCGCACGAGCGCAAAGATTCATGTCGTGCAGCTCCCTTCGGACAGTTGATGTAGAAACTGGTTCTTGAAGCGCATTGTTCAAAGCAGCAGTTGCTTTAACAGCACTAATGCGTCTGTCTGCTTTGACTATGCGCTTCAACGAACGTTGTTGCCGGTCATCCATCTTCTGCATCCGTCCACAGCTACTTTTATCAGGCGATGTTTTTCCATGTTTTTTATATTCCGACATTATCCGGCAAACCAACGAGTTTGCATGTTTCAGCGATCGAAGCACCGGCTTCTCGAGCATCGACTATACGGCTCCGTTGAAATTCCGTAAGCTCTAATGGCATTTCGAACTGCACACTTCAGCACTTAACCTTGATTTGTCCCATGCGCAAGCACTCAATCCTGTCACCTTTTGTCTTCTTCTATGCAAACATGTACACGGATAAAAAATAATACCCAATTTGAGTTCTATTCCGCCAGGTCGATGGTTCCGTACGCCAAATTAATTTTGAGTTATTTTTCAATTAATTTTGAGTTATTAATTTTGAGTTATTTTTAAATTAGGTATTGTTTTGTAAAATCATGAAGTTTGATGTGTCGCAAGCCAGGGTTTGACATCATTCGAAATCTGGCCACTTCCCTGGGGGAACCCGGAATCCGGAACGTCACCAGGTGTGGCCAATGTGAAAGAATACTCTCAGGTTGACTACCAGTGGTATTGGTTTGTAAAATCATGAAGTTTGATATGTCGCAAGCCAGGTTTGATACAGTTCTAACTCTGGCCATTACACTGGTAGGGTACTTCCTTCACGATTCCCGATAATGAATCCGGAACTACGGAAAATAACGAAATGTCCGCTACTTTTCCAAAAACTAGGATAAATTTGTGATCGTATGGAAAAAGTTGCATCTAATTTGGTTAAGGGTACGCAGAGTTACAGATAAATTAAAAAGGAGTTTTTCAACATAAGAAGTGTCAGGCAATTGGGTAAAAAACTACATTTTACGGAAATAGCCATATCTCGGTTGTTTATGGGCCGATTCACGATCTTTAACCACTGACAGACTTGTTATGAATTTTGGTTTCTAAGAAAAATATAATATTACCGATTTTCAAGTAACATAAAAAATAACGAGCTGCAGAAAATTAGCACATTTGATATAACCTCAAAGTATCCGTGATATCTCCGGTGTCCGGAAGTCAAATCAAATTTTGATTAAACATGCTAAAACAAGAATAAATTTCCCGTCGAACGCTTCTAGTTTCATCAAAATCGGTTAATTATTTACCGAACTGTATCACTTTGAATCTGGACAAAATTTTGCTAGTCTTCTCCTTTTTGATCATCCTCTGTGGATGCTATAGAAATATATGTAAATGATATATATAGATAACTAGCTGAACCCGGTGCGTTCGCTGCTACGCTTGCAACTAAATGAAGGAAAATTTAATACAACTGGCACGTTTATGGTTTTTTTAAAATGAGTTTTTTTTTCTTGAATAAACAGGGGTTCAAACTTCTATCAAAACATGCTTTTTCCCGAGAAATACACGTTTTGTGTTTAAGTAACCTGGATAATTCTCATTTTTGGTAGAAATTTGTGTTTCATTTGTATGGGTGCTCTCCCTCCAGAGGGGGGTGGTTTCTCAAACCACCATACAATTATTGCCTTCAAAACCCCCCACATACCAAATTTGGTTCCATTTGCTTGATTAGTTCTCGAACCATCACATTCGGCTCATCGATTATAATAAAAATTTGAGTTTCATTTGTTTGAAGCCCCCCCCCCCCCCCTTCTTCAGAAAGGGAGGGGTTTTGAACTACCTAGAAAAACCTCTTCATATAAATTTTCACGTTGGTCGGTTCAGAACTTTCCGAGTCTATAAGGGTCTGACAGTCAGACAGACAGAAATTCATTGTTATGTATATAGAAATCTAGCCTCCAAAAAACCCCATATGCTAAAAGTGGTTTCATTTACTTGATTAGTTCTCGAGTTATGCAGAAATTTGCTTTTTATTTGTATGAAGGCCCCCTTCAAAATGGGGAGGGGTATTGAACTGCCATAGAAACATTTCTTGCCTCTAAAAACCTCAACATGCCAAATGCAAAATTTGGTTTCATTTGCTTCATTGGTTCTCGAGTTATGCTAAAAATTATGTTTCATTTTTCTGGGAGTCTCCCCTTCCAGAAGGCGGAGGGGTCTCAAACCACATTAGAAACATTTATTTCTCTCAAAAACCTACACATGCCAAATTAGGTTCCATTTGCTTTAATTTTTATTGAGTTATACTGAAATTCGTGTTTCATTTGTATGAGAGACCCCTCTTTCAGTGAGCGGAGGAGTCTCAAACCACAATAGAATCATTTTTTGCCTTCGAAAACCTCCACATGCCAAATTGGGTTCCATTAACTTGATAAGTTCTCGAGTTATTCAGAAATTTGTGTTTCATTTGTATATGAGCCCTCCTTTCAGAGAAGTGAGGGGCTCGAGTCAACTTAGAAACATTTCTTGCCTTCAAAAACCTTCACCTGCCAAATTTGGTTCCATTTGCTTGTTTAGTTCTTGAGATATGCAGAAACATCTGTTTCATTTGTATGGGAGCCTCCCTTTCTAGAGAGGGGAGGGGTCTCAAACTACCATAGAAACATTGTTTGCCTCCAAAAACTTCCGCATGCTAAATTTGGATTCTTTTGCTTGGTCAGTTGTCGAGTTATGCAGAAATATGTGTTTCGTTTGTATGGGAGCCCCCCTTTCAGAGGAGGGAGGGATCTCTTACTATCTTAAGAACCTTCCTCGGCCCCAAAATCCCCTGCATACAAATTTTCACGCCGATCGGTTCAGTAGTCTCCGAGCCTATTAGGGTCAGACAGACAGACAGACAGACAGACAGACAGAAATCCATTTTTATATGTATAGATATAGATGTATATGGTGATTATATTGATATATTTGTTGGTTATACCGATAGATATGTTGATGATATAGATGTATTTGATGATGCTATTGATATGTTTGAAGATGATATCGATGTATAAGTACATGATATAGATATGACGCTACTTTGAGTGTTAAAAATCCGCAATCACTTTGTCTGTACAGGCAGAACGGCATTTTTCGAGACAAAACCATCTGTGTTTAGCGCCACGGTCCCCAAATTTCAACAGAATGTCAATAACTATTGAATGATGTAATGATGTATGATGTTAAAGCTTTTCAGGGCTACTATTCTGATTTTGAAAAAGTGTTATACTGAATTTTTATAAATCCTGGCTGATCCTGAATTTTGCACGATTTCTGTTCGATAAATACCAAATATTTCCTAAGGGTCGTTTTAAGTTGGCTTACTTTTTGCAATCGCAGCCAGCTGCACAGTGGGAAAAAACGGACCCAAATTCCCACAGATGAGACGCCGCTGGATTGGCTGCTTGAAATATATCATTTCTTATGGGAAATTTGCCAAAAAATTGAATGGTGCTGGTTTCATTCTGCGCCGGGCCCGGGAAATGGTCCATTTTACCCGATTTACCTCTAAAAATTTGTCTTTTTGAGTTGGCACACATATAACTAAACACGCCGCTGAATTTTTTGCCCGCATAGAAGCATGTTTCATATTTCAAAACTCTTGGGAATCGAATGGTGCAAGTTTAATTCAGTTTCAAGCTCGGAAAGTGGCTTATTTTGCCCAATTTCCCCATTAATTTGAGATTTTCTTGTTCGTACCCTTTCAGCTACAATCGCTGCCAAAGTTTTTGATTGAAAACAGCCTATCTTACGAGAAAAAGTCTAAGGAATCGAATGGTGTTGTTTTCGTTTAGTTACAGAATCGGGAAACTGTCCATTTTGCCCCATTTAACCCTATCTTTGTGTTTTTAAGTTTTTATTCATATATCTACAATCGCCGCTGCAATTTTCTCCACGAAAAACACCATATCATACGTGAAAAACACTGAGAAATCGAATGGTGCCGAGCCCGGGGAATGGTCCATTTTACCCCATTTACCCCTAAAAATGTGTCTATTTGAGTTGGCATCCATGTTACTACAATCGCCGCTGAATTTAACTATGGAACACATAAAACAATCATTAGATTTTTTTAGTGTAGTTTTTATCTTTCCAGTGAATTTTCCAGCATGCCGTGCTTGACAAGAAATGTCAAAATTTGACAAGAAATGTCAATTCAATATCTTTTGAAAACTTAAAGCATCAAAACAAAAACTTATCAACTTTAAAAGAGCTGTTTTGTTGAACAAATATTTAAAGAAGTGATAACTTGCGATTTTATTTATCATCTATAGATTGTGTATTTTTTCATGTTGGAAAAAACGTATTTCTTTGTAATTCCGAAATAGATACCTTCTGCTACCTCATCGCCTTTGCCTTTGCCAAAGCAATGGAAAACTCACAGTGCACCAGCCAAAATACAGCTTCCAAGTAAACGAAGCGAGACAAAGCGCAAGATTTTCAAGAATTTGTCAGAGAGATCTAAAGATGAGCGAAGTAGGTTATTGGCGAGGACAGAGCCGTTAGAAAAGCTATTGCGATCTGCTGAGAAAGCTGCACGTAAAAATTCAAACCCAGCGATGGCTAAAATACTTCTGATGCTAAGGAAGAGAGGAGAAGGCTGGGCCTCCGAGAATCTACTGCTATCCCATAAACCCGAGAAGTTGAAGCAACCCTCTCTGGAATCATCATTAATGCTTAAAACTCGACTAGGATTGAGTAAGCGGAAGTATACGGGAATTGAAAAATTCGCCAACCATGTTCACGGGGCAAAATTATTGCAACCTTGGGGTGCTATAATGGAGCACCGAAACCTAGTAGTTCCAAAACATTCACCACTGAACTGGGACAGCGGATATTTATCGACCTATGTCACCCTACGAGAAATGGTAACCTGGGATATGACTCGTGTTCTTGAGTTAGAGGAGGTCAACTTGAAAGCATCGAAGTGAAAGTAGGAAAACGATGGACTGCATTCTGCATGTGTCAGCCAATGTTGTGGAATGGTTCATCCGAGTGTCAGCCCAGAAGCAGGTTGAAGGACATCCGGCACAAGCCCCCACCATTCAAAAAAAAAAGCCAAAAAAAAAGAGGAACCGCGGGAGGATAATTTCAAAAGAAAAAAAAAAAACCCCAAAAAAGGGGGAGGGGGGGGGGCAAACACGGGAATATGGCGCGCCCTCTTTTATCTCACCCCGAGATGTTTTTTGATATTTTTGGGATAAGCCAAGCTCCCGCCGAAAAAATTCGGCTAGTAAGTAGTTTGGCCCTTTCCCCAAGAAAACCCCACGCTGAGAAGATGAAGCAACTTTATCTAGAAATAGAGAGCCAAATCGCCATTGAGTTTCCTTTTGTTAAACGTTTGCCGCCTTGTGTGCATAAATACAGCCACCTGCCAGAGTTCATAAACAGACTGGTGAGTAAATCCAAGTTTTGTGTCAAGACTAATGAAATAGGAAACTAAATATTAATTAAAATTCACAAAAAGAAACTATTCAATTATTAACAAATGTATTTTCAACAATACAAATGAAGCACTACTAGTAGTAGAATATTAATATTTTTTCTGGTTTTCAGCCCTATACCATGAACTTCGTTGACGAGCAGGCAGGGGAGAGGTGTCATAAGCGGTATAAATTCGCCCGTACTCATCTTGCTCGTAAAACGTCTCCAGAAGACAATTTGACGGCTCTGATGAGACTGTCTTTAACCTGGTCGGACCCTAAGATGTCTCATTTGGAATATAAATTACAGCACCGAAAAACAGAGGACGATGAATTCTCTCGTCGAATGGCAATGTATACTGTGAATAATTTGGAAAGCACGATTCAGCAATACGAGGACAGTGACGTTTCAGAACTCGAAGACAGTTATTCGGAAGATAGCGAAGGATACAGTGACGATGAGGACTAGCGGATTACAAAGACGTGGTGTATGAATAGTTACATACCTTGACATGAAACCAAATGGTCCTTTTCAGGGCGCCCCATATTTCTTGCAAAAAAGTTTATAGCTCCTAATATATAAAAAGTACGTTTTAGTTGTTTTCAGATACGACCTCTAAGTATTTATCAAATGCGCATATACTTTTTTAATAGTTCTGTTTTGGCCACTTTCCGGGCTTTCCGGGCTGGTTTTGGCCATTTTCAGACTTCGGAGCAGCCTTGTTTTATTCGCATATTTAAGAAGAAGTGGAGCAAAAATGGCCACTTTCCGGGCTCGGAACTGAATGAATCCTGAAAAGTTGGGGTTAAATGGGGCAAAATGGATAGTTTCCCGATTCTGTAACAAAACGAAAACAACACCATTCCATTCCTTAGACTTTTTCTCGTAAGATAGGCTGTTTTCAGTCAAAAACTTTGGCAGTGATTGTAGCTGAAAGGGTACGAACAAGAAAATCTCAAATTAATGGGGAAATTGGGCAAAATAAGCCACTTTCCGAGATTAAAACTGTATGAAACTTGCACCATTCGATTTCCAAGAGTTTTTAATATGAAATATGCTTCTATGCGGGCAAAAAAATATGTGTGCCAACTCAAAAAGACAAATTTTTAGGGGTAAATGGGGTAAAATGGACCATTTCCCGGGCCCGGCGCAGAATGAAACCAGCACCATTCAATTTTTTGGCAAATTTCCCATAAGAAATGATATATTTCAAGCAGCCAATCCAGCGGCGTCTCATCTGTGGGAATTTGGGTCCGTTTTTTCCCACTGTGCGCTGGCTGCTGGCATGTTATGATTTCCCTGTTATAGACATAATCTTAGTATAACAAGTTGTTCAATGTTGGTAATGTTCTCTTCAAATTCCAATCAGAGCTTAGGAGTGATTCTGTTCGTTTGAGTGCGTTCGAGTTTCTACCTTGCAATAGGAATCAAATATGTTTGAGAAAGTGTTTTATAGAGAACGTGAAATGTCGCATAATATGGCTGCAAAGTATCAGAGCAGCAATCCGAGCGAATAAATCTTTAAGCTATTTTAAATAATAGCATGAGTGAAAAGTCGACTTTTAAACATCTGGAGAAATTATTAAGGGTTTATTGAATTCCTGCTCAAAAATTATCGTTTAAATTGATGACAAATTAACATAAGGATTTTTAGACAGTGACATATTCTTAAAAGAAACCTTGTATGTACTTGTAAATAAAATTTATATTTCTAACAGATCCTCAACTATCTTTCACGCCATAAAGTTAGTGTCCCTCTCAACTATCATAGCTAACAAGACCGTGTCCGTATCATCATCCAAACCACACGGTCCTTTTCAGAGCCACCAAATGCTTTCTAAAGAGTGTACAATAGAATTTTCTTACATACTTACTTTCTTATGCTGATCTAAGACCATCCCCACCGGTGGGTTCGTACCTGGGTAATATTTTGATGACAGAGAGCGTTCCTATTTTGATTTAGCCACCCACTTTCGCACCGGTCGTTCATAAAAAGGTTACACAATAAGACTCAAATTTATTCTCGCACCGGTTTAGTTTCGCTAAATATTTCGTGCAGTGTATAGTTTGAATACTCTTCCGTACAGGTTTTCGACATTCTGGTTTGTCACAAAGATTGGATCTTGGGAAACATCCAGCCAAGCCCTGCAAAGCACTTCGTTGTCTTGTTGTGTCCAATTCCTTCCACGGGGGTTTGATGCACTCATTTTTTCACAACATATCACAATAAACGTGAAATTAGCAAATAACACTTTAAAAACAAATCAGAAACACTCAAGTTGAAATGAAAGTCTTCCAGATGAGGATGTTGTTTCAACGTTGCAACTTGTTTTGCTTATTTTTATTCAAATAGCAACGCTCGGCTTGTTTGGGTCGGGGTGTCAAACTTACGAACCGGCTGCTCACCGAGCGAGCAAATTGTCATTTTCCAACCCGGCTACCAACCACCGGTGCGGTGCGGAGTTGGCAAACAATTTACCGATATTACCGTATTGGTGCGGTTGGTCTAACAACACCCATGTTTTTTTTTTACCTAGACTACGTCTATCGGCTAGGGTAGGCGTCAAATGAAAATTTTAAAAATTTCACGAATATTTGAAACACTTTGAACGCTTATAACTTTATAATTTCTCGATAGATTTTCGAGATTGTAGCTTCAATCATTTGGAACTTTCAATTCAATGTTCAAAAATATCATTAATAATTGACCTTGAATTCCCAAACAGACTTTCAACAATTTATAACTATTATAATGGTCTCCAGCTAGTCGATCATATAAACAAATCACAAATGCCAGCACAGCCGTTTCCCTTTCATCATACAAACATTTAAACCCAGTTTAGGACCGCCAAAGAAAACTAAAGAGCATATCATACAATTTTCTAACATACTTATCTATGCCGATCCAACGTCCCGTTAGAACAGCACCTACGTTGGAATGTTGCAATCTAACATGTTGAACCAGACAATGCATCATATGGTTTATCTTAGTCTTCATCAACAGGTCCTGTGTTATATACAACCTCACTGATTTTCGGCAAGGCTTCTTGATCCAATCGATCAATGAAGCCTCTATTCTAATACAGGCAATTAAAAATAATAATAATAATAAAATTCTTTACACATTGCTACGTAGTTCTACGTCAAGTTCACGTACAACCCCATTGGGTTGTTCCTTATAGTTTTTACCATAATTTATGTGCTCCAAAAGTATGTCACAAACTTCCTGCATTGAATGATGTAAAATTGTATAAATTAGGTATTTAGAACACTATAGTTTGGATAGTAACCACAAGGCTAATTTAATATTTGTTGCTAACAGTGTGTGTGTGTGTGTATGTATGTATTCAATCTAACACCCATTGGCTGGCAATGGTATTATGGAAGAAATCTGTTTGCAACAATCCTTTATGTGACCATTGAAAGCAGCTTTAAACCGGGAGCTAAAACGTGATAGCTCTACTGCAGATCCAGCAACCCATTTCAGAATTTCTGGAGAGTCACGCCCATTCTGATGTTACTTTCACATACAATAAGCCCCGCATGTAAATAATACCAATATCATTTTAATAAGGGTACTGCAACACACTTTCAGATATGGAAATGTAAAATTTCTGTTTCTGAAAAAAAAATTAAAAAATATAACGGTTAGCATAAAATATTACCGATTTTTCGGTACACATAAATTATTTTACAGTAATTGTTTTATTGTATTTACCGTATTCGGAAGAAAAAAAATTAAAAATTCATACGGTAAAAACAAACAATCACTAAATACGGTAAGCACTTTTTCGAACAAAACGTAAAACGAACTCTGAACTACCGAGGCCCTGTACAATATTATTAACTGTTAAACTGTTGGCCATTCTCAATGAAGTCTCGTTGTTCCAGTGATCGATTGTGTCAGAAGGTAGTTTCGAAAGTTTTCATCTCGTGGCCGAAACCCGAAATCAACCGTGATGGAGCAGGTATACCAGCAGCTGCAGGTACCAAAGTGTGAAGCTTTTGTTCTTGAAAGGAAATTTAATGCTTCGGAGGATGCTTCGGAGGGATGCATTGCATAGAACGATTAGATTATAAGTATTGAGAAAGACGTTGAATATTGTTTCAGCGTACTATGTGAGTGTTTCTAATGTATTTCCGCGGTTTTCGAGGTGTAGGAAACCTTACAACAACGGGGGAAATTTTTTTTGACAAGCCTCAATTGACCAAATAAATATGAAGGAAATGTACGATTTAAAGAATAATCTTAACAAATGAACCGCAAATATATGTGAAAAATATATTAAATTGTCTTCTTAATTATCCTAAATGTAGAAACCAAGAAATAAAATCAACAAAAAAATTAGAGGTGGGTTATATCCGTAAGGTTCACGTAGGACCGCGATGGTGTATAGAAATAATGGTATTATCTTTTTTATACACATCATAACACATATGGTTGGTTAATATTACATTTTTTTTAATTATTTTGCTTTGACCCGTCCCTTCTTATGAAATTTTCTACAAACCGAGCAATTGCTTTTTCAGTTCAGTTTAATGAAAAAAAATTCAGTTCGAGTTTGATAAAAAATCTCTGTCGAATTCACTACTCTCAACTGAATTCCTCAAACACTACTATTTTTGATAATATGCCAAGGTTGTTTAAGATAAATCACGAACATTTCACTTAAACAAAAACTCTTTTATTGTAAAATTTAATCTTTCCTGAAAAGGACGATGGTTTTTATACGCGTTAGAAAATAATTTATATTTTCGGTTTATTAGGCCAGCAGGACAACATCATGTGCTGTATTCAATCCGGATAGTAGTTTATTAATCGTATTCCGCTGGGAGGTGCCCGGCTCCGGTAAGGCCTCGGAAGCGGATGCCACCCGCGTGGATTGTCGATTTTTTACGATCCATTGCCAAGGCAATATGTTGAGCGGGGCTTTCTTCTGGTTTGTAGATAAGCAAGCGCATACGATAATTTGCGAGCCAGACGCGCAATCGCGAGAAAACGGACGATATAGAAAAAAAATGAGAAAAAATATCCGTAACAAGAGAGCGAAAAACACAACCCACTCAATCGAACTTGACTATCCTAATGAAATCATTTTGGTTCAAATCGTATGCTTTATTGGTGTTGATAGCATTGCCTACAAAGAAGAGGGGCACGAGAATGCAGCACGAAGCAAATTTCATAAGAGGGGACGGGCTTCAGTTATAAAACCAGACACCGACAACAGAGCAAAATAATTTTGCAGCTGAGGGGTGTGGCTATTGCTGTATCAAACATGAAATGAAACTGTGTGAAATAAAAAGAAGAAGACAATTTGAACCATATGTTACCCGTTACCCGAGGACCCGAAAAGGGAGAACCATATTTTCAACCTGTTCATATGCAGATTTGTATGGGAGCAAAAGTAGGTCATTTTTAATTAAAAAATATTATATGATAATAGCACTTCATTGAAATCTAAATCCAAAATATTTGTTAGTTTTTCTGATCAAATGGTGTATAAATGAAGTCATTCTGTTCAGTCCAACGAGAGTTATTAGCATTCAGTAGCCTTTCACTTTTGCGTAACCCTCTCGTTTTCCAAAATCTTGAAATGACACCCAGTATATAAAAGAGAAACGTAGTCCTACGTTAAAACGTTTACAAACGAATCTGTAAATTTTGCTAAGCAAATTTTTTTTACATCATATAGGTACAAATGTGACAGCGCGCGTTACCAATCGTTCATCAATATATGCAGAACGTTTCGATAAATTTTGACTGCTCAGTAGCGAAGCTAAATTATCTGAACGTACTTTATAACTTATAAACTACCGAATGTTCAGCTGTTTTATATTCGGTAAAAAATTACAGTATACTGAAAAAAAATAAGATAACAAAATCTAAGTGTGTACCAGACTACACAAATTAGCGAATTGTAAGGAAGTATTTGACAGATCCTCAAATATCCAGTTACCAAACTGTATAGTATTTTTTGACAGTTCTTAAGAAATTTTGAGTACCGAACGTTCGGTAATTGATTTAATTACCGAACAGATTTCCAAACGTTCAACCAGCGGCTGGATAGTCATGAAGAAAATGAATATATTTTTTGGCTCAGGAAGTACTTGCACACCGGTCCCAAGCTCGGTCCCAAGCTGAATGATTCGCCCCTTATAACGTAACTCACACCAACACACTCTCAAATATTCTGTCAAAATAACATAGCGAATCAAAACAAAAACAAAGATACTAGTATCGAAAGGTACCGAAAAGCGCAAGAGTGTATGGCAAGGTGCAGACTGCAAGGTGTACTTCAGACCTAGGGGTTCTATAATAGTGAACCAATTTCAAAACGCTAGTTTCATATATATTGATTGTGGGTTCTACGGTTCAACTGTTGAAAGTCCGATAAAAAATTACCGAACACTGTAAAATTATCTACACATAGAGTTTTAATTACCGAAGTCGGTAAAATTTTACTGGGATTTAAAACAGCTGAGAATTCAGTAATCAACCGAGCAGTATTTTACTTTGCTTAAAACTCCGTAAAAGCACAAACCGTGAACTGTCAAACACAACTACTGACTTTTTCGGTAATTTATTTGTTTACCTTTGGCTTGCTGGGTTTTTCGGTATTATATTTTTTCTGTTTGTTTTTGGAAAAGCCGTTTTTCTGATGTACTTAAAATAAAATAAGTGTTCATAATGTTTAATGTTTAATAATGAAAGATAAGATGAACTTGATTAATTTAGTTTAATTTTCTTAGAAATTGCTCTCCTGTTGTGGTACGGGTGCTGACTCCCAACATCGTTGCTTTTAAAAATACGTAGAACTGTTTATCAGTTGGGTTAATCCTAGCTTTTAAAATTACAATTGCTTGGCAGAACAGCTAAAAACTGTAGGAAAAGTCTCTAGTGATGGGGACGGTTATGCCGTTCCATGCAATAGCAGCCTCAGAGTTTTCCGCTGGAAAATTTCCTCTCATATAAAGTATGCACTCCCGTTTAATTTTACTCAATTTTTGATTACAATTGTAGATTATCTCTTTTTCTCTCACGGAAATGTTACTCAATTTTCGAAAAAAGTGGATCTACTCATAAACTGAGTAGATCCATTTTTTAACGAAAATTGAGTAACATTTCCGTGAGAGAAAAAGAGATAGTATACAATTGTAATCAAAAATTGAGTAAAATGAAACGGGAGTGTGGGATAGTCGTTCATGTTGGTCGGGAATGGTTCATCGTGCTGAAAAAAAACAAGGAATGCAAAATATATATTACAATACACCGTGTCCAATATATTCTCATACAAAATAAAACTCTATTTATTTCAAATCGGTAAACCAGATTTTATTGATAACTTTACCCATTATATTGCAATATAATACTGATCAACGACAGCATATGTTTTGGAATATTTATTTATTTATTTATTTCGTCAAACAATCAATCGTAGACTACATTTATGTTCTTATATCCTATAATTACTTAATGTATTGAAATATTTTTTCAATTTTGTACGAGGCATACTAAGGTCAATCATTTCACTATGTTGATTATAAGCATTCATCATCTGATTTAATGGTCCGAATTTAGTATAATTTGTACGATGGTGATCTAGAGCAAACAAATTTCGATTGCGTAGTTGTCGGGTAGGCACATAAAAGTTTAATTTTGACAATAATTCAGTTGATTCTATTCGTTGCGAAACGAGGTCGTTAACAAATGAGACCATAGCATAATCTCGACGCTCTTTCAATGATTGAATGTTGATCAACAAGCAACGTGCTTCATATGAAGGGAGGGGAAATTGTGTCCATCCTAACCTACGTAGTGCGTATAATAAAAACTGCTTTTGAATTGACTCTATACGCTCATTGTGCTTTTTTATATGAGGTGACCAATCAACACTGCAGTATTCTAATATTGACCTCACAAAGGAAATATATAATGATTTGATTGTGTAAGGGTCTTGGAAGTTGTGGCCAAAACGTTTTATGAAATTAAGCATGTTGCTTGCTCTATGAATTAATGTGTTATAATGATCCACAAATGTCAATTTGGTATCTAAAATTATTCCTAAATCTCTTATTTTATCACATTTTTTAATATTTTTATTTCCTAATGATACTGCAATACTTGGTGTGCTTCGTTTTCGACTATAAGTTATAAGATTACATTTTTTTACATTTAGTTCCAACAAGCTTTTACAACACCATACATAAAAGACCTGGATTTCATTCTGAAATACATTTATATCATCATCATTTCTTATTTCATAAAACAGTTTCATATCGTCAGCATATATAAGAACCCTTAGATTTTTTAAAATAAAAGATATATCGTTAACATATAAGATAAAAAGAAGTGGACCTAAATGTGAACCTTGAGGAACACCAGACGTGACTTTAATAGGATTTGATTTTTTATCATTGAATCTAACTATTTGCTGGTGATCAGTTAAATACGACTTAATCCAATTGAGGAGTCTTAACTCAATTCCTATTTTATCAAGCTTGAATATCAACATAGAAATGTCAAGATTATCAAACGCTTTGCTGAAGTCTGTATAAAGAGCTTCTATGTAATTACCTTTATCCATTGCTTTCAATGAGTAATCAACAAATTAGAGAAGGTTTGTAGTGGTGGAACGTCCCTTGAAAAAGCCGTGCTGTGCATTCGTTATTTTATGCTTGACTTGATTAAACATATTTTTCTTTATAATTGACTCGAAAAGTTTTGGGATGCACGATATTATCAACAATCAATATGCAACTAGCGATTTGAAATTGGTTCACTGTAGTAGAACCCCTTGGTCCGAAGTACACCTTGAAGCCAGCACCTAACTATACATATTTGCGCCTTTGTTTTGATTTGCTGTGTTATTTTGACAGAATATTTGAGAGTGTGTTCGTGTGAGTTCATTATTAGGGGTGTATTATTAAGCTTGGGACCGAGCTTGGGACCGATGTGCTAGTACTGACTGAGCCAAGAAAAAAATCGTATTTGTTCGGGACCTACTGGTCTTAGAGTTAGTCTATGATATTATTGCAATTCCACGATAATTTCTAATATCGGATTTTCTGCCAGATTTGTATATTGGGATTGAGAAAGATTTTTTCCATTCTGCTGGGAATTTACCGGAAGCAAGTGACTTATTGAACAACCAAAATAAAGGGGATGTAAGCTCAACTGCCAAATTTTTCTAAAATATTGGCGGAATTCCATCTGGCCCGGGACCTTTAGAGGCATCCAAGCCTTGGAGACCTGACAAAATGTCATTGTCATGTATTTGACTAACAACTACATTATTTGAACAATTAGGAAAGTATGAAAAGTATTCAAAATCACGATCACTATTCGAAAACTTAGAATAAATTTCTTGAAAAAATGTCGCGAAAAGATTACAAATCTAGGGTTTTTTTTCATTAGGGCGAATCTACAATTGAGAGACTCTGGGCCCGCTCTCTTTCATTCATTACAGCGCCATTATAAAACTTTCGAGGGATTCTTAAGTACAGATCGAAACACAACAGTGCTGGCTAGCATACTCTACAAATAGTAGAATGAAAAACGTAAAGGTGATTGGTTTATGAATGAAAGAGAGCGAAGTTAGTACAGCACTGTACTTCAGACGTTCATACCTGGCAGGGTAGTTTTTTATAAGTAGGTAAATAATAAAAAGGATGGGAAAGTACCCGCCAATGTGTCGGGGTAGGTAAACTAAAATAAGACATAAATAGATGACCGAGCTATCTGGCCGGTAGAGTGATTTTTACGATCTAACAAGAAGGTCCGTGTTTTCTAACTGAAAAGAAAAATCCTTTGACTGGCACCCGAATAGAGACGTGAGTGTATAGTGAAAGTGGACATAGATACTGAAGTGATTATCAAACGCACAATCTTTGAACCACCGCGAAACAAACATAGATACTGAAGTGATTATCAAATGCACAATCTATAAACCATCGCAAAACGCTATCTTCACGCCTCACACACAGTTTGTTAGGACTTACAAACAGTTCCGATCCCAGCAGGAAGACAGGTGGAGGTCACGTTAGTAGCTAGCCCGCAAACGCGAAGAAGGACACCATCTCGAGACGAACAAGTAAGTTAGCTTAGTAGCAACACTTAACAAACGTGAAACCCGAATAACTGAACAAATTGAAATGGCTATCACACTTGAAAGTCTTAATCGATCCATCAAAACGATTGGTGAACCTGGAACAATTGAATCAACAAGTCAATCCAACTCCGCAAGATAATTTTACACCCTTTGAAGTAAAAGATCCGGCCAATGGACAAACCGTTACTGTGTCACACAACGATCCTATAAAGCTTCTAAAGACAATTGGAAACTACGATGGTAACCCTAATCTTCTAAATCATTGGCTTTCGAAAGCAAGACGTTTAAATAAAATTTATAAAGCCACAAACACTGATACAAAAGATAAACAAGCGTGCTACTATACATTTCTACTAGGAATTGAAACTAAAATTGTAGGAGCCGCATTTCTCATTGTTGGAGAAAATCTTAATTGATTCTTTTGGAGACAAGAAAAAGATCGAACATTTGTTATATGAAATACTCACGGCCGAACAAAGGAATAAAAATAGCAAAGACTATTATGATTATATCAACATACGGTTAAATCAAGTTATTTCATCTACTATATTAAAACATGGAAACGACAATGCACAGCCCCTAATCGAGCAATATAAATCCCAAGCTGTATCAGCATATCTTCGAGGATTGAACGAAATCAACGGATTAATAATCATCGGATACAACCCACAGACATTAGAAGAGGCTTATCACCATGTGAACACTATAGAGGCAAATACGAAAATGAGGAATGAAGTTATACATACACCTCGAATTAATCCAAGGAACAACCGAGGAAATTTTCCAAATCAACCCCCGCGAAGAAATAACTTTGAGCGAACAAATGGACAGCCCGAGAATAATTTACCATTCAATCACTACCAACCAAGGATATTCTCACACAATCAGCGACTGCATTCATACACACAATCATCACGTCTGCAGTTTCATCAGCAACAGTGGCAGCATGATCGTCAGTTTCAACCATCGCCTTTTCAACAACAACAACAACAACAACAACAACAACAACAACAGCAACAGCAACGTGATCGTCAGATGAGGAGTCAGCCCCAACCAGAATTGATGGAAGTAGATCCTTCCATGCGGTCAAGACAGGATCGATCTGTAAGATCAACACAGGTGAACTATCAAAATCGCAATCAAATCAATAATATCGAAGAAGTTTCGGAAGCAGATGAAAGTGTTTCCGAATTATATACACTTTCAAATAAATGTTTACCTTATTTAGCCATACAGGGTAAAACTAAATTAAGAAAATTCTTGATTGATACAGGTTCAGAATACAATTTTATTAAACCTGGGATTGTAGATAAAACATTCAAAGCTCAAAAAACATTACAAGTTGAAACAGTTAATGGCACTAATGACATAGTAGAATTCGCTTTACTAAAAATTATTCCCTCAGTAGAAAAAGCTCAAAAATATTATGTGTTACCATCCCTTAAACGCTACGATGCTACGATTGCAAGAGATAAATGCGGTTATAAATACCAATACAAATATTCTCTCGATAAATGGTGTTGCATTAGAATTGAAAAATGATGGAGACTGTACAGCCTCCCTAAATATGATTAGAGATTCTCATTTAAACGAAATCGAAAAAGAAAAGTTACATGAGATTATCGAACAGAATAAGGATATTTTTATTGATGACGGAACACCAATGATAACAGTTCCTGCAAGAATTCGTACTAAAGACGATTTCCCCATTTACTCAAAACCTTATAACCCTCCTCAATCCATGAAACAAGAAGCTCATAAACAAATTCAAGAACTCCTGCAAAAAGGCATTATTCAAAAATCTCAATCACCATATAACGCACCATTATGGATTATACCAAAGAAATTAGATCATACAGGTGTTCAAAAATATCGAATGGTCATTGATTATAGGAAACTGAACGATAATACAATAGAATATAAATTCCCAATGCCAGACATAAATAATATTCTGTCTCAGTTAAAAGGACAAAAGTATTTTACCACTATTGATCTAAAAAATGGTTTTCACCAAATTAAAATCGATGAAAGAGATATCGAGAAAACAGCATTTAGTACTGGTACTGAAAAATATGAATATCTCAGAATGCCATTTGGTCTTAAAAACGCCCCAGCCATATTCCAACATACCATCAATCATATTCTAGGGGAACATTTGAATGTTATCTGCTTCGCATATATAGATGACATCATTATATATGGGAAGAATTTAGAAGAGCATCTTAATAATATAAATACTATCTTCACAACGCTAGCAAAATATAATGTAAAGATTCAAGTTGATAAATCCGAATTTTTACAAAAGGAAGTAGATTTTTTAGGACATTTAATAACCACAGAAGGAGTCAAGCCAGATCCTAAAAAACTTAAATCTCTAAGTGATTATCCTTATCCCACAACTATTAAAGAGCTGCGAGGATTTTTAGGATTCAGTGGATATTATCGGAAATTCATTCACAAGTATGCGCATATTTGCAAACCTTTGACAAATTATTTGAAGGGAATTAACAATAAAAAAGACAACCAAATGAAAATTCAATTAACTACTGAAGCAAAGAAAGCAATCGATACAATTAAAACCGCTATTTCTAATGATGCAATATTAGAATATCCTGATTTTCACAAGGAATTTCACCTTACTACAGATGCAAGTAATTTTGCAATAGGCGCAGTGCTTTCTCAGAAAACTGATAACGGAGATAGACCAATTACATTCTTAAGTAGAACTTTAAGTTCCACAGAACAAAACTATTCAACCATTGAGAAAGAACTACTTGCTATTAAATGGAGTTTGAAGAATTTAAAGAATTACATATATGGTCAAAAAATCATTATTTTTACAGACCACCAGCCACTTACTTACACCATTCCACAACACAACGATAACCAAAAATTAAGGCGTTGGAAATCAGCAATTGAAACATACAATGTGGACATACGGTACAAAAAAGGGACCACAAATGTGGTAGCAGATGCCTTGAGCCGGGTTCAAGTTAATACAATGACAGCCCATAGTGCTGACGATTCAGATGTATATAAACTTCAAATTATATACATTGAAGAAGAGAGAGCTATGCAAACAATGCCTGATGGAAGAAAGAGAATATACGTGAATTATACCAATAAAACAAAAGAGCAAATACAGCAAGAATTTAAAATGATAATAGAAGATCGCCTAAAAATCGGGATTAAGGCTCCGACAAGAATAATTCAACTATTACAAGAATTTTACAAGGAAAACTTATGTAATGGAAAATTTAAAATATTCTATGCCCCTAAAGAAGTAGATGAGATTCCCAACGAAGAGGAACAACTAAAAAAGGTAAAAGAAATACATGAATATGCCCACCGGAATGCAAGAGAAAATGTACAGCAAGCCCTCGAACACTACTATTTTCCTAAAATGAGAAATCTCTTCGAAAACTTTGTAAAAGGATGTAAGACATGCACCTTACAGAAATACGATAGGAAGCCTATACAAGAACAATCGACAAATACTCCCATACTAGATAAAGGTACGCACTTGCATGCGGATTTGGATTATATCATACTTATGTAATAGACAAGTTATCAAAATATGCAACATACAGATTCCTCAATACTAGAAATACTCACGATGTAGAAGAAGCCCTAACAGAAATACTTAACGAATTTCCACAAGCAAAGAGTATAATGACAGACAATGAAGTCAGTTTGCGAACTCAACGGATTCAATTATTATTCAGAGAATTAGGAATCGAACACATCACTACACCTGTACATTGGAGTGAAACAAACGGACAAATAGAAAGGTTACACTCTACTTTACGAGAAATTCTCAGATGCACCAAAGAGTGAAGGGAATCATCCTATTACTGATCTCTATAGTGGGAGCTATAGAGATTATCGATTTAACAAACCATGTTTACGTTTTGTACCAGAGCAAGGAATGCATAATAGCCGACGGAGAAATAACATTAATACACCATGTAAACATCACAGAAATACATCAAACAATCGAAGAATACACATATGTTACAATGGAACATCTACATAATTCACCGTTTAGCACAGAGTTAGGAGATAAACTTGACAAGCTAAGTAATTTATTTAAAAAAATATATACCCCTAGAGTCAAAAGGTGGGAAGCCATTGGTAAAGTTTGGAAATGGATCTCAGGGTCACCTGACGCAGATTATTTGAGAGCCATGAATGAAACTACAAATAATATGATTTATGAAGAAAACAAACAAATAATTATCAATAAACAATTTCAAACCAGAATAAGTACATTAGGAATTAAATTTGACGAAATTGCAAAAGCAACAGATATGATCCACATTTACTTAAAGCTAAGTCATAGCCTTGAATACCTTGAACATGAATTAGAACATATAACACAGGCAATTTCATTAGCGAAACAAAACATAATATATCCAGACATTTTTTCAAGAAGCGAATTATTGAAGCTAGAAGCCAGAAGTAACCTTACAATTAGCGAAATAATTTATCACGGGATAGTGAAAATTGTCTCAAATAATGAAGATATGCTTTTTATTTACAAATTACCTAAAGAAATTAAAAGAGTCCCTCTATACGAGATTATACCAACTAAACCGATTTTAAAAGAATACAGGTTGATCGACTCCCAAGGAATTTTGTGGAATGATTGTTCACCCATAGAAAAATATGAATGTAATCAACTTGATAATTTTCCAAGATGTATTGAAGATGAAACACCAATCGAAAATATTCATAAACCAACAATTATTGTCATAAGAAAACCGACAAATGTAACTATCAGTCAAGGAAACATCACTATTTATCCTCCAAAAATTGTTAAAATAACAGAAGATATAACGGTAGAAAATCAATCATTCATAGACGTCAAATCAAATTATAAGTTTAAGACAATTCAATCAAATATCAATACAACATATAAAATTTTAACAAATATGACAGCTGAGATAACTAGAAATAGAATTGATAACCTACAGCTATCAACTGAAAATTTGCATTTCTACTTTCATATCTTTTCAATCAGTTTATTTACCATAATAATTATAATAATTGCCATTCTTATAGTTTTGAAAATTAAGTTTAGAGCAACTGAACACAAAACAATAATAAAAATGCAAGATCTCAATAATGAGTTGAAGAATTTGAGAGGCACAGACACAGAAGAATGCCAGGAGGATTCTACTCTATAAAATGGGAGTAGTTAGTACAGCACTGTACTTCAGACGCTCATACCTGGCAGGGTAGTTTTTTATAAGTAGGTAAATAATAAAAAGGATGGGAAAGTACCCGCCAACGTGTCGGGGTAGATGGGAAAGTACCCGCCAATGTGTCGGGGTAGGTAAACTAAAATAAGACATAAATAGATGACCGAGCTATCTGGCCGGTAGAGTGATTTTTACGATCTAACAAGAAGGTCCGTGTTTTCTAACTGAAAAGAAAAATCCTTTGACTAGCGAGCCCGGAGAGAATCTCTCAATTTTAGATTCGCCCTAATGAAAAAAAAAACCCCTAGAAATATCTTCTGCATTATCGCCTTCGCTTTCATCCAAAGCTATTTTTGATGGGAAGCTACCAGATTTTAGTTTAGTTTTTACATAGTTGAAAAATGTTTTTGGACATGACTTGATTTCATTTTCCGTTTTCGTGTTGTACGCATTAAGTGCAGCAGAAATAGCGCAATTAAGTTGAGCACAAATGTTCATATATGTATCTAAATTAGCTTGATTATTGTATTTTCTATACGGTTTATGAGCCTTCTGTTTCCGATTTTTTAGATTGATGATTTGTTTATTGAACCAGACTGGATTTTTTGAGTTATAATTTCGTCGCCTTCTCGTGCGTGGAACATCCTCCTGAATGATCTCTAACAAGATTTTATAAAAAATCTCCACTGCGTATTCAACATTTTCTTCATTGTTAAGAACTGTTTGCCAATTTACATTATTCAATTTTTGTCTTATATTGTCATAGTTAGCCTTGTTAAAGTCGAAGGTATTCTCGTAATAGCAATCGTTGGGATTAACGTTATTATGTACGAAAACTGAAAACTCTATAGCAGTGTGAACAGCTTCATTTTTCGATAAAGGAGAAAGAGATTCACTAACACAGAAGTCTTCATGTATGTTCGTTAATAAAAAATCTAAGTAACAATTTTGTTGATTTTTTACGTGGTTTATTTGGTTGGACCCTAAAACCGCAATTTTCTCAAAAATAAATTGCAGTGTTTCGTTATCACCAACGACGGGAAGTAAAATACTCTCATTATCAGAATCAGGAATAAAATCTACATGGTGCTTATTGAAATCACTATATATATGAACTTTGAATTCAGGAGGGAAACGAGATACGATTGCTTCAGCGGTTTGAAAAAATATTTCATATGATGCCATGCAAGCTTTGTCAGGTGGAAAGTACACTGTGACAACATGGGTCTCATCCGCAATATGTGTTTTAACCCATACATGATTAAATTCCCTAAATTTAGATGAAACAATAAGTTCAGAATTATACTTTGAGGATATCGCAACGAGAACTCCTCCACCAGACAGTTAAGAGTAAGTCACGGTCATCTCTGAATACATTATAATTACTACCAAAAATTTCTTCACTTTTAATGCTCTCATTCCAACTAGTTTCGGTACCCAAAATTACCGAAAATGAAGAACTTAATACGTTTTTATGAATTTGACTCATCTTTAATGCGCCACTCATACGATTAAAATTCTGTCAATACACCAGAATCTCAGTAGCACATGATTCTGAAGAAATTGGTGGTAGTTCGTCAGCCCTACTTACTATTGAGCCATTCTCAAGCACCTCCGTGTCAGTCGGAAAACTAATATTATTATTATTAAAACTGATTACCTCTCCTTGATTACGAGAAGACGTCAAGTCCTGGGTTGGATCGTCGAGCGCGTTAAAAATATGGTCCTCCTCCAAGGGGTCCGTCAATTCCCGAGAAAACACGAATGCCTAAAGACACACGCCTCGCACGGAGTTGTTGATGAGGTCATCGGAGACATCCAGTTGGTCGAGTGCGGTTGTGATGATGCATAGCCCGTCGGGTATAGTATTTCACCTCTTTGAAAATTAATGGGTTGATAGCTTGGTGGTGGTCTGGAGAAACGGTCTTTCGCTGCGGCGAGAAGTTGATGGAAGTTGATTATTTTTATTATTACAGCTGAGGTTATTAATGTGGTTGGCACTTCGGTAATTGGCATTGCAGCTATTGTTGTGTGGACTATCGAATTTTACGTTGCATGTATTGTTGTTGTTGCTGTACGCTTCGTTCGATGATTCCTCCGTTTCCATGCCTTTTCTGCCATTTTTTGCTGCGACAAACGGTGCAACTTGCGAGTATCGTATTCCGCCCAATTGGCTCTCCACACCTTTCTAGTACCCAGAAGTCGCCAGCCGGAGTCATCGGAATTATTGTTGCTACTGTCTATAAGCTCGATTTCCAGGCTTGGACACGGATCGAATGGTGGAGTCAATGGCTTATCATATAACGCCGTTACATTGGCAGATAATGTTTTCAGCTCTTCTAGAATGTCCAAACCATGCATAGGATTCCTGTGCATGGGAGACATTGTGAAACTCGAAAGTTCTTTTACCTCTCCGCTCTGACTTTTCAAATCATTCGTTATACCTAAAGTCATGGTTTGCATTGATGTTGATAATTTTTTAGTAGATTCCTTCACAGCGACATCAACTAGTATTGTGATATGGTTTTTAATGGCAACAACATTGCCGGTAGAGCCACTGTTTCTAGTCGCCGTCAGCTCATTTTTTATATCACTCAACGATACCTCAAGACGATCGATGGCTTCTTGCATACCCGCAACGTTATTTTGCTGCGTTGTGCGATGGGTAACCTCCGTGTTTTTATTAATAATTTAATAAAAAAAAAAATAATTAATAAAAAAAAACAAGGGCTTCAAATGGTGAGTTGACAACTTCGAAGGAGGGTGCAACCGACCTCCGGTCCTCACAAGTTCCTACCTCACGCCTCCACGAGTCATATGATCACAAAAGACTGCCAGCTGAAACATGGAGACGCTGGTTGGCGTAGCCTGGGCAATGTTGTCAATCTGACAATAGCGAAGTGAGGGGGTGCGACTGAAGATCGTGTACCTTTAAATCATATTGTATATGTTCCATTCTCATTTTAATAATAATTTCAGCACGCTTTAGAATCATCTTTGCATTCCAAAACCATGTAAGACCCTGGAGCAACATGACAAGCATAAAAGCCTCAATTTATTTTTCATGAAATTATAAAAGACGAAAAAAAAAATTATTTTCACAAAATTCATAAAAGATTGGCATGTGCTTCTAAGCAGTAAAGGATTATATTTAAATATTTTGTTTGGTGGTATTATTATTAAATAAGCCATTTATTTCAGATATCATCAAACTGGACTCTTCGATTACTCCAATTGCTATCTTTGAAATGTTACTAGAACAGTATGAAGAAAAAATATTACAACATGTCTTATAAAATAATATTTTTTATTGAAATTTCATCTTTGATTTTTGGAATGATCTATACTGTTTAAGCATTTCCAGAACTAGGAGGATATTAATAAATATCTAATTTTTATTTATTTTTCAGTAACAATCCATTTGATGTCAGAGGGTGGCAACGGAGTCGGTGATAGGCTTTTGCAATTATTATTGAATGTATTTTTCATTACCGTTTTGCAAATGAACATTATACCAAATTCGAGAGGATATGATTCATACAGTGTTGTATTCATTTAGCTTGTGTCTGATTTTACAGTTCAATCTTTGTCATTACTTTATCATTACTCACAATATTATTATATTTGATAATTGTGGTTTTATTGATTTTACTGCATAGATGAGGTTATAAAATCAGTATCAAGCAGCAAATAGTGACCAGTAAATATGAGTAAAATAAAATTATTAAATTTCAATAGATGTTACAAACTTTTTCAGGATGCCTCAAACCGAGATTTTAGTGAATTGCTGCTATTACTTTACTATCACTACACTTACTATCACTGAATTGATAGTGAATTGCTGCTATCACTTTACTATCACTACACTTACTGTCACTTTAAATTTCAATTTACGAGGATTTAATAATGCAACAAGAGGTAGGTTGGGTTTTCAGTAAGTGAACGGTTGGAAGCGCATTGACTTACTGTAGCTGCTCTTTACATAGTCAAGTAATTTAATTTGTATAGTGTAAAATTCCATGTAAATTATTCAAGTTGAAATTTGTATATATATAGCAATTGGGTCTTTCATGATGTCTTTCAATATGAGAAGAGTGAGACCTTGTAAAAACCAGCACAGTATATGCAGTTAAGCTCTTGATCCATTCATATTGGATCCGTCTATAAAAGCAAATTAGTCCTATACGAATAACATGCAGCGGAAGATGCGTTGGAAAGTAGTATCCCTTGATTTTATCATGCAACATAGAGACTGATATGCTTTTATGGTAAGTTATTTGAAATGTAATTTTTTGGTAAGATCCTTCCTCATTTTATTGCCCACAACTATATTATTAGGAACAGTAGAAATTTGCAATATCCCAGTACATTTACTAGTGCAAATAAAAACAAATAAAATGTGTTAATTGAAAAAAAAATTCCACTGTTCCTTTAACAACTATATAACGGGGATTGCCCAAGGGGGGTAGCCTAAGGCAGTCGAAGGATTTGTTGACTGGACAAGGGTTCGTGGAGTCGCCAGTCCCTTGTCATGCGAAGACACGCGGCCCTCTGGCCGTAGTCTTCCGAAGGTCCTCACTGAGATCGGCTGACCCTGCTACAAGAAGCCATCACGTAGGCTATTCTCTCAGAACAACCTGCGGAGAATAGTCCTGCAGCCATAGGTAATCCTTGCACTGATGGTGGGTTCTTATCACACATCACATCACATCACGAAAGCACAAAAAAAACAAAGCAAAAACGTATGCAAAAAAATACGCAAATCGCACGTGGCTAGGAGCGAACAAAAAACACGTCTATACTGACTGACGATTGAAGGTGAAAAAAACCGCCTTTGACCTTTCAGTCGGTCAAATTTTCTCGGCACCAGCCCTGAACGAGATTTGCAGTATGCGAAGACGCTTCTCTTGCTGAAACACATAGTGATCATCTCCAAACACCTCCTGTACATATGGCTTGACAACTTTCTCCAAAACTTCCGTTTTATAATATACGGCATTCACTTTAACGCCTTTTTCGATGAAAACCAGTGGTAATTTGCCTCGCGTGCCAATTCCTCCCCAAACCATCACTCTCGCAGCACTTTGGAACCGTGGAATATTCCTATCACTCTTTGGAACAGTTCTCGAAAAGAGAGCCCACAATCTGTCGTTCTGGACATCGTGGGATTGTTCCAAGACGAATAACTTTTCGTCGGAAAAGATAAATTCTTCCTACCGTGCCGCGACAAAAGCAGACTTGCTCTTTCGAGTCGTTTCTGCTTGGAAGGTTCCGAAACTCCGTGAACCTGACGTTTCTTGAAAGCTTGGAATCCGAGGTCATTTTTGCAGTATATTGTGCATTGACGATCTCGAAACATTCAGATCTGCGGCCATTTTACGTACAGAGCGCTGTGATTTTCGTCTTATCCGTTCCCTGAACACTTGCACAACTCGTGCAGTCCGCACCGTACGAGTACGACCGGATCTCTTCCGGTCATCCAACGAGCAGGTGTCACGGTACCTTCGGATGGTTCGGTACACAAAATCCCGCTTTACTCCGAGGTTTTTCAAATTTCTGAAAATAGCGCCCGGGCATATCACCACAGCACGAAACTCCTTCATCGCTGGTAAAAGATAAACACCGAATGAAAACAATCGGACGTAACCTAAAAGCGTTTGTATAAACATAGTGCAAAACTACACCAACACATACGTGAAGCATGTTGAGTAGTTGCACGACACCAATGCAAGGGAAAAGTGTATGAGAATATATTGGACACGGTGTACACAGTAATATACGGAAAACCTGAAGAGGAGAATGACCTCATACTGACAGTGCAAAGCATAAAGCGCATAATATTGCAAATAAAAACTAAACAATTATTGTTCTATGCTTATTTCTCTAGCAACCCTAAACGCAAATTAAAAGTAATGGTTTGACGCTGCGAGTTCGATACTTAAGATTGGTGCAAAATCGCACGCTAGCCAAAAACCTTCTTTTGGCTTCCGATGGTCAGTATCATTCTGGTATCCTCTTATAATTACAGGTATTAAAATATGTTAATTATTACCTCGATCCATTCGGCGATTCCATTAAGTGGATTGTTGTCCTCGTTGTTTTCGTCAGTTTCAGTTCTAGTCCGTTTAATGCCACGACTTGGATTTTTCAATCGTATTATCCCAAGTGTTCTTCTAGTAACTATAAATAGCGAGATAGATAGTTTTCAGTTTGATTCAATTGAAACAAAAAGTTTTCTGATTACCATTTTCAACATGTTTGCCGAATTTTCAATGTTTTCCAAATTTTTAAATTTTCGCCAAAAGTCAGGAGCATCAGGATAAAGTCGTTGAAAATCACGCTTGAGCTGAAAATAAAGAAAACACTAAAAATCAAGACAACTATTATTAAGTAATGAGCCCACCAATTTACCATCAAAGCAAGTTGACACAGGTAAAACCAACAAACATGGGTGGAGCTCTCCTGATCGACGGAATCGATCTCGCTCATTGAAAGTCTTCAACCACAGCTCCTCAGCACGAGTTCTAGGTGAGGAGCAGATAAACTTCAATTCAGCAATCTGAAATAATAAAAAGAATTCAGCATTCACAAAGTAAACAATGTTACATTTGGATATTCAAATTAGAATTCAACCTAATGAGTTCGGTGTGTGTGTGTGTGTGTGTGTGTGTGTGTGTGTGTGTGTGTGTGTGTGTGTGTGTGTGTGTGTGTGTGTGTGTGTGTGTGTGTGTGTGTGTGTGTGTGTGTGTGTGTGTGTGTGTGTGTGTGTGTGTGTGTGTGTGTGTGTGTGACTATCAATCTCCCACTGATCGGCAGAGCTGTTAAGGAAGAAACTTGTCTGCTTTTCTTCAGTAATTTATATGTGAACACTTTGTGCAAACATTTTTAGCCCTGGAGATTGATGGTGACAGCTCTATTGAAAATCCAACGACCCATTTCATTTGCCAATTACTCGTGGCTAGCTCGAGGTTAATGGGTCACATTATCGTTTGGTAGGGGCTAGGCAGGTAACTTATTGAAGGTATTATTTGCTGCTCATGGTTGCGACATCTTCCAAATCCACGGTGCCTGTAGTCCCTTTCAGGAACGAAGCCGCAGATGGGTGACCACTGCTTGCTGGGCAGGTACAAGTAGCACGGAAACAAAAGGATAGTATAACTGGGACACAATGGCAGGGAGTTTACTAGACTGGAGGGGTGGGGGTGATGACATTACACTCTTAGATCAGACAAACAAAGGAATTCGTAAATCGCTTGCATGTAGGGGAGATCACGGATTCCCAAAACATCTCTTACCTCTCGGAAGGGTTGTCTACCTCGGGCCACTAGGGTAGTCATGCTCTGGAGGCATCATTACCCGGGCAATGCCAAACTGCGTGATCGATGTCATCATAACCGGTTCCGCACCTACATACATTGCTGTCGACGAGGTTAATTCTGTAGAGATGTGCATCTAGCGAGTAGTGGTTGGACATAAGTCTTGACATCACACGAATGAAACCGCGACTTACATCCAAACCTTTGAACCACGATCTTGACGAAACATTTGGAATAATGGAATGTAACCACCGCCCAAAAGAATTACTTGTCCAAGCGCTTTGCCAACTTTGAAGAGAACTCTGACGTACTAATGGGAAAAATTCATCATGTGAAATTCTTCTTTTAAAAATCTCGCCTTCTTGTGCGCCCACCTTTGCTAGAGAGTCCGCCTCCTCATTGCCTGGAATTGAGCAATGTGAGGAGTCCCATACAAAGTTAATCCTAAATGATCTTTCGACAAACGCACACATCTGCTCCCTTATTTTTGAAAGAAAGTAAGATGAGTGCTTCGCTGTTTTCATCGACCGGAGGGCCTCAATAGAACTGAGACTATCCGAGAAGATGAAATAATGGTCAATGGGCATGTCGGAAATTATCCGCAATGCGAAATTGATTGCTGCCAGCTCAGCAACATATACAGAACAAGGTTCCTGAATTGTCCAAAAGGTAGATGAGTATTCATTGTCAACACCGAAACCAGTGAATCCATCAATGCGCGACCCATCAGTGAAAATTTTTCTGTTGCAATTGACATGTTGGTACTTTTCGATGAAAATATGGGGAATTAAAATAAGTCGAAGTTGATCTGGAACTACTTGAATAGCCTGTTTCATGGAGAGATCATAGTCAATGGAGGAACTGTGATAAGGGAAGCGAACACTAGGAGAATTATAGCATGGAAGACTAATATCAGATGACATATAGTTAATATAGATTCGTAAGAATCTACATTGGGTACTCAATTCCAGCATTTCTTCGAAGGTTTCAATCACAAGGTTGTTACTAATTCCACACTTGATCAGCATTCCAGATTAGAGCTCCCAGAAGCGGTTCTGTAAGGATTTTACTGCTGCCAGAACCTCCAGGCTCATATTGTGCGTTGAATGCATACAGCCAAGGGCAATACGTAAACAACGATATTGAATGCGTTCCAATTTGATGAGGTGGCTGTTTCTTGCCGAGAGGAAGCAAAAAGAGCCATATTCGAGAACAGAACGAACAGTTGTTTGATAGAGTTTAATGAGGTCTTCCGGGTGAGCACCCAAACATGTCCCGGAAATTGATCTTAGTAAATTGATCCTTTGTTGACATTTCTGTTTCAAATACGCAATGTGAGTACTCCAAGTGCATTTCGAATCAAACATGACTTCAAGGTATTCGAAGGTCAAAGATTGGGTAATGTCTCTTCCCAATATCTTGAGACGCAGTTGGGCAGGGAATCACTTTCTAGTAAATACTACCAATTCGGTTTTATGCGGTGAAAACTCGATCCCCAAATTTCTGGCCCAGATGAATAGATTATCTAGGGAATTTTGCAATGGTCTTTGCAAGATTTCCGCACGTGGACCTCTAAAGGAGATCACAGCATCGTCTCCAAGTTGTCTACGTGTGCATCTATATTCCAAGCAGTTATCAATATCTTAAACATAAAAATTATAAAGCCAGGGACTTAAACATGAGCCTTGAGGTAAGCCCATGTAGCTTATTCTGGAGGTTGTCAGTTGACCTAGATTGAAAGTCATTTGTTTTTCTGACAGTAAATCATACAAAAAGTTGTTTAAAATTCCTGGTAAACCACTACTCTGCAGACTTTCTGCCAGTATATCTATGGAAACTGAATCAAATACGCCCTTAATATCCAGAAATACTGAAGCCAATTGCTCCTTGTGTGCAAATGCCAGTAGTATATCAGATGAAAGCAACGCTAAACAATCGTCCTTTGCTCTTTCTGGAACCAAATTGCGTATTTGATAGTAGGTTATTTTATTCAACCCAACGGTGAAGTCTTGATAGGATCATTTTTTCTAACAATTTCCTTAAACATTGTAGCATAGAAATCGGACGGCAAGAATTGTAATCAGACGCTGGTTTCCCAAGCTTTTGAATAGCTATTACTTTAACCTGCCTCCATGCGGGTAGAACTAATTCTATTTTAATTCCATGAGAGTGTGATACAGGTTAAGCAATCGTCTTTAAGCGACATCGGGGAGATATTTTAGAAGGTTGAATTTAATCATATCGCTTCCCGGAGCAGAGTTATTCGATGAAAGAAGTGCCATTGAGAATTCCAACATTGTGAATGGTTCGTCCAGAAAACCGTTACATCGGGTGGTATCCCGTAAATTTGGTTGTGTTGGGACAGAGTCTGGACAAACCTTTTTAGCGAAGTCGAATATCCATTGCATGGAGTATTCTTCACTCTCATTGGAGGATGAGCTGTTTCGCATGTAGCTAGCCTTTCTCCAAAGCGTTGTCATCGAGGTTTCTCTAGGGCAGCCCTATAAAAGCATCATAAGATTGGATAAATTTTCAATAACTAATTGAAAAACGCTCCCTAAAATTAAACGTATCGCTCGTTAAATGCAACAAAAAAATAACCATTAAATATATGAAATGTTCCATAGACATGTGAAATCAGCTCCATAGAATAATTCAAATTAAGCATTGAAAACCCGGATATGTTCATGAATGCTAGATACAATGCTTAATATATCATGTATAATCTGACAATGATTCACTTGAACAGTAACCTTAAGCATCAATTAATGTAACATACGGATGATGGAAATGTACCTTGATCTTGCCGAGATGCTCTATGAAAATAGGTTGCTATGCAATAAAGATACAACTTTTTTACATCTAAAACATAAAATGTGTACCGTAGAATATCGGAAATGTTCCCTGTTCCTTAGCAAATTCTCCATAAGGCAAACTGAAAGATTTACTGTTTATAAATACTGTTGTAAAGCCCCTTGCCACCCTCGTGTATAATTATTAAATTAACAATCTGGTAACCCTATTTACCTGAAACAGAAATGAAAAGCTCCATAAAACATGCATATGTTCCTTAAAATAATATTCACTGTACCTTAAACATCGAAATTTGTTCCATAGATTAGCACAAATGCTCCATAAAACTTGTTTTCACACCACTTGGACTTTGGTTTGGGGAAAATGTTCCATAAAGTCCATTTGCACAAACATTAAAACTCTACAAATGCTCCATAATTTAAGGAAAATGCTCCATAAACTTAATGTTTTCATCAGTCAGAATATAAACCATGATTTAGGGAAAATGTTCCATAGATTCAAAGTGGTTATCCTTAAATATAAACTTGGTCCTTAGATGAGGGAAAATGCTCCATAAATTTGACTTTTAGCATGAACGCTGAAAATGAAAAAGTTGACTGTAGCGCTGGTCGCATTTTTTTTTTTTGTTGGGGCGTAGAACCACTGCGTCCACTGAGTTGAACTTTTGTGGTAAGCGCTGGTCGCATAGTACTGTATAGAGTTTACAACTAGTATAAAGTTGAGAGATAGTGAAAAGAATCCCCAAACAGTCACAAGGCATGAATCTAAGGAACTACAAATATTTCGCATGCCAAACTAAAATCACTTAGTGCTGCTCTGCAACATTCAAATTTCACGCACTAAATGTTCATAGTTGCTGTGATGTGCCATCGAAATTGTGAAATGGTGTTCCAAATCTACATATCTACCGACCGACAAAACCGACAATAGTAATATTATTTTCATACAAGCGCAACAAATTCTAGAAACACCATTTGCGAACGTGAATTAACAGTATTTATTGGAGGAATAGTCATGATAATAAATAAATACGTCAACCCCGCATCGAGCTCTCATGCCGTGCGGTTCTATTCTCTTTTGCTGAAGGAAGTATTTTTGCTACCTAACGCTATAACAAAATCAAACAGCACTTTTCAGTGCTTAACATTACCTGCACATTTTTTATTTTTTACCCTTATTCCTTTTCGATCCTTGTCTGGACCCTACGCGAGGTAATCCGACTTGGATATCGATTTGGAAAATTCCTCTTTGACCCTTCGGATTCTTGTAGAATCTGCTTGGAAGTTGATTAGGAGAAAACGTATAAATTCTAATCATTTTGGAGAAAATGGCGCCTAAACGCAAAAGAAAGGGACAATCTCTGGATTCCCCTTCTACTAATATTGATTTGAGCAATCAATTCGATATTCTTACTGATGATGAGAATGATCCATCAGGCAGGCAAAAATCTTCGAAGCATTCCCAAATTAATGCAGGGAAAGAAAAGGTTCCACCTATTGTGGTAACAACATCTGATTTTCATGGGCTCCGTAAGGAACTCACGAATTTCATTAAAGATTCTAAATTTTCCTTTCAAATCGGTCGTCGGGGTGAATGCCGTGTATTGGCTGAAACCTTGATCGGATTTAAACTTCTCGTGGAGTATCTTGCTCAAAGAGGCATCAAATTCTTTACACATGACACCAAAACTGAACGTCTGTTCAAGGTGGTCTTAAAAGGTCTAGCCAGTGGTGAATCCCTGGATGAGATCAATCAAGAAATTATTAAATTGCTTGGAGTTACACCAGTTCAAGTGATAAAGATGAAAAAGAAATCCCAACCTGGCGATTCTCGCAATGGGATTTCAAACGATTTTTATTTAGTTCATTTTAAATCAAATGAACTGAATAACCTCAAGGCATTGGAAAAAGCCAGCCTTATGCTCCATGTCAGAGTGAAGTGGGAACACTTCAGGAAGACTGGAGGAAATTCTCAACACCTCACCCAGTGCCGTAAATGCCAGGGATGGGGTCACGGGACAAAACATTGTCACATGGATGCCAAATGCATGCATTGTGGCGATTCCTCTCACGCCAAGGACAACTGTCCTGTGAAGGATCCCAAAAATTTTAAATGTGCGAATTGTGGTGGAAACTACAAATCCAATTTTTGGGAATGCAAGACTCGCAAAGCGATCTTGAATTCTCGTGCTAAGCATCAGGTAGGGACCGCTTCACGTTCCCGACCAGGTAATTATTCCTCGGCTGTTAACAACGGTCATCGAGGAGGAAATCCAACATTCGTACCGGAAGGTACGATCAATGCCCAACCGTCAAATTTTCCACTGCTACCTGCTGTTAACAATGGTCAGCGAAGTACAAATGTACCCGTAAGTACAAACAGAGCACAAGTTTTCAATGCTCAATTCTTACCTGTTGGTAGCAATGTACAGCTAGGTAATGGAGCTTCCTACGCTGCCGTTACAGCCGGTAGAAACCAGAATTCTACCAGAAATGTTGAAGGTTTTGACTTAGGTAGCATAACCGCTCCAAAAATGGATTTTTTACAGAAATCATTAATCGATATGATTAATGGAATGTTAAATACAAACTCCATGTTTGATGCAATTCAAACTGGTATAAAATTTGCAAACAATATTGTCATGACCCTGAAATTCAGCAATGGGTATTAAGACACTGAATAATTTAAATTGGAATGCTCGATCTCTTAAAAATAATGAAGATGAGCTGTTTAACTTTTTACGTGCATATTGCCGTTGTAACTGAAACTTTTCTTAAACCAGGTGATAAAATAAAAAGGGATCCTAATTATTTCGTACACCGCAATGATCGTCTTGAAAGTCCAGGTGGTGGCGTTGCCATAATTGTTCATAGGCGTATCAAACATCAAATTCTTTCTTTATTTGATACCAAAGTTTTTGAAACTTTGGGGGTTTCTGTTGAAACAAAATTTGGTCAACTTACACTATTAGCTGCCTATTTACCATTCCAATGCGTAGGTCAGCAAAAGAATCTTCTCAAGGGTGACCTACAGAAGCTTACCCGTAATAGGTCAAAATTCTTCATTATTGGTGATTTTAATGCAAAACACCGATCGTGGAATAATGCTCAAAGTAATTCCAATGGTAATATACTATTTGATAATTGTTCTGCGGGTTATTACACTATCCAATACCCAAACAGCCCAACTTGCTTTTCTTCTGCCAGAAATCCCTCAACTATTGATTTGGTCTTAACTGATTCATGTCAACTTTGTAGCCAATTGGTTACCCATGCTGACTTCGGTTCGGATCACCTTCCAGTAACTTTTGAAATATCTCAAGAAATAATTTCTAATCCCAACAGTTCTACTTTCAATTATCATAGAGCTGATTGGAACCAATATCAAACATTCATGGAATATAACTTTGATCCTAATATTTCTTTGGAAACTAAAAATGATATCGATAATGCGTGACTCTCTGACTACTTCCATAGTTGAAGCAAGAGCTGTCTCAGTTCCAAAATGCGAGGTAAAGTTCAATACAATTATAATAGACGACGATCTTCAGCTTTTGATCCGTCTGAAAAATATCCGTAGAAGACAATATCAAAGAACACGCGATCCCGCCATGAAAATTATCTGGCGAGATTTGCAAAAACAAATTAAAAAACGCTTCTCTGCCCTGAGGAACAAACAATTTGAAAATAATGTGTCAAAAATAGAGCCGAGTTCCAAACCTTTTTGGAAACTCTCTAAAATTTTAAAGAAACCTCAAAAGCCTATTTTAGCGCTCAAAGAAGGTGATAAATTATTGCTAACAAATGTGGAAAAAGCTCAAAAACTTGCTGAGCAGTTTGAGAGTTTCCATAATTTCAGTTTGGGTCTTACTAGTCCTATTGAGAATCAGGTTGCTCTTGATTATCTGAATATTTCCTCATGGGAAAATATTTTTGGTGAATCCTGGGGTACTGATTTGGATGAAGTAAAAACTATAACTAAAAAGTTAAAAAATATGAAGGCTCCAGGTGATGATGGAATTTTCTATAAACTCATCAAAAAACTCCCAGTGAGTACCTTGTCTTTCATGGTAAAATTATTTAATAAATACTTTCCTGAAAAATGGAAAAATGCCAAAGTTGTTCCAATTTTGAAGCCCGAGAAAGATCCAGCTGAAGCTTCTAGCTACAGACCAATAAGTTTACTTCCTTCAATCAGTAAACTTTTTGAAAAGCTAATTTTGAATAGAATGATGCTTCACATCAATACAAACTCAATTTTTGCAGATGAGCAATTTGGATTTCGCCATGGCCATTCAACTACTCATCAACTTTTGAGAGTTACTAATTTAATTCGTTCAAACAAATCTGAAGGCTGCTCAACTGGAGTTGCTCTTCTAGACATAGAAAAAGCATTCGACCTGTTTGGCATGAAGGTTTGATTGCTAAATTGAAAAACTTTAATTTTCCGCTCTATATTATAAAATTAATTCAAAATTATTTAACGGACAGAACTCTGCAGGTAAATTATCAGAATTCCAAATCTGATCGACTACCTGTTAGAGCTGGAGTTCCTCAGGGTAGCATTCTTGGGCCGATACTATATAACATTTTTACTTCCGACCTCCCTGATTTGCCTCAGGGTTGTCAGAAATCCTTGTTTGCTGATGACACAGGCATCTCCGCTAGAGGAAGAAGTCTTCGTGTCATTTGCAGGAGACTGCAGAAAAGTTTGGACATTTTCTCTTCTTATTTACAGAAATGGAAGATTTCTCCCAACGCTTCCAAAACTCAACTAATAATATTCCCACATAAACCTAGAGCTTCTTTTTTGAAACCTAGTAGTAGTCACATCGTTACTATGAGCGGTGTTCCAATTTCCTGGTCAAGCGAAGTGAAATACCTTGGTCTATTACTTGATCAAAAATTAAATTTTAAAAATCACATTGAAGGCATTCAAGCCAAATGTAATAAATATATAAAATGTTTATATCCTCTTATAAACAGAAAATCCAAACTTTGTCTGAAGAACAAACTACTAATATTTAAACAAATTTTTAGACCGGCCTTGCTTTATGCTGTTCCAATATGGTCTAGTTGTTGTGCTACCAGGAAAAAAATACTTCAAAGAATTCAGAACAAAGTTCTGAAGATGATTTTGAAACTGCCTTCTTGGTACAGTACTAACGAAGTACATAGAATTTCGAATGTTGAGACTTAAGAACAAATGTCCAACAAAATAATTAATGATTTCAGACAAAAATCGTTGCAATCTTCTATTGCAATGATTAATTCCCTTTATGCTTAGTTAAGATTAATTTTAGTTTGTTTTTAGTTTTAAGATTATTATTGTTATACTGACACGCAGGAATAAAAACCTGTTTAAAATACTGAACTGCTAAGGCATGAACAATGTAAACAAAATTAGGTACATAATTTAACAATGAAGGTTGATACGTTACGGAAGTAGCTGGAGCACCTAGATTAACATGAAATGTAAATATGAATAAATTTGGAACAAATAAAGAGTTAAATAAAAAATAAATAAATAAATACGTCAACAGAAGCATTATGTTAAACAGTAAAATGAAAATTAACAGTTTAATTACAGTAAAATACAAATAAACAGTTGAAAACACTCAAGTGAGCAACGTAAGGAGGAACGACAAGTTGCAAGTCGCCTGGTTGACATTACGCAAACGGTGATACGAAGTTATGATGAATATGTACAGGGGATGATCAAAAAGGAGAAGACTAGCAAAATTTTGTCCAGATTCAAAGTGATACAGTTCGGTGAATAATTAACCGATTTTGATGAAACTAGAAGCGTTCCACGGGAAATTTATTCTAGTTTTAGCATGTTTAATCGGAGATATCACGGATACTTTGAGGTTATGTCAAATGTGCTAATTTTCTGCAGCTCGTTATTTTTTATGTTACTTGAAAATCGGAAATATTTTATTTTCCTCAGAAACCAAAATTCATAACAAGTCTGTCAGTGGTTAAAGATCGTGAATCGGCCCATAAACAACCGAGATATGGCTATTTCCGTAAAATGTAGTTTTTTACCCAATTGCCTGACACTTCTTATGTTGAAAAACTCCTTTTTAATTTATCTGTAACTCTGCGTACCCTTAACCAAATTAGATGCAACTTTTTCCATACGATCACAAATTTATCCTAGTTTTTGGAAAAGTAGCGGACATTTCGTTATTTTCAGTAGTTCCGGATTCATTATCGGGAATCGTGAAGGAAGTACCCTACCAGTGTAATGGCCAGAGTTAGAACTGTATCAAACCTGGCTTGTGACATATCAAACTTCATGATTTTACAAACCAATACCACTGGTAGTCAACCTGAGAGTATTCTTTCATATTGGCCACACCTGGTGACGTTCCGGATTCCGGGTTCCCCCAGGGAAGTGGCCAGATTTCGAATGATGTCAAACCCTGGCTTGCGACACATCAAACTTCATGATTTTACAAAACAATACCTAATTTAAAAATAACTCAAAATTAATTTGGAGTACGGAACCATTGACCTGGCGGAATAGAACTCAAATTGGGTATTATTTTTTATCCGTGTACATGTTTGCATAGAAGAAGACAAAAGGTGACAGGATTGAGTGCTTGCGCATGGGACAAATCAAGGTTAAGTGCTGAAGTGTGCAGTTCGAAATGCCATTAGAGCTTACGGAATTTCAACGGGGCCGTATAGTCGGTGCTCGAGAAGCCGGTGCTTCGATCGCTGAAACATGCAAACTGGTTGGTGTTGCCAGGGCCACAGTTTGCCGGATAATGTCGGAATATAAAAAACATGGAAAAACATCGCCTGATAAAAGTAGCTGTGGACGGAAGCAGAAGATGGATGACCGGCAGCAACGTTCGTTGAAGCGCATAGTCAAAGCAGACAGACGCATTAGTGCTGTTAAAGCAACTGCTGCTTTGACAACGCGCTTCAAGAACCAGTTTCTACATCAACTGTCCGAAGGGAGCTGCACGACATGAATCTTTGCGCTCGTGCGGCCATTTCTAAACCGCTAATAAAACCGCAAAACGCGGTAAACAGGAAGCGCTGGTGCAAGGATCATAAGGAATGGACGCCAGATCAATGGAACCAAGTTGTGTGGTCGGACGAATCATCTTTTACCTTGTTTCCAACTACAGGTCGAGTGTACGTATGGCGTACTCCTGGAGAAGCCTACAACCCTGGCTGCCTTCTGCCAACCGTTAAACATGGCGGGGGGTCAGTTATGGTATGGGGTGCAATATCGTGGCATTCTCTTGGGCCTTTAGTTGCTATGAAGGGAAAAATAAAGGCCAAAGATTATCAAGAAATATTGGATGACCAGGTATTTTTTAGAAAACCTTCACAATATATTTAAAATAACACAATTGCCCAACAGGTGCTGCCAATGATGAAGACCATCTTTTCTGATGGCAGAGGAATCTTCCAAGATGACAACGCTCCAATCCACACTGCTCAAATCATAAAGGCGTGGTACGAAGAGCATGACACAGACTTTCATCACCTTGATTGGCCAGCACAGTCACCAGACCTCAACATTATCGAGCCACTTTGGTCTACAATAGAAGCACGCGTGAGTAGTGTATTTCCACCACCATCGTCTCTAAAAGCGTTAGAGAAGGTTTTGATCGATGAGTGGTATAAAATACCTATCGAAACAATCCGAAAATTGTACGATTCTATCCCTAGGCGTATCCTAGCCGTTTTGAATGCGAATGGTGGACCCACGCCTTATTAAACGCGATTTTCCTTTGAAACAATCTATCTAATCAAAATAACTGAATTATTGTTAGCATATCCGAACTTTTATATATTTTCGAAACTATGTTTGAATAATTTGCCATTGAATCCTGATGCCCACAATAGAAACCTCAGATTCGCCACCAGTGGTATTGGTTTGTAAAATCATGAAGTTTGATGTGTTGCTAGCCAGGTTGGACATCGTTCTAAATCCAGCCACTTCCCTGGGGGAACCCGGATCCCGGAGCGTCACCAGGTCTAACCAATGTGACCGAAAACTCTCAGGTTGAGCACCAGTAATCTAGATTTGTAAAATCATGAAGTTTGATGTGTCGCAATCCATAGTTTGGAATCGTTCTATATCTCGCCAATTCCCCGGGGGAACCCGGAATCCGCAACGTCACCAGGTGTGGCCAATGTGACCGAATACTCTCAGGTTGACCACCAGCGGTATTGTTTTGTAAAATCATGAAGTTTGATGTGTCGCAAGCCAGGGTTTGACATCATTCGAAATCTGGCTACTTCCCTGGGGGAACCCGGAATCCGGAACGTCACCAGGTGTGGCCAATGTGAAAGAATACTCTCAGGTTGACCACCAGCGGTATTGTTTTGTAAAATCATGAAGTTTGATGTGTCGCAAGCCAGGGTTTGACATCATTCGAAATCTGGCCACTTCCCTGGGGGAACCCGGAATCCGGAACGTCACCAGGTGTGGCCAATGTGAAAGAATACTCTCAGGTTGACTACCAGTGGTATTGGTTTGTAAAATCATGAAGTTTGATATGTCGCAAGCCAGGTTTGATACAGTTCTAACTCTGGCCATTACACTGGTAGGGTACTTCCTTCACGATTCCCGATAATGAATCCGGAACTACGGAAAATAACGAAATGTCCGCTACTTTTCCAAAAACTAGGATAAATTTGTGATCGTATGGAAAAAGTTGCATCTAATTTGGTTAAGGGTACGCAGAGTTACAGATAAATTAAAAAGGAGTTTTTCAACATAAGAAGTGTCAGGCAATTGGGTAAAAAACTACATTTTACGGAAATAGCCATATCTCGGTTGTTTAATCCTTGTATTCACGATCTTTAACCACTGACAGACTTGCTATAAATTTTGGTTTCTGAGAAAAATAAAATATTTCCGATTTTCAAGTAACATAAAAAATAACGAGCTGCAGAAAATTAGCACATTTGACATAACCTCAAAGTATCCGTGATATCTCCGGTGCCCGGAAGTCAAATCAAATTTTGATTGAACATGCTGAACTAGAGTAAATTCCCCGTCGAACGCTTCTAGTTTTGTCAAAATCGGTTAATTATTCACCGAACTGTATCACTTTGAATCTGGACAAAATTTTGCTAGTCTTCTCCTTTTTGATCATCCCCTGTACATTAAAATAGAGAATATACGAGTACCTGTTAATAAAGGAAACCAGGTTCAGAAAGGGTCTATAAATTATTCATGATTTTTTTTGAAACACATAAATCGTGATTCCAAGAAAACTTACAGTGAAAGTCACTGATATATCATTTTCGCAGTTTTTATAAAATTTTTAGAAAAAAATAAATCTGTTAATTACTTACGGGTTTCTGCATGTCCTTCACAAGTGCTTTAGATGAATGCTTCGGTCTACCAGTTGGCTTTTTAATGCTCATTGAAGTTGTGTCAGATGCTGGACTTAATTTCAAAAACTTTCTGAAAGGTTAGTTGAAATTTTCCTAGTTTTTTCAATATATTTCTAATTAATGGCGCATGATTACTGCTTGTATTTAAGAGGTTGTTAGCCTTAATATGGTAAACAAGAGCATTTGAAATTAAAAAAAATCATACCATGTTCGCTTGTCAAATCAGGTTGTTTTCCGAAATCCGGTGTTTCCCACTTTGCGGCAATTTCTACATACTCTTCAGGCTGCGTCACACCAGCTTCTTTCATATTCTAAATCATTGCCTTCCGGCATTCGTTGGCCAGTTCTGCTTTCCTGGTAAACGACTGATCTGTGTCAGTTTTCTCCGATGCCTTTGATTAACTCACTCTCCTCTGTTCCATGACGCCCATGACTGACTCGTCCGCTGTAAGATGTGTTTTGTTACGCTTCCTATTTTTTCGCTTCTGCTTCATTTTATGGCCCTTGCGCTAACCATAGTGAACCTATTCGAAATAGAGTAGAGAAGATTACCTTAAGTTGTTACATTTTGTTTAAAAACTTTTGAAACGGGCAGCAAATCATATATGTAAACAACATATTATTTGCCACTTATTGTCAGAACACATAATTACTAATTGATAATATATAAACGATTTTTTTTTAAATAAAAAATCGAAACATTGTTTAAGCTTTTTTAAATTATAGTAAATAACTCCTGCAAACAAATGCGCGGTCTTACGTATGCCTGCCACTTTGTTTCATAAAATATATATATTTATTCACTTGAAAATATGTAAGAATCTCAGAAATAATAATCACAAACAAATGAGAACTGATATTACACCCTAGCCGTCAAACGAAAATCGTTTGACGCTTGTAGTTCCGATGACTAGAAAATAAAATTATGGGATGTAGTTTCGTAATCTCGAATTTACATTGTTAACTTTTTTCAAACGCAAATCATTCGGTGGATACCATCAGCGATTATCTTGGAGCTCGGTTACGTTACTACATTGTCTTCTTGTTGTTCTACAGAACTATAGCCGTTTACCACTAAAAAAAAACTTATGAAGCACTCTTCATTTCTTCTCAACACTTGCATGTATAGATTCCTTAGATACTACAATGTAGTCATGTCAAGTCTACCCACAGAGAACAGACATTGATGTCCATACACCTTTTCTTGAAAAACGTGTGTAAAAGTTTGAACGAAAATAAGTTGAAACACTAACGCCATCTTTTGCCGACTGCCCAAGTTGTGTTGAATCATGTTGCCAGTGATTTTTTTACTTTCTACATAACACAACGTTCGGCAACGTTGCTGTCAAAATTCAAAACAAAACAATCGGTATCTGAAACAAACAAATATTTCATCGGGTGAAAAAGTACGGATTCCTGCTCTGAAAAACATCAGCACTCGTGATTCATAGGCCAACCAATAAAACAACCGATACGGTGACGGAAGTTGTTGGATACAACGAAAAGGCAACTAGGATTGTGTTGTTACCCGTTCCGTTTGGAGTTTGTGAATGCAGTTGCAGCTCAATCAAATGTACTTACTATCCCCTACTTTGCAGCGATTGACACCAACAATTATGAAGATGGTAATTATCCCCTGCTTTGCAGCGGTTCTCACCAAAAATCGCGATGATGGATCAATGTAAATACTAATATTTGCGTAGTATATATACCATATCTAATTTTGTATATTTGCAGCTTTTTGTTTCACTCACTTGGAAGGACGCATTCAGATAAATGCTTCTTTCGTGGAAAACATTGTTCGATCCGGAATCGAAATAAATTTTATACCAAGGTGTACGGTGAGTAAGTTTAAGCACTCTATAGTAAGTAGTGAGACGAAATTGAAATAAACCTTAAGCACGTAGCGTGCATGCCGTGTCCACGCAAGATACACAGGATCATATGAAGTGATGCGCACGTATTTACGTGCATGACTCCATTTGGTACTCTTTATCACGCCAAAAAACTGGTACTCTTTATCACGCCAAAAAACTGGTAATAATTTAATTAATAAATTTTTGTTACAGGAGCGAACGAGTGGTGCGAGCACAGAAAATATGTAGACAACATCGGCCCAATGGAATTGTGAAGCCTAATTATACAATTGTAGAAATACTTCGAGAGATACGAATTTGAAAATTCAATTGCGCGAGAAAAAACTAGCAGATGTTAAATTTAGGAATAAAACTATTTATGTATGTTTGTTATTTATGTATTTATTGGCTGTAAGCTTTGTATTGTGTAAACGAAAATGTTTAATTCTTCAATCTTGTGGCAGATCCATTCGGATGGCTTTTCGATTTCGTTTTCCATGACGTTTTTTGCTCTCTGCAATTTTCTGTTGAACACGAACATCACGTAGGAATCCTTGTATCAGTGTATTCAAAATAATGTCGACCAATTTATTGAAGCATGGTTGACATGTTGCATTTTCGAAAGATTCGTAGACCAAATATGCTTTTAGGCGAGTTTTGACGTAGGACTACGTCTGTGTTTTCAATACTGGGGTACACGTTCGAATTGCGAAAATTTGGAGCGTCACGAAAAATATATAGGTTTTGAACGTTAATAACAAAGTCATTCCACGATTAATTTCCAAAATGTTTGCACCAATCGATCGGAACATTTTCTACGCTTCGATTTAAATATTTCAAACTATTGATTTTTAACATGCAACTAATAAAATTAACGCCTATATGAAGTGATGTCTTATAATATCGTTTTTTCATAGTAAATTTACCAAATACACAGTACTTTCCGCGCACAGACTTCATATTTAAGTAAGGAACGTCTCCTAGGCAGCCATGAATGTTATAAAACGGGTACACCTTCGCATTTTGATTTCGTTTTCCGGCGGTCGTGGAGCTGTGCAGAGTAGGATCTGCAGTTGGACGAGCAGTCGCTGCCCAGAAAGGCGTCGGTGCAGTTGGCTGTTGTTGCCGATGCTCCCGTCAACTTCGCTGCGAGAAACATGGCTGCTGAAGCCTACGAGTTGGCGGGAAAAAGCCGCCCGTGACAACGAGACAAGAATCAATCATCCCACGTCACCTGCAGATGGCCACCCGCAATGAAGATGAGATGAACCAAGAAGAAAGCCCAAGTTCAATCGCGAACCAAGTTTCTCCCCCGTCAACTAAATCCGTCCTTTTCAGGACGACCAAATTAGTTTGCCAACTAAAAAGTTTGTTTGGTTAAGATTTGCTCTTGTGCTGTTTGAAATAAATTTCAATTACCGCGCCCCGGCTGAACATAACATTCATTTAACGCCGCGTCCCGGATTAATGACAAAGAACGTTGAACAACCAATGAACGAACTTCTAGAACGGATAATTCGAAACAGATAATGCGACACTTCAGGCCGACCATGTGGTTGAGTTCGTTGTAGTTCCTAGTTGTTCATAGCGGATTAGTTGCTGGTGATAGCAAGTAATTAAGGCATATTTCTGTTAAGAAAATCATCCGTCTAGCGTGTAATAATTAAAACTAATTATTGTGGCGCAATAATTGAAGTTCGTCCCCTTTGATGCTATTTGTAACACATTGCCTTCGTTGGTACCGCCTTCTTTCGTGCACTAGCATCCGATGCTTTTACCTAACAGCTTTTAGCAGAACATTTTGATTCAGTCTTACGACAGTCGTTAAGCTGTGCAGTGGCTGTAGGATCACAGTTTGCGGCGGCGAGCAGTCGTTGCCCATAGAGGCGTTGGTGCAGTTGGCTGTTGTTGCCGATGCTCCCGTCAACCTCGCTGCGAGAAACATGGCTGCTGAAGCCTACAAGTTGGCGGGAAAAAGCCGCCCGTGACAACGAGTTAAGAAACAATCATCCCGTGAGATGAGCCAAGAAAGAAAGCCCAAGTTCAATCGCGAACTGATTCTCCCCCGTCCTTTTCAGGACGACCAAATTAGTTTGCCAACTGGAGAGTTCGTTCGGAGTAAATAGCAAAGCGTGTTGAACAACCAATGAACCAACAGATCCATAACTATCTTCTACGCGTTAGAGATAGTGGCCCTCTCAACCATCGTAGAAAATACAACCGGGGCCGTATCATAATTAAGAGCCACCAAATGCTTTCTAGAGAGTGTACAATAGAATTGTCTTGGCCCTTTTCAGGACTGACCTCATACAATTAGCGGATGGCCCTGACGTGTATGGGAATTAGGGAAGGTTCATTAATTATGTCACGCAGTAGGGGGGGAGGGGTGGTTCGAGAAAACGTGACGATCCATACAAAAAAAATTGAAGGTCCATACAAAAAACGTGACATGGGGGGGGGGGGGGGTTACAAAAAGTCAATTTTTGCGTGACGTAATTAATGAACGTTCCCTTAGATTGCTGCGTAGTCCTACGTCACCTTTGCGCACAACCCCATTGGGCTGTACCTTGTAGTTTTTACATTTCTCCGATTCTGGTAGAGGAAGGTTCTGAACTTTTGCTTGAAACTTACGAATGCTATCAATCCAATTGCGTACAATGTATTGTTGGGGATTGTTATATTCCTCGAAGAGCATGCAGCTTTCAATTTAATGAAAGAGTACTCTGCTCTTTGAAGCCATTCGTCATTTTGTTGAGCCGTCAACTTTTGCTTGCATTTTTTATGTGGTAGCTTACTTACGGCTGCTCCAGTGATGTAAACCAATGCATTCCCAAAAGAAATGTTAAAGCTTCCTTTACCAAAAAGAAATGTTAGGGCTTCGAATGGAGATTTTAAATCTAAAGGGTCATCTTTATATCCAGACGAAGCGCATAAATCTGGCTGCAAATCATTTTCTCTAAGTAGTGGCTTCCCACATTTTTTTATTTTCCCCCCCCCAACTTTTTCCCCTCCCCTCCTCTTATTTTTTAATCCCCCCCCAATTGGAATGCATTTTTCGATTTTTTATACTTCCATTAAAATGGGCAGCCGGTACAAGAAGCAGGTGCCAAGAAAAACAAACAAAACTTTTCAGGTTATGCGCTAGGTTTTTTGACGTAGACTACGTCTTACCGGAAGGGTAGGGTGTCAATTGAAAATCTAAAAATAAGCGACCGTCACGAAATATCGTTACAAATGAAACGCTAATAACTTCATAAATGCTCAGTAGATTTTCGAGATGTTTACATCAATCGGTTGGAAATTTTCCCGCGTATCAATTACATAATTCAACATTCTTCTTTAACAAGTTGAAACTATTGAAAATAGAGAAAATATAAGGTGAATGCCGATTTTTCATAATAAATTTACTAAATGCACTGTACTTTACTATCACAGATTTCAAATGTAAGCAAGGGAGGTCTCATATGCAGCAGTGAACGATATAAAACGGGAACTCCTTCACAAATTTACTCAGTAGTGTCGCAGAACAGGAGCTGGACAGACCACCGAACCATCGAGGATCATCAGCTGGTGATGTCATACGCTCTGAAGGCAACCTCGATGGCACGAAGCTAGCGGAAGCTAGAGTGGCAAAGCGCCAATGTGGATTTGGCAGCTGGTGGTGGCACGTACCATAGAAGGTGCAGTGGCGACCAACCTGTGTAAGGTAGCTGATTGCGCTGCAGGCTGTTGCTAGCAAGCCCTTGGCTAGGCAACCGTTGCTAGGCAGCCACTAAAATGCATTGGTGTGCTAGGCAGTTGGTTGCTCAAGCCGGTGATGATTTGTTGCCAGCCCGCAGGAGCCACCACGAGGAGCGAAATAAGGTGCCTGAGTGTGTGTTTGTGTGTGTGCTATACTCTCGGTGGCCATCTTCATCTATAGCGCAACGTGCACGGCAGCTTTGTGAAAAGACTGCGAAAGATTCAATTCCTTTGCGAATTATTCCAAATCCGTCCTTTTCAGGACGACCAATCAAATGTTGAGAGAGTTTGTTTAATTTGAATTTATCTTACCAATTGGCAGAGAGCGGTGGCTAAATCAATTGTAGTTTTCTTCTCGTCGCATACCTTGAGCATTGTGCATGATTAAAATGGCTGCCGTCACGAGCAATTGAAACCAATTAGAAGTCAGCGGTGGCTAAAACAATTTTCATTTTCTCTTCGTTGCATACCTTGAGCATTGTGCACAATTTACAAATGGCTGCCGTTATGAAAAATTGAAATGTCTTATGGCAAGGGTAGGGTGACAATTGAAAATCTAAAAATAAGCGACCGTACGAAATATCGTTACAAATTAAACGCTTATAACCTGAAAATTGCTCGATAGATTTTGAATATGTTTACATCAATCGGTTTGAAATTTTCCCGCGAATTAAATCAAGTATCAAAAATTATCCGTCAAAAATTTTAACATATTAAAAATAGGGCAAATTAAAGTTGATGTCTTATAATTTTGTTTTGGAGTCTAATTTTATGAAATGCACAGTACGTTCCTATCACAGATTTCAAATGTAAGCAAGGGAGGTCTCATATGCAGCAGTGAAAGTCATAAAAGCGGTACATCTTCGCAATTTTACTCATTAGTGTCGCAGTACTGGAGCAGGGCAGACCAACGAACCTTCGAAGATCAGCAGCTGGCGATGGCTTAAACTCAGGAGGCAACCTCGATGGCGCGAAGCCTCTAGTGCGGAGCGGCAAAGCGCCAATGTGGATTTAGCAGCTGGTGGCGGCACGTACCATAGAAGGTGCAGTGGCGACCAACCAGTGGACAGGCTGATTGCTCTGCATGCTGTGGTAGCAAGCCCTTGGCTAAGCAACCGTTGCTAGGCAGTCGATTGCCTAAGCCGGTGATGATTTGTTGCCAGCTGGTAGGCGCCACCACGAGGAGCGAAATAACGTGCCTGAGTGTGTGTGATATTCTTGGTAGCCATCTTTATTCATAGCACAACGTGCATGGCAGAAATAACCTGCTTCGTTAAAAGACCGAGAAGGTTTCAATTCTAATGCGGAATATTTCAAATCCGTCCTTTTCAGGGCGAACAATCCAATTTTGGGAGTTTGTTTAATTTGAATTTATCTAACAACTTACCAGATCGCAGACAGCGGTGGCTTTAACAAGTTTAGTTTTCTCTTCGTTGCATACCTTGTGCATTGTGCGTAATTTACAAATGGCTGCCGTCGTGAAAAATTTAAGCACCGGTCGTTAATAATTCGATCGTTTCTTGATTGATTTAATTTTTTGCTGAGATTTTTGCGCTTATCTAGATGTTTTTACGATTGTCATTTTATTTACTGAAGTATTTAAAATTTTACAAATAAATGATGAATATATTTCGCGTACATATTCATCAATCGGTGTTGAAAAATTGTTAGGAATGTTGCGTTCCTGCAAGTATCAAGAAACTCCCTATTACGGACAACGTTTTAATTCTCGAACATGATATTCCGTAGTAAGATTCTTTGCGCATTCCTATTACTACTGTTATGAATAGTTATTCTGTTGTATTAACGATTCGCTTTGGATAATTGATTTACATCTAGGGAGAAATAAGTTTTGAGAAACTAAAAGTGAGAATGAGTACGATGCCTAATCGATTTGATGTCAACCGTATGCGCAAATTTCAAAAGCGCGGAAAAATCGAACAAACAGAAAACCCTCCGAAACGACCATGTATCGATCCTCGGAGACAGTACCTACGTTGTAATGTTCCGCTACGAAACTAAAGAAACTAATCAAATGGTTTAACGTAGTCTACGTCAACCGGTGGTGTGTGAAACACAACCCCACTGATTTTTTATTGATAAACATTGACATGACACTTATCGCACAACTGCAGCGCCGCCTACCAGGAGCATAACGACAAACATTTGAAATGTCGGTTTAAAGTTTTACACAAGTAGCAAACTGAAGATGAACGTCTGTTCTCTGTGGTAATACACCGTTTCGCGTTACAGCAGGAAAAACCTGACATTATTCACGAGGCGGTCGAGGGCCTAGAATTATTGCTAGTTAGCATAAAGAATGAATTATCAGCTATCAACAAAAGTAGTCTTTCTGGCAGTGTTGTTGCGATAAAGAATCATGTGACGTCACTTTTTGATGTAGCTATGATGACGACAAAGGATAGTGTTACTACGTCGTTAAAAACGGTGACGTCAGACATATCGACTGACCTCCGAAATATAAATAACGAGATAAGTCATTTAAATCAGCTATCACTTGATATTGCTGCTAACTGTACAATGAACTCCAACTCCGTGTTGGAATTAGATATACTAGACGAGCTGAAATCACTGTCAGCAAATATAGCGTCAGCACGGAGCGCTGCACCCTTACCTTCGTCATCTGATGCCTGCCCCAGTTTGGAGGTCGAAATGATTTGCCAAAATGACTCAAGGTGGCGCCTACTAGGTACCAGAAAGGTTTGGAAATCAGACTGGACCGAATACGATGCCCGAATCGTTTTAACCAGGAAAAAAATGCTGCAAAAGCTAGAAGGCGAAAGAAGCAATAAAATTCTCTAAGAATGCAAATCAACAATAACGGTTTCAATCATCGCAGCGACAATAGCAACAATATTAACACCAACAGAGCCCAATGCAATAACTACAGTGAGAATTACACTACCCCCAACCATTGCAACTATAACAATAATAACAACAACAACAACAAATACAACCAACTTCCACCTGACCAAGCTTCTTGCTACTGCAAAGGATCGTTTCTCCAGACCTCCACCTAGCCATCGACCAATTCACTTTCAAAGAGGTGAAATACTAAACCCATACCCGGCCGGCGATGCACCATCCTTTCCGTCACCCTCCGCTCCTGCACATTCAACCAATTGGATCGCACCGGGGCCCCTCTCGGCTGCAGCATGTGTGGCATGCACATGTAAGCATTCGTGTTTCCCCTTAAATTGACGTACCCCTTGGAGGACAACAACAATGATGCACCCGAAGATGCTATGCTTAATTTGACGTCTTCTTTTAATCAAGGAGAGGTAAATAGTTTAAGTAATTTTAATCTGTCGACTAACATTAATGTTGCGTATGATGAAAAGGAAATTCATTCCAATAGTTTTAGTTTTTCGAGTAATATAGTGCCACAAATAACCGATCCTCAGAAACATGAGAGCAAAGAATTAATAATTTATTGGCAAAATTTTAACAGAATGAAAAGTTCAATTAAAGTGAACGAAATTTATAAACAAGTTGCTGCGTGCAATTATACAGTAATTGTAGGAACTGAGACGAGTTGGGATGATGGAATTTATAACGAAGAAGTTTTTGGCAATCGTTTAACGTTTTTAGAGATGATCGCGATAAATTGTTATCCCAAAAACAAATGCGGTGGAGGTGTTTTAATAGCAGTTAGTGTTAACTATGAATCGGAAAAAAATTCATCAGACAAGTGTAAGGAGTTTGACCATGTATGGGTAAGATTTCTCATTGGAGGTCAAATTCACATTTTTGCGTCAGTGTATTTCCCCCCAGAACACGCGAGGAAAGAGTCGTATGAAAAAAATTTTTGTATTGCTGGTGATATTGTTTCGAAATTTGATTCTGAAGCAAATGTTCACATATACGGAGATTTTAACCAAAGAACAGCCAATTTTATTGTTGATGACGAAAATGAATCTTTCTTGATACCAATTGTAGGGGACAACGAAACGCTTCATACTCTGTTTGATGAAAGTGCTGAATTAGGGCCTCATCAAGTAAATACCGTGAAAAATAAAAACAACTGCTACTTAGATTTGTTATTCACAAATATGTCGCCCCTTTGGAAAAATGAAGTATTTCACACTGCTATTGAGTACTCCGTATTTATACACGAAGAAAACCCAACGAAGGATAACAATTTTACCGAATCATTTTATGATTTCAGCAAAGCAAACACTGCAGTAATTAAAAATAAATTAAATTGTGTTGACTGGCAAATTTTAACGCGTAATCGTAGCACAGAAAAATCAGTGGATGCATTCTACGAAATAATGTACGATATTTTAGAACAAACAGTCCCCAAAAAGCGAAGAAAGAAAATCAATAACAAAGCGCCAGTGTGGTTCAATAGACAGGTAATCAATCTTAAAAATAGGAAGCAGAAAGCACATAAAGCATATAAAAGAAATAAAAGTGATGAAAACCTATCTATCTACCTGACCATATGTGATCAGCTAAATCTTGAAATGAAAATAGCATACAAAGAACACAACACAAAAATAGAAAACAATATAAAATCGGATTCTAAATACTTCTTCAAACGTGTTAAAGAGAAACGAAAATCTCAGAGCTTTCCTTCTAAAATGCATCTAGATGACAAAAGTGGTAATACTTCTAATGAAATATGTGACTTATTTGCTGATTTATTTCAAGACGTCTATACATCTCACGATGATAATGAGCGTGATCATCAATATTTTTCGTACCTCCCTGAACCAATGAAAGATATTTCAGTCTTTAGTTTATCCGATAAAGAAATCTTACGTGCCCTTGAAACATTGGATGCCTCAAAAGGTGCTGGACCAGATGGTTTACCTCCTATATTTCTCAAATCGTTTTCAAAAGAATTAGTTGAGCCTTTATTTTTGCTTTTTAATTTATCACTGAAGTCCAGTATTCTTCCCGCCATTTGGAAGAAGTCATTTTTAATCCCAATTTTCAAAAGTGGTAAAAAATCTGATATAAAAAATTACCGTGGGGTTGCTATTCTATCTTCAATATCTAATTCCATCCCTAAACTATTTGAATCTATTATAAATGACAAAATTTTCTCTCAAGCTAAAATATTGATTACTAATAAGCAACATGGTTTTGTAAAAGGGAGATCAACATCTACTAACTTGATCAACTTCTTAACATTTTCGTTAAACGTAATGGATAAAGGTCATTATGTAGAAGCAGTATATACCGATTTTAGTAAAGCCTTTGACAGAGTAGACATACCTTTGCTGCTTTTTAAGTTATCAAAGTTAGGATTTAATCCAAGATTACTGAAATGGATCGAGTCCTACTTGACAACAAGAACGCAAAGAGTAAGACTTGACGGCAATCTCTCTAAAATAGTAAATGTCACATCTGGAGTGCCACAAGGTTCACATCTTGGTCCCTTATTATTTGTTTTATTTGTTAACGATGTAGAAAAAATTTTGAAAGTTCTTCAAGTCTCAGTATATGCAGACGACATGAAACTGTTTATGGAAATACAAAAACCAAATGATCTTGATATTTTTCAACACGAAATCAATAATTTTTACACCTGGTGTAAAAAATGCTTGTTAGAACTTAACGTTAAAAAATGCACCTCTATATCGTTTTCGAGAAAGCATTCCATAACACAAAAAACAGTTTCTCTAGGTCAGATAGTAATTGAAAGATGTCATCAAATTAGAGACCTAGGAGTAATACTTGACTCTAAGTTATCCTTTGCTGATCACTACAATAATATCATCTATAAAGCAAATAACATGCTTGGGTTTATTAAAAGATATAGTTTGCATTTCAATGACCCTTACACATTAAAAAAAACTATATGTGGCATATGTGAGGCCCATACTAGAATACTGTAGCGTTGTTTGGGCTCCATATCAAGGAAAATATGTAAACCGTATAGAATCGGTTCAGAGACAGTTTGTGTTGTTTGCTCTAAGAAAATTAGGTTGGACACGTCTGCCATTACCATCATATGAGTCGCGATGTTTGATGATTAATTTAGAAGGACTTCAAAGACGAAGAGAGTTCGCAATGATTGCTTTCATAGCTGATGTTATTGAGCAACGAATAAACAGTCCAGAAATACTAGAAAACTTAAATTTTTATGCTCCTACTCGCTCTCTAAGAAATAGAAATTTATTTTTTATAAACAATCAAAGAACGAACTATGCCAAAAATGCTCCTTTAAATAGAATGATGTCCTGTTTCAACACATACAGCGAAACGATTGATATCACAATGAATAAAAATACAATTAAAAAGTTTTTTTTGTTAGGCTAACTAGACAATAGTTAATTAAAAACTCTTAGATGTTAAGCAAAAATGTAACAAGGTCTACGAAATGATTGACGACAAATAAAATCGCGCAACTACCAAAGAAAGAGTGAAAAAAAAAAAAAAACAAAAAAAAAAAAAAAAAAAAAAAAAAAAAAGCCAAACAAAAAAAAAAACCCAAAATACCCCCCCCAACACAAAAAAATCTACCCCACACACAAAAAAAAAAAAAAAAAAAAAAAAAAAAAAAATAATAAAAAAATAGTACACTTTCAATCAGAAATTATTATACTTATATCTAGCACTGTTCAACCCCCAAACCAGGGAAAACCCCACCCACCCAAACAACCGAAACCCCACAAGCACCATACCACAAAAAAACAAAAGATCCGGATAGAAAGGGGACTAAACGTAAGTTAAACCTAGACATATGCAAGACACAGTTTATCTTAAATTACGATGGCATGAACATGAATTTACCTAATTTATTGCTTTCACTTGAAATAACTTGATAATATAATTAACACAATCTATGTACAATTTTGCTTCCCATCAGGATAATTATAATCTACAGTCAAATAACAACCAATTCTGTGTTTCAATACGGTGATTATAAATACGGAACTAACCCCTGCAATATCGTTGTTTCGAAAACCAACAGTAATTGTAAGGTTATTTCTATCCGGGAAGGCTGTTTTTTCGCCGCAATAATTTCCAAACTACACTGAACTTACTGGTTTTTAATAGAGCGGCCGTCAGATAGCGTTGCTGTTTAAACGTATCTAAATTTGAATTTATGACGATGTATTATAAGAAATTTTTTCATAGTGTTACGTTTCTTTGTCTGTGGTCTAACTCCTTCATCCTCTTTTTGTCTGCTATAACGTGGACATAACACGGCTCATTTTTCTTCTTAACTACTGAAATCATCAAGCAAGAAATAAGCGAATAAGCGTTTTTGTAGTTGTCGATCGAGAACCCCAATCACTAAAACATCACCGACCACAACCTCCTTAAAATTACCAAAATCACACTTCTCAGCTAACTGTTTCACCGCTAGCACAAAATCAATTGCATTTTCATACTGTCCCTGACGTCGAGTCCAAAACTTTTAACTATGGATGACTTCAGAGTCTTTTATATCATAGCGCTTTGTCAATTCCTCAGTCATTTGTTTATATTGTAACCAAAAGGGGGACCTCTACCAATGAGACCCCCTTCTTCCAATCGCCTCAGGGTCGGCGTGCACGCTTCACCAACTTTTTTTTTTCACTTTTCTGAACATTCACCCACTTTAGTACAAATTTGTACACAGGTAACGACTTCTCCCACTTCCTTACTTCCTATTTCCTACCTCTTTCCTCACACTCTGTCTCACACTCCTATCGTTGGGGCCCCTCTTCCCGTTCCGCTACTTCACCAGTGCTTCTCCTATGCTGCTTCTTGCTGTGCCTGGTCTTTGGGCTGAACAGCCAGACCGATACTCCTCCAGCTCTCAGTCTAACGCTTCCTCTCCTCCGAGTCTCGCCGATTCGCGTTTACAATGGCGTCCGCATCGGCATACAAAATGCCCACGTCTTCGAGCCAAGGCTTGAGACGTCACTAGTTCTAGACACTAAGACTCCCACGACGACCGGGAACTAACGGACGACGGAATTGGCTTGGGCAACCTGGCCAACGATCAGGAGCTTGACCAGCTCAGGCCAAACTAAAGGCAAACACAGGGGTCCTGGTGTCGGTAATGGGATATTATGGCCGTTAGTGATGGGTCGGTCGAGATTGAGGTTTTAAGTGATTTACCTGGATGCTCTATCCGCTTCACTTGATACTACTTCTCCACATCAAGACCTTAGTCAAGCACTTTCCAAATTGCTCTCTACCTCGTATTTTTCCAATTTCATCTTTACTACAAGCGTGCTGCAGACTTAACGGCAGATTACCGATGGCGGTTCTAATTTCAACCGACCGTTGAGGAATTTTCCTCCCATAGCATTTTCGCCCCATCATGGCCCCCTTATGCCACCCTAAATGGCCGCCCACACCTGATCTCCTGCGAAGTCTGGTGGCAAGTAGCGGAACTGTTGATGTGTGCCTGCTTTCCTGACAGTGGGTGTTGAGCGGTGTCCAGAATATATATTTAAAAGTTTTCTTGGTTTTAATTTAAAAGCCGATACTTTCATTCCCGAAAATCTCACTCATCTTGTACACTCACACAAAAAATAATCTTGTTGTATTAAAAGTTTTGCACTTTACTTCTGAAATGTATTTATTTTTCATTAAATTGAAAGTAAAATTATCTACCACGAAAGTTCTTCGTTTGATTTGAAAGTGTTATGTTTCGGTTCAGTGTGTAAATTTAAAAGTGAATTCTTTTACCATGAAAATTGTAGAACTGTCAAATCCACCAACACAAAGGAAAACGTCGTATGGATTTTTTCTCTATACTGTTGTCAAATAATACAAAAGCTTCACATTAAAAATGTTCCTCTTGGCGAATCGCCCCAACGAATCGCTTATCAGGAAAGTCCACAAACATTCGGCGTTATTAAATTCCGAACGGACCATCCAAACGGAATAGGCCATGTCACTGATAATAATCCCTTTTTTTTTTTTCAGCGGTGCCACAAGCGACGACGAGCGGCAGCAGATGCTAGAGCTGGCTCAGGTGCATTTGGAAGATATGGAGAAAATATTTCAACTTGGATCTTTCGGGATGGAAACATTGGTGATTGAACGACCCCAACCTCCGGTTCCGGTCTCTATGAAAGTTATAATAATTCATTTGAAAATAGAACCTTTTTATGTTAAACCATTTTTTCTGTCAATCAAAACAGCATACATTTATTTTGATTGCACGATAATTTCTAGTTGAAAGTTCATTTTCAAATAAAAATAATTTGCTTTCATTTTCAAATATGCCACGGTGTGGATTTGACAGTTCTACAATTCATCTGAAAAGAAAACTTTTTATGTTAAAAGTATTTTTACAGCATACTTTTATTTAAATTGCACTACACTTTCTGGATGAAAGGTTATTTTGGAATAAAAACAATTGGCTTTTGTTTTCAACGATGCCACGGTTTCGATTTGACAGTTCTACAATTTGTTTTAAAAATTTAAACTTTTAAATGTAGAGCAGCAAAATTTTGAATTGACGGTTTGAAGGTTTTGGTTTTGAAAGTAAACCGCTTTCTACGAAAAAGAACCAACGCAACTTTTCAATTTTGGCAATGGTTTTTTTAATTTTACTAATCATTATTCTTTGTGTGCTCCAACACACCACTGCACAGTGTTTGAAATCGCCGATTTCACGATCAAAACTAAATTACTTCTAAAATATTGGTTTTAGAGTTTTTATTTATTCTAAAAAGTTTTCAGATATCATAAGGCGCACATTGTGATATTAAAAATTTGGTGATTAATCTTCCTAGAAGTGAGATAAAAAACTTACTTTTCCAACAAATGTAGATAGAGACTTGATGTCTTCAGCAAAGTTGTAGAAAATGTTGATACAAACAACATTGCTGAAGACATAAAAGCTCTATGTATAAAGGTTATTGAAATATAAAATATTAATTATTAAATACCTCTAAAAACCAGTTTTTTAACATATCTTTTTTAGATAATTTTTTACGTATCTTCAACAAAGTTGTTTGAGACAATGAAATACACATTTTTGTCGAAGCAAGCAAGGCTCTATCTTAAAAAAACATATTCATTATTATCAATTTTCTTGAAATTTTTGGTCAACTTTCACCCTCAATTACTTCTTTCGGTGCAAAATTGTGTAACTGATTCACATGGCAGATTAAAGTTCTGATTTTTCACTATCGTTGGATGGGTGCAACATGTTTGGGCAAAAGTAGGCTGGAGTGGTTACATATTGATCAAATATCCATGATTATCAAATCTGGCTAATGAAAAATTACAAAATAAATCAATTTTTCAATGTTGTATCCTTCTACAATTCTATATACGGTTACAAAATACTATTTTGTTTCATAAAACAACACGTTTGTTTATTAACGACACTTTACACATTGCTGTGCATTCATGTCGAAAAAGAGTGTTAAGCTACGGAGTTGTTGTTACAGAGTTGTTGTTGCATCATAATTTCTCATTTCTTCTCCCATTCATCGTTTTCTTCTTCTTCTTTTGTTCTCTTCGTTTTGGTTTTTCTTCATCGTCAATATCATCGTTAAACATATTCGGTGCAGGGGCTGGAGCGAATACTGGATTTCCTCCGGGTGGGAGAGTGCTATGACGTGGTGACAACTGTCGGCAAATCGTCTGGGGAAACTGTTGCAGCTTGGCAGTGACCTGGAAAGATCACCGAGACAGTACCTGATGGTGATTTAAAAAAGCCGGGTACTAACCTGTGGGACGCCAGTGTCCCACAGTGCCAGCTGGTGCCGAAACTACTACACATTGTTTCCAGATCTACCGGCAACAGCCGGCACTGGGGAAAGGCTTTGTGTAGCTCTGTCGACAATTCCGCTTTGGTGTGATGAGTAGTGTTCGCTGGTGTAGGGCGGCGGCCAGGGCATAGGAGAGCTACCCCTCCCCCTGCCGTCTATCCCAATTTTCCGAAATCGTGGGGTGCTTTGCGTTCTCCCTAAAGTTGTTTAAACAGCCCAGTTTGGCGCAGGAATGCCAGCAGTTTCATCGTATTACCTTCGATATTATTTAAGACCTCTCGTAGGCTGGTAGAGCTGATGTTGTTTTCTTGGCGTTCTGTCTCGTACTTTCGACAGTGGAGGATAACGTGTCGCACGCTGATTTCAGTTCCGCAGCACTCACAGATGGGCGGTGTATCCTTTTTCAACAGAAAAGTATGCGTCAGTCGAGTGTGGCCGATCCTGAGGCGTGTTAGCGCACGTTGGTCGGCTGGGTTGGCCTGGTCCATCCACTTGCGCGTGTCGAACTTCACTTCTCTCAATTTTGCGTCCCTAGTTTCGTACCACTGTTGGTCCCATCGGCGGCGTATCGCTTCTTTCACTGCTCGTAGTGCATCTTCGCCAGGAATAGGCATATCTATGGCGGGTTGGTCTCTAGCCTCGTTTGCTAGTCGATCAGCCTGGGTGTTTCCGGTGATCCCAGAATGTCCCGGAATCCAACAGAAGCGGACGAGTTTGTTACGCACAATCTCTTCGATTTCTTGAATCCACGGGTGCTTCGACCTTCCTGATTCCAAGGCCAAAAGACAACTGGCTGAATCCGTTAAAATAACCATTTCGGTACTGACGTTCGGTATTGAAAGCGCTTTCTTTATGGCGTACGCCTCTGCCGAGAAGACGCTGCATGCTTTCGGAAGGCTGAACAAATCAGCAAAGTCAGTTATGTAAAATGCGGCTCCAACGGTATCTTCACTTTTAGAACCATCGGTGTAGACCACCGTTGACCTGTGGAATCTGGTCGCAAGCAGCTGTTGAACGACTGGACGGACTCTATCCGGCGGATCACCGGCTCGTACACTTCGCTTTACATCCCATACTATCGATGGTTTACGTGCGTGCCATACACGATCGCTCTGTCTCGTTAAAGGGTCGACAGCAGAAAGTTCGGTACCCGTCATATCAAGTAAACGTTCAGATGCTCGCCGAATTAGTGGAAGGGTGCTGTTCGTTCGGCTTTTAGCTAGAATCCGGATAGCCGTTCGTGCTACAGATTGAACTGCAAGGAATTCAAAGGGGAGTGTTCCAGCTTCGGCCATAACCGAGATGATTGGGCTGGTCACAAACGCTCCGGAAGCGAATCGTACCATTTTGTTGTACGCTGGGGCTAGGGTCTGCAGGGTCTCCGATCCTCCTCGGCTCACTAATCCAACACCGTAGATCAACTTCGCGGTAACTATCGCTGAACCAACCTGCAGCAAGGTTCCTCGGTTGCCACGTGGAAGTTTGGCGCCGATCATCTGCAGGATCCGTAGTCGAGACTCGCATGCTTTCTTCACCGCTTTGCAGTGCGGCTTGAACGTCAACGTTCGGTCCAGCGTGACGCCCAGGATCCTCAGACGGTTGGTCTTCGGGATGGGGGTTCGATCGATGGTGACCTCTTGCGCTGGCTCCCGACGCGCATTAGGGCTGCAGTAAAAAGTCTGCGACTTCGTCGTGGATATGCTGAACCCCACGCTTTTTGCCCACTTGTCCACCGCTTTGACAGCGGCCTGCAGTTTTCGATGCAAGCATTCCCCTTTCGCACGTCGTACCACGAGGAGGATGTCGTCCGCGTACAAGAGAATATCAACTCCGACGGGCAGCACACGGAAGATCGGCTGCATCGCAACTAGGAATAGTGTCACAGACAATACGGAACCTTGTGGCACTCCATTCTCTAGCGGGTACTCACGAGACTTGTGTCCTCCTATGGACACCTGGAACATCCGTTCTGAGAGGAAACTCTGCAGCAGATTCAGCATCCGACCACGTATTCGCCAAGACATGAGCGTTCGCAATATGCCGTGTCGCCAGGTGGTGTCGTAGGCCTTCGACAGGTCCAAGGACGCTATCAGGCAGTGTTCGTCGGTAGTAGGCAGCGACCGTTCAAGTTCGGCAAAGTACGTGTCGGTGCCGCGTCCTGTACGAAAAGCGTGCTGTCGTTTATCGAGCCGTCCACTGGACTCTAGCTCGGTGATTAGCCGCCGATTAATGATGCGCTCTAGAAGTTTCGCCATGCAGCTGGTGAGCGATATCGGTCGGAAGGCATTCGGTCCGGATTCATGGCAGTTCGGCTTCGGTATGGGAACGACAATGGCATTCCGCCAGCTTGCAGGAAACTCGCCACTGCGCCAGATATCGTTCAGCAGCGTGAGGAGTGTCGTTTTTACAGACAGCGGAAGACGTTGCAGCAGAGGATACCCGATCGAATCTGGGCCTGTTGAGGCGCCTCGCCCTTTGTCGAGGGCCCACAGAAGTTCGTTCATGGTAATGTCGATGTTATAAACATCATCGTTGTTGTGCGAGAAATCTATGGACCCTCGTTCAGCTGCCGCTTTCGCCATCTGGAATGATGGAGGGTAACTGGAAGTCGCCGACCTTTCGCAGTATACATTCGCCAGTTCTTCAGCCACTTCTTCGGGGTCGTCCGTGAACCCGTCCGCTCGCTTGAGGATTACCGGTCGCTGTTGTCGGTTGCCACGCAAAGTGTTCACCGTCCGCCATAATTCGGTTGCCGTGCTACTCGGTGATATCTTCCCTACGAAGTTTTGCCACAATTGTTCTTTCGCTTTGTTGACCGCCTTTCGTGTCGCTGCTCTTGCTTGCTGGAACCTCGCCAATGCTTCAGGTTGATCGGGATCGGATTGCTGAAGGCGTCGGAGAGATCGAAGGCACTTTCGCCGCTGTCGGATTGCTGCTTTTGTTTCGGGGCACCACCAAGGTACCGCCTTCGGCCCGATTCGCCCGCTGGTTCGTGGTATGGACTTTGCCGCTGCTGCTATAATTTTCTCCGTGAAGCTGCTCACGTCCCAATCGGCCTCAGACGCGATGGTTTCCGCTGTAAGCCGCTCGTACAACGACCAATCCGCTTGGTCGTACAGCCACTTCTGTCGAGTCGTTCGATGATTCGTCCACCCGGGAATGGACACTGTGATCGGGAAGTGGTCGCTGTTGTGCGTGTCCGACATGGTTCTCCAGGTAAACCTGCGAGCAAGCCTCTCGGAACAGATGCTCACATCGATAGCCGAAGTGTTTCCCGTAGCCGGGTCGATACGAGTATGCGAGCCGTCGTTCAACACCACCAACTGTTTGGTCAGAGTTGTCTCCGCGATAAATTGGCCAAGCGAGTTCGATTGGTGGGATCCCCACGCTAGATGGTGCGCGTTGAAATCCCCCAGGAGTAGCACCGGACCTTCCAGCTGCTCAAATAGCTCACCCAATGCAGCCTGACACTGTACAGAACTCGGCGGAATGTAGACAGACACTACAGTTACCTGGATCGGTGCGTGGATGCGTACAGCGATGAGATGCAGTGTGGTATCGATCTGTACACGCTCAAACGGTATACCTTCCCGAACGGCAAGGCCAACCCCGTGTTGCCAGTAGTGAACGCTGTTCGACTCCAGAAGTAGCGTGTAGTGCCTGCCGACGAAGTCTGGTGGGACGACGGTTTGGTTCGCTTTCGTCTCCTGTAGAGCCACGACGCAAGGCTCGAGATCGGCGATGAGGAGTTTCAGTTCGCTGATATTGGCCCTGAGGCCACGCAGGTTCCACTGTAGGGCGAAAACGCCCCCGGGACGACTATTTGTATCGGATCGGGTGGCGGACGACGATGTGGATGCTCTTCGCGTCGGCGGATCGGCTGTGGGAGAGAAAGGTGGTGCGATAACCTCCGCAGGTGTTGATACAAAACTGGGACTTGCCTGTGGGACGCTTTGTCCCACAGTACCAGCTGCTGTCGAAACAATTACACTAGTTCTGCCAACACCGACAACAGCCGGCACTGGGGAAGCGCTTTGTGTAATATTTATCCTATGTGTTCGTGATGTTACGTTTCCAGACGCTGTGTGGTGGTTATCTGTAAAAATATTGTGCGCAGCAGTATCTGTCGGTGAATGTGAAAAAACAAGACTGACCTGTGGGACGTCTTGTCCCACAGTGCCAGCCATTGCCGAAACTACACGATTTCTTCCAGAACTACCGGCAACAGCTGGCCCTGGGGAAAGACTTTGTGTAGTTTGGTTGCTCTTGGTGCTGTTGTTTTTGTTGTTGTTGTTGTTGTTGTTGATGGTTATTATGCTGTCGTTGTTAAGCTGTCGTCTATCGTAGGTTGTCGGTCTTGGTACAAGTTCGTTCGTGGTTCCATCGGCTACAGAGGAGAATTCAACATCAACGGGTTGGGGTAAGGCGTCCCGGATGGTTCCTTCAACCTGCTGCACTTGCGTCAGAAGGGGTACTACACTTTCCCCACTTCCGAACCGATCTGTCTCATTGTCAGTGTTCATGCGTAAGTCGTCATCATTGTCCAAACATCGTTGAGGGGTGTAACTATCGAAGGCGCTGGTTTGGAGGTGTCTCCGATATCTCGGGCTCGTCGCTAGAGTAATCCATTTGAGGTTGGACGCGTGTTGTGGTGGCAGTTTTCTTTGGAGGCGGACTTATATCTGGTGATTTGTTCTTAGCTGCAGATTGGTCGTAATTGTATTTTGGAGGACGTCCACGTTTTGTTTCCTGAACGGCAACAGCCGGAGAATTGTTCCTTGAACGGGTTTGAGGGCCTACTAATTTTTCTCTGCTGTGATGTGGTTTTTCCGTATGGGTGGCTTGCGGTTGTTCGTTGCTGGCAGTTTGCTGCTTAAGTTGCTGAATGATATTCGCCATGATCCGAATTTTCTCGTCTTTCCGTTTGCTTTCTTCGTGCATTTTAGATATTTCGTCATCTTTCTTCTTTATGGACGCTTCTAGTTGGCTTAACCTTCCTTCGAGTGCACTTTGTCTTGCGGTTACTTGAGCATAGCTGCCTACTGGTTGTAGCTCAGCTCGTTTTCTCGCTTCTGGGAAAGATAGATTATCGCGGACTTTTATTTTTATTACTTCGACTTCTTTTTGGTAAGTCGGACATTGACGGCTAGTTGGTCGGTGATTACCCTTACAGTTTCTGCAGAGGGGTGCTTCACCACATTCTTCTTCTCCATGGAAATCACCAGAGCAGTTAAAGCAGCGTTGTGGTCCAGGGCATCGAGCGCGGGTATGACCATACTGAAAACAGCCATAGCAGAGCATGGGATTCGGAAAGTACGGACGAGTGGGGATATGCAAAAGGCCAACTTTAATGTATTCCGGATAGGTGGTTTTACAAAACGTTATTATTAGCGCTGGCGTGTTGACTCTTTTGTCACCTTCTCTTTTGGTTATCCGCTGAACCCGGATGACTTTTTCCTTGCACATTCTCAACAGAATATCTTTCTCCTCCATGTTGATGAGATCATAGCAAGAGATGACACATCTGCTAATATTCAGGTTCGGATGCGGGACTATTTCAACGTCGGTTCCGTCAATTAACTTCGTCAATTTCAGAAGTTTCTGGACTTGGGCTGGGTTTCGAACTCGCAGGGTATATTTAGTTCCTCTGGCTTCGGATTTGGCACTTTCAATTGATCCACCTGCGCAGTCCTCTACCGACTTCCCGATAATATACGGATTTATCGGAAGTGGAGCTCCATCTTTTCCGGTTAATTGAAGGAAAGTCAGTTCGCCGAATTGATTGGTTGGGTCCATATAGGAAGGTAGTAGACGGTTAACAGACCCTCCTGGGTCGCCGCTACTAGCGGCCGCCATGTTTCCCTTCGTTTACTTTACCCAGTTGGCAACGGTCACCCGTTACCTACCCCAAATGGTCGAAAAAAGGTAAAAAAGAATGATCCTACCTTTATTCTGCAGACGTTCACTGAATTCTGTGCCGCACTGTGGTCCCACACTTACGACACGCACTGTAGTGCTCCTCGGATGTTATCCAAACACTTTACAATTTTCCGAAATTTTCGCCCTTCTTAAAAACTTTTCACCACTTTTATTTATCGAAAAAGATCTTCCACTGGGCGCACCGCGACCCACACAACCGAATGGTTGAATGAAAACAGCCGGTAGCCGGCCGGGCAGCCGGGTGACGATCGTTTGTTTTGACGATCGATTGTTTTTCGCAGCACGTGGAGCACACACAAAACCACTGTTTTCAGCCGTTATTCGACCGATTTTCACCAAACCTTCACTAGAAACAGCTTCTGTGTCACTAAATGCACCAACCAACGATAGTTTCGACCGCGAAAACCGCGAAAGACGTAGGAAAAACACTTGTTTATTTTCGCGGACGCGTTCTTAACAATCGTACCGGACGGTGTGTCGAACTCATTCTACTTTCAATCCCCAACTATTACCACTAGCGTATTCTATTTACATCCTTTTTTCCATTTATCCCCCCCTGTTGGAAGTTCAGTAAAAATTACCGAATGCTGTAAAATGTTCTAAGTGTGAAGTAAAAACCAGTATTTTTCGAATGTTTTTCCTCCTAACTAATAAAAATAGGTTAGTTTTCGAAACATATGAGATATCTCAGCCTTATATTGTGATATTACTTGAATATTGTTTCCAAATTTATCTTGATAATGACCTAAAACTTCCAGCACGATGACTAAATGCGCCACTTTTGGTACACTTACCCTAGATGACGTCTAATTATTTTTTTTGTGTCAATGTCGATGCCTTCAGCATATCAAAGACATGATACAAGCGTCAAAGTGGACAGGCCTACTGCGTTGTATTACCCGCAAAGATGATTCTGTAAAATGAGTTGTATTCAAATCAAATCAACCGCAGAGGCATTTTGTGAATCTACAAGGGATAAAAGAACCCTGAATGTATACTAGGTAGGGTGAAAATAAACCTCCTTGACCACCAAAATGCGATGCTACTGCAAAAAAAGTTATACTGCCTTGTAGTCCATTTATATTTACTCAAACACGCCAAATTTAAGTGCGATACTGCCCTTAGTTTTGTTTTGACAGCTGATTATTGTTGACGTGTTTGGTATCATGTTCAATATGGATAAAAACTATTTTCGTTCTCTTATAAAACGTTATTGTTTGAGAGGCAAAACGGCGAAGTAAACAAAACAAAAGTTAGATAAGTATTATGGGGCAAATGTTCCGTCAGATTACACCGTTAAATATTGGTTTCGATAGTTTCGTGGTGGCCGCAACTCCACCAACGATCAAGTCCGCAGCGGCAGGCCCTCCGATGTGGTTACAAAGGACTATGTCAAAAAAAGTTCAGGAAACGGTGTTGGCAGACCGGACAGTGAAGGTGTGTGAGCTAGCAGATGTCACAAAGATTAGTACTGAGCGCACACACAATATTTTGGGCGAGATTATACATACGAAAAAGTTATCCTGGCGCTGGGTGCCGCGCATGCTCACTCCTGACCAAAAACACAAACGCGAGAGCACTTCGAAACAGTGTTTAGACTTGCTGATGCGGAATCGGAAGGACTTTTGGCGTCGATTGGTAATGTTGATGAAACCTGGATCCACTATTACACAACAGCGAACAGAATGAGTGCCCGGTATTGGCCGGCACGAGTGTTCCGAAGCAACCTAGGGAGGCTCAATGGGTCGGAAAGATTTTGGCGTCAGTTTTCTGGGATTGTCATGGCATACTCTTCGTGGACTACCTCAAGAAGAAAAAAACCATCCACAGCGAGTATTACTGCGCATTATTGGAGCGATTGAAGGTCGAAATTGCTGCAAATCGGCCTCACATGAAGAGAAAAACAAATTTTGTCTTTGCAAGACAATGCGCCGGTACACAAGAGTATCACAACCATGGCTAAAATCAAGGACTGACGGCTTCAATTGCTTCCGCATCCACCGTAAGGAGTGTATCGAAAATAAGCTATCCACAAACTTTCTTTCAAATTATGTTGAAAACCGATATTTCATTCATACAAAAAATTGATCCTTCATTGTACGAGGTTAAACTTGAACATAATGAAGATCGGATGAAATTTAAGTTATTCCTTCACGAATTTTCGAACTTTGGATCGAATGCTCTTCGTCAAGTTCCGGACAAGTGTTGCATCGCATTTTTTGAACGCTTGAGCCCAAATTTTTTTGAACTCCTGCATGTTCCCAGCTGCCATACCAGTCTTCTTGAAGACCCTCTTCACGATTGCCCAGTAACGTTCGATGGGTCGAAGCTGAGGGCAATTTGGTGGATTGATATTTTTCTCAACGAAATCTATACCCTTTTCCGCAAGCCAATTGAGAGTGGTTTTGGCATAGTGAGCCGACGCTAAATCCGGCCAAAACAGTGGAGGTGTACTATGCTTCTTACATAAAGGCAACAATCTCTTCTGGAGACACTCAGATCGATAGATTTCCGCATTTATAGTTCCGGTAGTGTAAAAAATGGTTGACTTCAAACCACAGGAACATATTGCTTGCCATACCAGTACCTTTCGACCGAATTTCTCCACTTGAATCGACCTGTCCGCATCGCTCACATCCTCCCCAACGACGGCAGTAAAGTATTGTGGACCTGGAAGGGTTTTTGAGTCCTCCTTTACATAGGTCTCATCGTCCATCAAAACGCATGCATCCGGACGCTGCAAAAGACGCGAATACAATTTCCGGGCCCTTGTTGCTGCTCGCTTCTTCTGTTCTGCACTTTGTTTCGAGATTTTCTGCTTCTTGTAGGTCTTCAGGTGGTTTCGCCTCTTGATACGCTGGATCATTCCGACACTCGTTCCTGCTTTTTTGGCCAAATCACGTATTGGCATTGATTTGTTCTACATGATTAGAGATACCACTTTCTGCTCCAGTTTCGGGTTGGAAGAACCGGGTTTTCTGCCTCTTCCTGGTAGCTCATCCAAAGAATAGTGTTCCCCAAACTTATTAATGATGGTTTTAACACTCGCATGATGAATTCCAAACCGCTTCGCCAAATTTCGCATAGTAATACCCTTTTCACTTAGTCATGTGTCCAGAACCTTAATTTTCACTTCCTTTTCAATACGCGACATTTTGAAAACGCAGAATTTGAACCGCACAAACAAGTAAACAAAAGAAAGCTGACAGTCAAACGCACAGCATGCAGTGTTCAGAGCATAAAAAACCATCACAAATACATGCGTACAACGCAAATGTATGTGGATAGCTTATATTCGATACACTCCTTATTCACCCGATTTGGCTTCCTCAGTCCCAATCCTCAAAATAAGGCTTATCAATAAAAAAAATGTAGCTCACACGAGGAAATCATCGACGCCGCGCAGGAGTATTTTGCAGACCTTCCGGGAAATTACTTTTCGGACGGGATCAAGAAGTTGGAAATTCGCTGGAATAAGTACATCGAGCTTAAAGGGGACTACATTGAATAAAACAGAAAAACATTCTATTTTTTTTTTCATTCTAAAGGAAGTTACTTTTCACCAGACCTAGTTAATAAAGAAATTTCCTAGGAACGGAGTATACGATCTCTCAGAAATTCATAATAATCGGTAGTTTAGTTCTCTATCGGAAGATATTGGACCCGTTTTTTTTTATATTCTGAGGGGTTCAAAAATTCAAAGCTTTTCAATGACAACTAAAAAAACAAATATCTCTTGAACCACTCAATCGAAGCACATTCTGTTGCTTCTCTATGCAACTTCAGCTGACTTAGATCAACCACAGGGTATCAAACCTAGGGTGATCTATTTGTTCATGCTCATTTTTTTATCTCTGATTTGTGAACAAACCCTAAGTGAGGAGCAAGACAAAAATTGTTTTCATAAATCCAACAATGTATGAAACTAAAAAACGGCCGTTCCACGATGACGGACAACCGGAAGTGAAACGAAAAGCTTTTCCAATTCGATGATTTCTTCATGCCTCATTGTCAGAACAACCGGCTCTACGAACCGTGAAGGTGATGATAGAAAACTGTGCAAGAATGGCCCAATTTTTGTTTTTTTTTCCTGTCTTTCGTCCATGAACGAGCACCTAGGAAACTCGTTCATTCTCAGTAAATAAGGAAATGAGCAATTGTCAGACACTTTCCTATGCCTCGTTCCTACCATCTTACATTGTTAGAGAAAATGTTGTTCTTCCGTCGGAAGTCACACTTTGAATCAAAGTCTTCATTGCGAAACGAAAAGCGAAAGGGTTAACCCTCACCCATCGTCTGTAAGTACAGGGTAGGTACACTCACTAACCAGCTAACCAAAACAAACCCCACTTTTCCACAAACCCCCAAACCAATACACCAACCAAACACTTATCCCCTCCCCAATTATTTTTTTTCTCTTCCTACATTGACAATTTTGTATTATCCCGTTTCTACTTAAATCCCACCATTATCAATTCTCTTCTAGGCTTGCCTTAAGACACGAAATCATTTAGAAAACGGACGTTCGTTTCACTTTTCGTTTTCCAGAGAGACAGCGAGACTTTGCGTTGTTTCACTGCAAGTTCTGCTTCACGCTTCTAGACAGTAAAATGTATTTAGCATTAGATACTTGCTCATACTAAACGCTAAGCGCTACACTTAGCATAGGCTCGTTGTAGATGGGCTAAACCACTCGGCCGATGAAGGTAGAAATTAGTGTGGTAATTTCCTTTTCTTTTTTTTTTTTCGTAAGGCCATCCGAAGGCTAAGTCTTCTTACGGGGGTAGTACAAAGCTCACCCACCGCCGACCGACCGACGACGGGCTGTCGGTGGATGTGCGATGCAAGAGTGGCACGGTTTCGTTCGGCTTCGGGGTGGTAAAACGACGCTAAACGTGTGAAAGGGGATTGGATGTGATGGTTTTGTTTCACTTCTTAGCCTTTTTCTTCCCCAACTCTTCGAAAAGGGTAGACAGTTTACGGAGGGTGGCGGTGCATTGTGTTTAGGTTTGACCTTATTCGGGGTTTGTCGATTTCGTGGGTTTCTGGTCTCACACTTCGAGTTTAAGGCTTGTCTGTCCTGCAGGGCGTGTTTGTTGTAAATCGAATTAGTACGTTTGGATTAAGTGTGTTTCTTTTTTTTGGACTCGAGCTGCATCAATTTGACAAGTTGATTGTGTACATTGCTGAACAGGTGATTAATGATGATTGCTTGCATAGCTGAAGGAAAGTTGTCATTCGACAACGTTTGATTTGGGGCTTACAACAAGGCCCTTTCATTCTATTACGAAACCAGTTATTTAACATTTCAACCCTTCGCAGCCGAAATGTGTTCGAGAGCTGGAAAGTTCAAGAGCGCAACCCACCCCGTCATTAGGGTTCGTATTTATTTTTTGCTAATTCAATTTAAATAAATACCAATGTGAAACACCCACCGCCCGGAGCCCGATTCACCTATTGTTTCCAGCGTGGGTCGATCTTGAGCCTAACTTCACTCACTTGACCGTGGCATAATGGCCTATCTAAAATCTGTGTGTAACCCATTTGAAGCCAACCATCGGCGGTCTGGCATCGAAGCCAACGAGCATGGTCTGAGTAGTTTTATGGCATTTTTCTATGCTGCCAGTGGTGCGGTTTACTTAGTTGAAATTCAAGGAAAGAAGGAGAAAACGATAGACCGATCAGGTTTTTTTTTCGCAAGCGGCTTAGTTTGAACAATGCAATCAATCTGTGTACGCATCAACTGTCAAGGATAGGTGCGTCAAATGTTTTTTTTTACTCGCTTTGTGCAGATCTTTATTTGTTGATCATCATTTCCGAAGGACCAGATAAAAAAATAAGGGCAAAGCCAGTCGAGGGTCTGTACAACGACGAAAATTTTGAATTTATTAAATGGACTGCTCTGTAAAATGAATCATTCACAATCAAATCTCCAATGTTATACTTTATGGACCCTTTATGTTTAATTTTACTAATTTATTTAGCCAAAGTATTGCTATAATTAGTAATCAGTAGTGATATGTACAAGCAAATCGCATGCATTAAAGTTCCTAATCATAGTTTAGGAACTTTAATGCATGCGATTACAGCCTCCGAAAGCGCACAAAACCTGACCAAAACAAATAATTAAGCTGTTTCTTAAGAAGGAATTGAATTGGATCAACATAATAGATTGAGCTCACCCGAATTGTAGATCACAGCCTTGGATGCTAAAAATTGCCTTCCAACAAATATCTTAGGGTTCCAGATGGATGCCACCATGTTCATTCACCTCAGGTGGAATACAACCGTCGCAATTGGTTTAGCTTTCCATGCAGGTCTGTTGCAATACAGCTTCGCAATTGGTAGATTGGAGATGCCACACAACCGGAACGAACGGTAACACACTCTACGAAACACCAGGAACCGCTCTTTGCACAATACCTTCCGGCTCACTTCCAATCAATGAATCAATGTTTGATTTCAATATTTGGTATCGAATACTGAACAAAATGTTATTTTGCTGTTTTTATTTTCACGAAATCGATGGAGCAAAAGAAAAACACGTCAATTCAGAAGCGCGGCTTGCTGCGATCCTCCATCATAGTGAATTTACAAGTTTACCAAACATTTCTAACATTGACTGTGAAGTATAATTCCTATCATTCTCAGTTAAGGAAATTTTCAAGTGAAGGATTTACACTCAGTAGCAAAAAAAAGCCAAGCAAAATTTAGCTTCTTTAACTTTGCCAATTATCAATATTTTTGGGATTTCTCGCCGGGCATAACAATAGGCTCTCCCAGGAGGTGGCGCTTAAGCCACTCGTTTAAAAATGCGACAGAGAACGTCGTCGCCACACTTTGTGTGCTAAAACTATAAAAACCAAACCGTTTTGTAAGAGTGACGGAAAAAATGATAAATTTTTTTTACAAAACTATAATCAATGCATGGACCTTATGTGATAGAAGTTTTATGTTGATAAGGTTGATAGATTTGACGTTTTTCATAATACGGTATATGTGAAAAAAGTTTTTGGTCATTCCAATTTCAAGAATCTGTATTTCTGTGAAAAATATAGGTAGCATAATAAAAATTTTACCATAGCCTAGAAGAATATAGAAAATAATGTGGAAAAACTTTGAACTGTTTCCATTGAGCTGGCGTCAAAGTTGACGCACCAACATGAGTATTTCTCTTTTTCACACGGTATTGACCATGCTGAAATATCGGTGCAAAAAAAAGCCGAGGCGCATGTCCACTATGTCTGAAAGATGATGAACGGATCGGACCATCCTTCTTTCATTCAAGATTGAACTTGGTAGAAGGCTTCATACGAAATTCTTCTAAGAAAGCTGTTCCTAACCATCCAGCCATGTCCCACCCAGAAGATAAGAAGGAAGCACGCCGAATTGCAGATGAGCTTGAAGCTCACTTCAAACTGAACGTTAATCGCCCAAAAGTTGAAGGCTGCAGAAGCTCCAATAATGGCAACATGGCGAGGAGGCTACTTGTGCAACCTCAAAAGTTTGCTGAAATTCTTGGGGTTGACGTGGATTTGATAAGTAACATTCGGCTCATCAGCAGTCTGACACTTTCATCTAAAAAGTTGGACAACAATAAAATCAAACAGTTGTACACTGACATTGAGCAACAATCCCGTTGTGAATTTCCGTTTGTACGGCAAGTCACAAGCGACACGAGTTCTCCCAATTACACTTTGCACGGAAAACTTCTGCGGAGGATAACCATACTGATATGATGAGAGAAGCTTTGACTTGGTCTAATCTCAAGATGGCGTAGCTATCGGTCAAATCAAGCGGCAAAACATCATTTTGGAAGTATGGTCCAGAGTTCGGAGCGCAGATGCTACATTTATGTGTATCTGACGAACAGGAACACGTAAACATTTCCCAATCTAGCGAAAACGATGACGAGCGACAATTTTGAATGAAGATAAATTATCTGATGGTAATGGATAATATACTTTTTTATGGTGGTCCAAAAGGGGCCCAGTTGACTTGTTTTATTCCAAAGACATCTGAAAAGCGTATGGAAAATGAGCAATATTCCGGAAATATGGGGAAGTGGGGTAAAATCAGCAATATCTCCGTTTCCCGACTCGTGCAGTGGCTACAACTACCTCCATTTGATTTCTAGGGAAATTCTACATAAGAATAGGCCTAATTCTATTACTGCTGACCTCTCCGAGCATAGATTAATCAGCAATATTTGAAAATACAGGGAATTGGAGCAAAATAAGCCCAATTTCTCTATTTTCCGACTCGTGCGGTGACTGCAACCACTTCCATTCGATTCTTGGGAAATTCTATATAAGAATAGGCCTATTTTGAATTCCGCAGACCCCTCCGACCATAGATTATTGAACAATATTCGAAAACATGGGGAAAGTGAGGTAAAATCAGCAATATCTCCGTTACCCAACCCGTGCGATGGCTGCAACTACTTTCATTCAATTTCTAGGGAAATTTTACATAAAGTTAAGCTTATTTTGACTACCGCAGACCCCTCCGAGCATAGATTAATCAGCATTATTCAAAAATATGGAGGAATTCGGGTAAAATAAGCCCAATATCATCGGCCACTGAATTTTGCGGCAAGTGGGATCCCTTCCAACCGATTTCCCAGGAATTTTCTCATAAAAAATGCTATTTTCCACTAACCTTGTGCTACTTGGAGCTGAATTATCGAATTCTTTCGCGATTCATGTACTTTTTTCCCACTGTGTATAGGTTATAGTGTTGTAAAATTTTCAGCCTAAAATCTTGATAATTGACAAAGTTACAGAAGGTTGAACATGGCGTGTTTTGGAAGCAAAAGTTTGCTCGGCTTTTTTTGCTACTGAGCATACATTGAGCTTCGAGACATTGTGATAACTTATTTCTCATTCTCATATTTTGTTTTCTAAATATCGAGTAGGCTGTGCTACTCTACCCGGTAACACATTGACAGCTCCAGAGTAAAGTCAATGTACCCCGATAATCTTGGCTTACTGGTTCTGTCAAATTGAATGAATCCTAGAACAAATTATCAATTGGACGTATTTATATCGACTTTTCAAAGCTGTGGAGCTCATATTCGTACTTGATGAATATAATACTGACGATGTGCTGTAATTTTTCCTAAATGTTAAATGTTAAATTGTTACATATTAAAAGTATTTTCTTCTCTGGCTATTTCGTGAAATAAACTCATTCAAAACTTCATCCATGTCCAGATCTTTCGCCATGTCCTTGAGAAAGTGCAAGATGGCCACAGCATTCAGCCGCTGTTGCCCCATGGTGGTGCGCAAGTATATCTTCAGTCTTCGAAGTTCCGAAAATGACCACTCAGGTGTTGCAAAAGACGTCGGAATTGTCACAACTATATTCTTAAATTTTACAAAATCTGGGTGAAGTTCAATCAAATGCGGTTCTTTCTTGAAGTAGTCAACAATATCTAAGATATTCGCAACAATCTTGTCAGCTTCCTTCAAAGTTTGGAAAAACAGTTCCCGATGCAGCAGCGAGCGTTCCGGATCGACATCACCCTCATAAAAACTCAGAATTTTTGGTTTGTTTGCGCCGTCTCCCAGCAAAAAGTTTTCAATTTCCAACAGGATCTCAAACGATTCAGTTTTAAATCGAGCGTCAAGTGATTCCAGAATCTTGTTGATAATTTCCTGATACTGGGATTCATGAATCTCTTCAACCGTCCCTGCGATTGATTCTCTTCTCTGTGATTGTTCGTCTGGATCGAATCGTTTTGGCACCCCTCCTTTTTTAGCGGCAACTTCGGAGATCCTACCTCGGCCGGTTTGCCTGATGATACTCTTTCCAAACCTCGGATAACTCCTTTTTACAGAAGTTCAAACTTGCCGCCAAAACAAACGAAACCCATCCCCACACCACAACCCCCCCCCACCCCCCCGCCAAAATAAAACAGCAGAAAGACAAAACAGACAAAACACATAATTCTTCACAACCCAGTGGTGATCGCTCATTAATAAACTGGAGCGAGCCTAACCCAAAGACCTTTAATAAACTAGACGCTTGTGCCCCCCACCAAAAAACACAACAACACCCTTCCTCAAAATCACTCCTTCGCCCCCCTTCCTGCTCCGCCTCACTCCCCTACAACACCGGATATTACCTGACACATAAAGCGTGCGGAGGTTGTACTTTCCACTTCATACACCCAAAAGTTGAAAAGGTGGCAAAAAACGCAATTGCCGTTTTTGCAATCACATCTTAAGAAATCTGCATGATTCAGAAAAGGCACTTTTGCCCATTATGATCCACAAAGCGTTTTATGGTATAAACGAAGCCATTCAAGTGTGTGCAAGCAGTTGGCAGCACACAGATTCCTCGAAACAAATTTAGCGCTGTGTGATTAGTGCCTCGATAGTCGAAGCAACCGTTGGTTTAATATGGGTAAGACAATACCACAAAATGCCGCAACGCTATTGGACACTGTTGTAATTCCCCAGTCAAGTGTTCTGTTTTTATTTTCACTCGTCACTCCCATCTCCCTCTCATCAAGTGTGCCCTTCTTGATCACCACGCGAAGCCATGCAAGTGTGTGCGAGCGACATTTGCTTTGTTGCTGTACCACTGAGTGCCTCGACAATCGAAGTAACTGTAGGGCTTTTATTCCATTCTCTTCAACTTGTTAAAGTGGCTGAAAGGTTACTATCTTGAGCCGCGACGCTGGCGGCTACGGTTCGAATCTTGGTAACGACTCGAATTTTTGTTTTTTGTCAGTCCGGACTCCAATCTTATACTCAACAACTAATACACTGCACAACCCACGCACACATCGAATTTTTCAAAGCAAATTGATGTGATGCTTTTTTGCCCACGACCAATGTTGCATTTTTTCTCCAAGTTACGATACATTACGAGAAATGAAACAAAATCATTCGAAATTGCATAACAATCTTGCTTTTTTATTTTGGATGTAGAAACCAAGGAAAATTTTTTCCGTCTCCTATAGGTTTCTCGCAAAAAAGATGCAAAAAGAAAAACGCTCCTTCCTTGAAATGTCCGCTGTTTTGTCGCACAAAATAGCATAGTAAACAGCACCTACCACCACCGCAGAGTTAACAAGGAGGGGTATGGTAGGGAAAAGCAGAGCCGAACCGGAGAAATTTTTTAAATTTGAATAGATTTTAAATCCCCCTGTTTTTATATTATACTTACTTTCGGATGGGTAAATTTTCAGCGTAAATTTCTTCGAAAAAATTCGTTGCTTCAAAAAAGGTAAACAATTGACAAATCAGTACAATCAACCGATTGATTCAAGAATGTTATCAGCACCTACGGTGAAAGCTGAATGAAACCCCAGTCAAAAAGCTCTCCCATATTCATTCATCAAAACAAAACAAGAATGAACAATACGCCCACTGCAAATAAAATAGGTTGGTGTGTAAAGCTAAAATTTGAAATGCCAGTTGATGTGGATTATCAGCTCATGATACAGCCTTCGAAAATGGGCTATTCAATGCAAATTTTATGGGGAGTGGCGAAATGATACTTCGCCCACCTCCAAAATTATTGGTTGGATGCAAAAAGTGCTTCGCCCGCCTAAAGTTGGCGCCTTTGCTTCAGCACAATGGAAAACCACCGAAGCAAAGAAAAAATTGCTTTGCTAAGGGTACACTGAGAAAAAAAGATTAGCAAACGCAAAGATATTCAAGTTTCATTGAACAGGAATTTCATGTTTAATTGTATGTATGTATGTAAAAGATGTATGTCCTCTACGAATGATTTGATCAAGTTCGACATCTGCCTGTATTCAATTTAACACTGTCTGAAGGGCCAAAAACGGATGGGCGGACTCGTAAGCAGAGACACTTACGCGTATTCCGCGGGATAATGAGAATCTCCTTACAATGCTTGAATCCTACAACCTAATGTCGAACAAGCCATCAAACGTGAGGACTTCCCAATGAGTGGGTAGAAGAGCTCGCCATCAATTCACGAATTGTTAATGACAGGGAGTTGTCAATTCCACTCTCCCCATCCAAATCGCTTCAATCCGGTGCTCTGATGGTCCCTTCCCAACCCTTTTTATTTGATGTATAATATAGTGACGTTCATATAATAATGTAGAGTATTTTTCTTTATAATAATAATAATCTTACCATCCCTGGTCTACCTGGTTGTAAATAATATAATATGATGAAATAACTGAAACAATGATAGACATATGAAAATTATATGCTGCTTGGTGCCTCATTACAGCTCAATCATTGGTAGTTGAATGTAACTCCGGAATGTGAAACCTCTTTTGACAAACTATTTCGTAATTAAATGATGTATAAACATGCATTATGCCATTTAAGTTTATACTAAATAATAAAAATATGTACGTATTTATAACATATGGCTCATAATCAGCAGAATTGAAAAGCATTTATTAATTTTAATAATATCCAATTATCTAATTCAATAGAAAAGAACCTTGAGCTACAATGACAAAAAAATAGCTATACTATCTGGAACAAACTTCCTTGTACCCTTGAGGCAGATAATATTTAATTATTATTATTATTATTTTTAATAATAATTTCAATGTGTTTTTAATAATATAGGTACAATGATGAAAATAATACGATGTTGCAATAAAATACTAAATAATGTATATATAATTATAAAATGCAGCCATTTGCCTCTTCAGCGGCGGTGTTAGTTGCTTTAAACTCTGAAATAACAGGAATTTCCAATGTGATATAATGAAACATAGTTGATTTCCTGGCAGCCGTTTTGCTAGAAAAATGTGACCAAACTATAAGGCGAAATAAATTCCCTATGAATATGATTATTGCCTAAAAACGGAAGCTTAATAAATCTGAAATAAAAAGAAATAAAAATAAAAACAAGAGGAAATTTGATTTAGCCGCTAACTTTTGTTTCCCACTGGGCCCATAAATGATTCTCTATGCCTGTCTAATGGAAAATGTAGGATCAATGTTAGGTTTTATATTTTTAATTGTTTTATGATAAAGAAGGGAAAAAATTGCATTAAAAACCATCGTATCTTTTCATAAACATAGCGTGAGTTAGGTTGGTTTAGACTCACAACGATGCATAAATGCGAAGCTGAAAATAGCATTAAAAATATTGTGAAGGTTTTGTGATAATATAAAATTATAATAACCATTACACTTGTTATGTCTGCAGATTGTGGTCCTGCTACAATTGTAAACGGACTTGCATTATCATAGCCACGAGGGAAAAAATAATCTTAAATTATTATACCTGAAATTAGCACTGAAATTATTATTATCTGAAATTAGCACCGTCGGACCGTATTAAGAATACTTCCATTTTTCGTGGTAGGGTAAGATTTCAGCATACTACCTTACCTTACCTTACCGCACCTCCTTGGTGGACACAGACGCTCGGCACGCACCTCCTCAATCTAGCTGAAGTCAGAAGGACAACAGTGCCCAGGCTGCACTACCAGCTAAGTACGCAACCCTTAGCTGGCGGTCTTTGTCATCTCTTGACCCGTGGAAGCATGAGGTAGGAACTTGTGAGGACCAGGGCTATGTTGCGGGGACGCACGCTCCCTGCCCATTGTCGACTCACCATTTTGCAGTCCAAAAGGAATTTCATGTTTAATTGGGCACAAATATCATAAGTTTGATTTGCCTACCTACGGTGGTTAAAACAAACTAAAATTTTAAGTCATTGTTTCGGGAACTAAGCAGTTAAGTTCAACTGACATCCGTTTGAATTAACCATTATGTTGGTTGTTTCATTATGACAGCTACGAAAATAAACAGATTTGTTGGTTGATTCTACCTTATGGTTTGTTCAAACAAATTTTAGTATGATTTAAACGGAAATGCTGTTTAAAACAAACAAACAAACAAAAACAAATGAAACAACAAACATTTCCGTTTACAACGCCCTTACATTTCTTCTGAAATTTCAATTATTTAAATAAAATGCTAAAAAAATATAAGAAAAGTGCATATTTACATTTATAGACTTCACTCAGTCTAAGAGAAATCTACAATTGTTGATGCGAGTCTTTCCACTATTTTCAGTTTTTTCAAGTAAAATATTAAATTTTCACTGTCAAGTGACGGTGTCAGAGCATGCAGCGGGACTAGATGACGGAAAATATAATAACCAAAAAATAGTTTGTTTTAAAGGAAATTGTAAGTTATTTTTTCTCCAAACAAAATATCAGTTTGATTAAACCACTGGTTTGGTAGAATCAATCTTAAATTTTAATTTCATCCCCTGAGTCAACGCAACCTGTGTTTTGGTAATAATAAATCCCTTTCAAGGTGGAAACTACAAAAATATAAGTTTAGAACAATCATAAATTGTGTTGCATTGTGGTAATATCTTCAGCTAGAAACAACTAACCTGCCTGTTTGTTTCGAATCAAAATCATTGGTTTAAAAGAACTAGTTTTTTATTTCAAACGGGAGTGTTTCTGCTCCATGTAGCAATGGTAGCATTAGAGCTTGCTCTCGTTTCTGTTTCAAGCACATAAAGGATTGGATTTTACACCGTGTCCAATATATTCTCATACACTTTTTCCTTGCATTGATGTCGTGCAACTACTCAACATGCTTCACGTATGTGTTGGTGTAGTTTTGCACTATGTTTATACAAACGCTTTTAGCGTTTTCATTCGGTGTTTATCTTTTACTAGCGATGAAGGAGTTTCGTGCTGTAGTGATAAAAAAAGTTTTTGAAAGGTGAGCTCCCGGGCGCTATTTTCAGAAATTTGAAAAACCTCGGAGTAAAGCGGGATTTTGTGTACCGAACCATCCAAAGGTACCGTGACACCTACTCGTTGGATGACCGGAACAGATCCGGTCGTACTCGAACGGTGCGAACCACACGAGTTGTTAAAGTAGTCAGGGAACGGATTAGACGAAAATCACAGCGCTCTGTACGTAAAATGGCCGCAGATCTGAATGTTTCGAGATCGTCAATGCACAATATACTGCAAAATTACCTCGGATTCCAAGCTTCCAAGAAACGTAAGGATCACGGAGTTTCGGAACCTTCCAAGCAAAAACGACTCGAAAGAGCAAGTCTGCTTTTGTCGCGGCCCGGTGGGGAAGAATTTATCTTTTCCGACGAAAAGTTATTCGTCTTGCAACTATCCCACAATGTCCAGAACGACAGATTGTGTGCTCTCTCTTCGAGAATTGTTCCAGAGAGTGATAGGAATATTGCACGGTTCCAAAGTGCTGCGTCAGTGATGGTTTGGGGAGGAATTTACAAGCGAGGCAAATTACCACTGGTGTTCATCGAAAAAGGCGTTAAAGTGATTAACGCCGTATATTATAAAACGGAAGTTTTGGAGAAAGTTGTCAAGCCGAGAGGTGTTTGAAGATGATCACGGAGCGCCATCGCATACTGCAAATCTCGTTCAGGGCTAGTGCCGAGAAAATTTGACCGACTTTTTGGACAAGAATGAATGGCCTCCCAGTCCACCAGATGTGAATCCTTTAGATTATTTCGTATGGTCATACATGCTGGCGAAGGTAAATGACCACAGGGCGTCTAATATGAACCAATTCAAAACCGTAATCAAACGATTTTGGGACGAAATGCCGATGGAAGTCGTGCGTGCCGCCTATGACGGTTCCAAAAAACGTCTGAAGCTGGTCAAGAAGGTTAAAGGCGGTGTTATTCCAAAACATATGCTGTAGTTGATCAGTATTATATTGCAATATAATGGGTAAAGTTATGAATAAAATCTGGATTATCGATTTGAAATAAATAGAGTTTCATTTCGTATGAGAATATATTGGACACTGTCCCCTTTCACCATACTTCTCTTGTCCTTATTAATAAGTATCTCCCTCCTTTCCCTCCTCCCCCATTCCCCCCCCCCCCCCATATTTTTCTCCTCCTACGGACATTTTCCATAACGTTTGATGTCTTCTTCCTCCCCATTGTTTCCCACTCTCTCCCGCATCTGTTCCTCCCGCTCATTTCTTTGTTAGTCTCTCCTGTCTTCTTCCACTTTCATTCCCCCCTTTCCTAGTGTGTCCCCCCTTCTGTTTTCCATTTCCTTTTCTCCTCATTCTCCTATTCCTTCTTCTCCCATATTATTTTCTTCTGATCTCTCTCTCCCCCTTCCTTCTCTCATCTCCCTCCTTCTCCTTCTCCTCCTCGGGGGTTGGTGCTACTAGACAGTTTGACGTGCACAGGGTTGGTGAATAAGGCTGTGTCACTTTTCAAACAACAATCGACTTTACTCGAGATCCTGGCGGTATGGAAAGTTACTGTCTTGGGCAAAGTTGTTCAGTAGGACAGGGCCTTCCGGTTGGTAGAAGTGGAGAAGTCCGGAAATAGCTCACTACGCAGCCCTATTGTACATATGAATACCCTCTACAAGCTCAATCTCGAGATTCTGACCATCTAGGAAGATACCGCCTTCGACCAAGTCGTTCAGGTAGCCACCTTTAGTCGATGTATGACGCCATTTTGTTGCGTTAAAAGTGAAAAATACTGTCAAATACCCTGCAATGGATCCAACGAATGGGTATATTTGGATCAGGAACGGCCAATAAAGGCTGGAAATCGATATCCGATTCCAAAATGTAATCCAAGACTGCAGTTTCTGTTCCGAAAAAAGTAATGAGAAATGCTGGATCACGTCAAATACACTGCAATATCGATATTTTTGGTTTAGAAACGGCGTATAATGGTTTAAAATTGATGTCTGACACCATATTGGAATCCAAGATGTCGTCTTCTGATATCGGAAAAATGGGAAACACTGTCAAATACCGTGCAATATGATGATGCCGTAAATAAATGTTCAATTCCATTAAGGAATCGAAAATGGCGGCTTTAGTTCCGTAAAGAGTGGAAAATACTGTCAAAAAATTTGCAGTATAAATACTCTGGGATCGGGAAGAACGTCTAAAGACTGTAAATTGATGTTTGAAACCATTTATTCGCGTAGTGTGATCATGTCTTGCCCGGCCAAAACACGTAGTCTCCATCCGAGTAATGTTTCTGAAGGGACTGGCTGAGAATTTTCTGCAAACATGAGAATTTTCTCCAGTGGATTGCTGGATCATCCAGCGGCACTGGATTCCCCTTTTTTTTTTTTCCTTTACTTTAGACCGGGGTTCCCTCCATTTTCAGAGTCTTACCGATGTACGACTTCGAACAATTGAACATGCTGGCCGCTTTCCATTGGCTCACCTAATCCTTGTTTCCAGCGATCGGAGCTTCTCCTTATCCATTATCTTTGTGGCGGGGCGTCATTCCTTTCTTCCGAATTACTTCCATGGTTGTTAGAGTATGGTATAAGGACTGTATCGAAATTAAGTTATCCAAAATTTTTTTTTCTCAAATCACATACAAAATTATGGTTTATTCAAACAAATGGAGATTGGAACATTTCCCATTTGAACGAAGTTTCAATTTTTACCTTCAATATTTTGATGCACAACACGCTTATTTTGAAAGCTTTTTACAAAGTATGCTAAGATTCTCCTAGCTATGGTTCTGAGGAGGAAAGAAAAACCTGAAGTCCTGTCACCAAGTTTGATAAGACTCGAAATCTACAAAATATTTCGAGAATCTCTTTGCACGAAATGAAAAGTATTGAGATAGCTAGAGACTGCCGTGCGTGAAATTAAAGTTTTTCCAGATTTTTCCTAACAAATAATTTAAAGATTTACTATTTCGCCCCGCTGAAACAGTCACCTTAAGTTTTGTTCACAATAACGCACGCATTATTGAATTTGATATAAATGCTGTTAGATTGCTTTGGAATTTGTGTGTTTTGAATTGGTGTATAGTTGCCAAATTACTTTTTTTTTTTTCTATTTTTTTAGTTATATTTATTTTTTTTTTTTTTTATTTCGATTATTTTAAAATTTTATATTTTAAAAATATTTATTTATTATTTTTCTGTCATTTGAGGTTTATCTTGTCACGCAGGATCGAGTGAGATCAAGCTGTTTTTGAGTGACATAGTGTTTGACCATCATTCGTGAATTGTGATGATCTTGACAAGATGATGATCATCGTATGATAACCGTCATAGAAATGCACAGCACTGACATCTACTTCCTAGCTCTAAGGATGTGATGAAAAAAATTCCAACAAAAACTGACAGCAATATGTTATATCTTTTATAAAGGTCATGACAAAATAAAATTCTGTTGACCGATTTTATACCCACAGATGAATACAGATAAAGCCATTAAACCCTTTCATTTGGAGGTAGTTACGACCATTCCGGTTAATTCTTAGTCTCAATCAAGTATCCGAAAAAAAATACTCACTACCCTTGAAAGGCACACTCGAACCATCCTGCTGGCCTAGGATTAACCAAAGTGATGGACCAGTCACGAAAAAGGAACATCTCAATTAGTCATTGTCACGTCGGTCGTGCTACATTTATATATTTTGTATTTTCTCGTAGGTCTACCCCGAAAGTGGTTTTCCTTTTCTGTCACCGCGGGCTGCTGCTGTCCGCTCTCTGAGCATTGACCAACGGCCAGGTTTGACATTGGTCTTGACCCGAGTGGATCAACTCGCACTTCACTTTTTTTTTCGCATAAACATAACAGAAACAAGATATCCGCAAAATTCACGTGGCCATAAAAAGCTTTAGCCAGGGCAGCTGGCCGAACTTTCGTAAAATTTATTTGAAGGATTTTGACGCTACGAGAAGCTAGGAACCCCCTCGATACCCTTGCCACGACCGGATGATCAGTCCGCTCAGCTCTTTATGGCGATTAATTAAGAGCTGAAGGGAAAACGGAGTGCCATTCTCGGCGGCTAAGCTGCTTTGTGCTAATTGTTTATTTGTGCACCGGCCGAATGCAGAAAAGTGCAATTAATGTCGTAGTCGGAGCACAGCCGCAGCAGCAACAGTATAGCCTTAATAGTTGCTCTTGGTTGAAGGTCTTGTCACGATGCGTCGGCCGTCGTCGTCGAAGTGCGGCACTTGTGATAGTTATTGTCGCTGCTGCAGGTGACATGATAATAAAACATAAAAATTGTCAAGTTGATTGTTGATGGCTGTTTTTGTTGTTGTTGTGGCTGCTGTAGTAAAGATTGTCGGATTGTCCTGCTAAAGTGGACAAATGATGATGAACTTGACTCAATGACTCCTGGATTTAGAAAGGAATGTTTATTGACATGGAAATACTCACTGCACTCGATAACTTAGATGCGGAATGATCAAACCATAGGTGTTGTAAGAGATTGTTTGGTTAAAGGTAGCCTAAGGGATGCAGGGCATTGACACGTGACATGGGACATTGACAAAACTATTATGCTAATGAGTAGATGATCTTCGATGGATTTTTTGTATTTCGCGAACATTTTATTATAACGGGTGGCCTCCAAATAGTGAAAATGAAAATAACGGCTTGGGAAGAAACAACAAGAAGTACAGTTCAATCTAATTTATTTTTCAAACATAGCTTAATGAATATTAGCAGATGGTCCGTGGTCCGCCATGCTGGACGGCTGCCATATAAATTTTCCGGTTGCTGCTTCTGTTGATTAGTTGCTTCATGCCCTGGCCTTTATGATGTTATCATAACTTCAGATTTATAAACCTTATCACATAAGGTCAATACATTATTTATAGTGCTGTCTAATTTTCAGTCAAAAATATTGATGATTGATAAAGTTACAGGTGGTTGAAAATGACGTTTTTTGGAAGCAAAATTTTGCCCGGCTTTTTTTGCTACTTAGTGAAGAACAATAAGGCTAATGCAAATTATAAAATTACCTTTTTCCATAGATTTAACGAAAGAAATTTTTTTTCTTAACTTTGAACTACACACTTAGAAATTATGAATTTTACACGAGACGTAATACATGTTTGTAAAAAGTCGGGGAACGTAGTGGAAGATTTCGTGTAAAAGTATGTCTCCTGAAGCTGATACATACGCAATTCGATGAAAGATGTGTTTGATTGAATTTATTTTCTCATCCCTTTCAACTCATTCTTATGTGCTAAAGGACGCTTGCATGTGTCGGTCTCAGGAGACAGAAATTTACATGACATTTTCGTAGTGTGTAGTTCAGCAATAAATTGATTCCTCACAAACCATTAAGAGGTGCAAATTACAGTGAACATGATTTATTTTTTCGTTCAATGTTTACTAATCTTTACTTTGGTTTATTCGCGATACGAAGTTTTGTTAGCAGTATCCATGACTCCAACTTTAGGGAAGATAGTTTTCAGCGGAACGTCAAGCGAAATATTTATTTATTTATTTAGTAATAAGTTAATTGATGGTTGAGATAAAGCAGCTGCTTTGACAGCAACACTGCATTTTTCAGTGTGTCGTAACATATACAAAAGAAAAAATACAAGCGATAAATTTTCCTTAAATTCAACGTTTATCAGGTCTTCACTTCGACTTATCGAAAAATACATCGACAACCTGCCAAAAAACCTTACGGCAGTAGACCGGAAACTAAGCCATAGCCAACCAAAAGATGGATGTCGGCATGTTCTTCAGCTCTCTCGTGGCTTTGGCGATCAGCTGCTACTTGTTTCGGCCTCGAAATTATCTCCGCTGGGTGATGTTAGGAGGGTTGGCGGTCTTCGGTACAATGTTTATCTTTTGCCAGTCCATCTTCTTCATTGAACTCTTGGCAAAATGGGGCGATGTCAAGTCCGGCCAAACGCTCACATGTTCCTTCGCGTGATACTTCTTGATGAAGTCGACGATTTTTAGCAGGTACTTCGTACTGTGTACTACCCATTCACCGCAACCCCGGAGGAAAGAAAAGCGGCTAGGACATTCCCTACACGATGATCGTCAACCACAGAAAGACCTTCTTCGGGAACTTGGTGTGGGAGATATATTTGAAGTCAAAGTTTATTCGTAAAGAACCAAGTCTCCTGCCTGTTGTTGTCGACGAGTGTTAAGTAGGACTAGTCATTCATTTCTACCACTACGCTAAACTGGAAAGATGTTTTTCACCAGCAGTGTCAGCGGCTCCTTCTGAGTGATTGTCTGCTGCTCAGGCATGGCCGACCTTGACCGTTTGACCGGGTCCAACAACATCTCGGCCCTAGGCGCGGAACGAAGCTCTTGCCTTTCTCCAGAAGAGAGAGGATGTTGTAAACGCCCGATACTTGCTTGACTGTTTCGTCATGGCTTCTGCAAATCCACTGAAATCGCTGACAATTTATTTTGCACACAACGTGGCTGCAACGATTGGCGATGCGTAGATGGATTCACATCCATGTGTCAGGGAAATCGCATGAAAAATAACTAAAATCAGTTTATTTTTTTAATGCATACGTTAGAACCGTGTTTTTTGTTTCCAGCCACAGCAATATTGATTGAACAAAATTAAAACAAACTATCCACCTCTATGTTTAAGTCTTGTAATTTAAAGTTGTATAAAGATAGGTTATGAACGAACGAACAAACAAACAAACAAACAAACAAACTGTAACGTGGTTACTAGAAGGTGCGTTTAAAATAATATTTTTTTCCCACATTTCACTGCGTCAGGGAAAAAGTTCAAATTGGTTGCAATGCAATGAGAAGCAGGGAGATTCGAGCATTGTTTTTAACCACTAGCGCCTCTGGTGGCCAATAGGGAAACCTAACAAATTAAGATGCATCATGTGATGCCACTCATCCAAATTGAGGAGACTCCAAAGTTAATGTGTACAAAGGATAAGGGAACTCGCGCGAATCTTTTGTAACGTCAATATCCTTTGTAACATGACTATGCTTTGTAACGTGACTGTAAGTAATAGAAAATCACAAACAATAGGGCTTTTCCAAGTCAGATGGCTAATAGAGCAGACGTGGTTTTTAAATAGAGGCAAGATCTAGTGCCTAGCTGAAACATTTGTGTAGCCTTGACATAATTTCAAATAAAAAAAGTGCTGTGTTTGATCAAGTAGAAGGCCCTGTGCGTGGAAACAAGAATTTCCTAAGTGAGTTAAAGATATTTCTGCCCTGAAATTAGTTTAGTACTCAACCACACCCCCTGGTTGTTGTTCTTTCTATACTTTATTTTTCCTCTTTTTTCTTCCTTTCTCCCCGTCCCTCCCGCACACAACACACAAAAAACCCCCCCCCTTTTTTCTTTCTCCTATCGCAAACTAAATAAACTATATTTTTTTTTTTAATATTTTTTTTTATATATTTTTTTTAAATTAATTTAAAAAAAGAAAAAAAGAAATTTTAATAAAAAAAAAAAAACAAAATGCGTAAAAAAAAAAAAAACAGTGACAAAATTTTATTACTAGATATATAACATTTTCCTTCAAAAAACCCCCAATTTTAATATTTTTTTTTTTTTATTTTTTATTAATTAAAAAAAAAAAGTGCCCACTTCAAAAATCGATATGTTTTCGATAAGTTTCCATTGGAAGACCCCTCGATTGTTTATGTTTTGATATTTTGACATGTTTTGAAGCAAACGGCTCAACTTGGTGCATTTGTATACGTGATCGCATTTGATTCAATTGAAAAAAAAAAAACAAATGGAGAACGCAGTGCTTCGAAAGCAATTCCCTTGTGTATCCGAAAATTGGTCGTTCGTGATGTGCAAAACGGTGAATCGCACCGGGCTGTCGCTAAGAAGTACAGTATCAGTAAGGCAGCGGTTGGCAAAATTCTTCTGAAGCTTAAAACGTTTGGATCAGTGGTGGATCGCCCTGGCAGAGGCAGGAAGCGGAAAACGGATGCGAGAACGGACACCAAGATCATGCGCGAAGTCAAGAAGAACCCGAAGGTAACTGTCCGCAAGATCCAGGAAACCCTTCAGTTATCAGTTTCCGGTCGAACTGTTCGTCGCCGTCTCGTAGCACAGGGGTTGAATAGCAAACTTGCCCGGAAGCGCCCATTTATCAGCAAGGCAAACAAAGCCAAAGGGCTTAAGTTTGCTAAGGAGCATGCTAATAAGCCCCTAGAGTTCTGGAAAATGGTTCTCTGGACCGACGAATCCAAATTCGAGCTGTTTAACCGAAATCGGCGGGTTCGTGTTTGGTGCAGATCGGGAGAGGAGCTTCAGGAGCGCCACATCCAAGGCACGATGAAGCATGGAGGAGGAAATGTGATGGTCTGGGGCTGTTTTTCGTGGGGTGGAGTGGGAAGCATTGTTAAAATCGACGGAATAATGACGGCAGATTCTTACATCAACATCCTGCGAGAAAATCTGGAGGTTTCGCTGATCCAGACGAACCTTGAAGAGAAGTTCGTATTCCAGCAGGACAACGACCCGAAGCATACTGTGTAAGTTGAAAGAGATTACGAATCGCTTAGTTTTCTCTGGGGGCCCAATGAATGAATGAATGAATGAATGAATGAATGAATGAATGAATGAATGAATGAATGAATGAATGAATGAATGAATGAATGAATGAATGAATGAATGAATGAATGAATGAATGAATGAATGAATGAATGAATGAATGAATGAATGAATGAATGAATGAATGAATGAATGAATGAATGAATGAATGAATGAATGAATGAATGAATGAATGAATGAATGAATGAATGAATGAATGAATGAATGAATGAATGAATGAATGAATGAATGAATGAATGAATGAATGAATGAATGAATGAATGAATGAATGAATGAATGAATGAATGAATGAATGAATGAATGAATGAATGAATGAATGAATGAATGAATGAATGAATGAATGAATGAATGAATGAATGAATGAATGAATGAATGAATGAATGAATGAATGAATGAATGAATGAATGAATGAATGAATGAATGAATGAATGAATGAATGAATGAATGAATGAATGAATGAATGAATGAATGAATGAATGAATGAATGAATGAATGAATGAATGAATGAATGAATGAATGAATGAATGAATGAATGAATGAATGAATGAATGAATGAATGAATGAATGAATGAATGAATGAATGAATGAATGAATGAATGAATGAATGAATGAATGAATGAATGAATGAATGAATGAATGAAAATGAATGAATGAATGAATGAATGAATGAATGAATGAATGAATGAATGAATGAATGAATGAATGAATGAATGAATGAATGAATGAATGAATGAATGAATGAATGAATGAATGAATGAATGAATGAATGAATGAATGAATGAATGAATGAATGAATGAATGAATGAATGAATGAATGAATGAATGAATGAATGAATGAATGAATGAATGAATGAATGAATGAATGATTATGAATGAATGAATGAATGAATGAATGAATGAATGAATGAATGAATGAATGAATGAATGAATGAATGAATGAATGAATGAATGAATGAATGAATGAATGAATGAATGAATGAATGAATGAATGAATGAATGAATGAATGAATGAATGAATGAATGAATGAATGAATGAATGAATGAATGAATGAATGAATGAATGAATGAATTAATTAATTAATGAATGAATGAATGAATGAATGAATGAATGAATGAATGAATGAATGAATGAATGAATGAATGAATGAATGAACTCCATTGATTTTGTGTATTTTTTCACATTAGCAGCCAAATCTGTTGAGTGGTAGGAATTAAAAAGAAATCGATTCGTGATTAGTGTAAGTAAATTGAGTAAATTCAGGTAAGCCTACTTTTCAATATTTTTTTGGCAAAGAAATAAAATTGAAAACCGCGTTTGTATCGGTTTGTCTCGGTTGGTTTTGGTTTGTCGGCACTGGAGAATTCGTCCGTCGCCGTGATGGTTAGTCAAGACCCACCTATTCCGAAGCTAAGCGTGGACATCCACCGACTGCTCGAAAGCGTTGCCTACCCACCAATTCGTGCTACTAGTGTCTTCGCCTATATAATTTACGCTACTCACTCCACGTCTATAGGGGACATAAACCCCGACAGATCCGTCGGCGCGCAAGACACGAGGGTACCGTACCAAAACGGGTATTGAACCCGAAATCGACCAGACCTTTTCATAACATAAAGAAAAAACTTTCGTTCTTCCCCTAAATAATTTACCTTATATATATTATTTAAAAATATTATCTGTTAATTCCGTCCTTTAGATTTGTTCTTCTTGCCCTGAGAAGGCAGTCTTATTCCGGGCGATTCAATAATATTAACGGTCCTTCATTGGAAGATGGCAAATAAGCCGTTTACTTTGGGAACAGAATAGAACGTTACAAATTAATGAATGAATTAATTAATATAATAATCAATCAATTAATTAATTGATGAATTAATGAATGAATGAATGAATTTATGAATTGAATAAATTAAGAAATAAATAAAGGAATAGATAAATGAATGAGTTAATGAACAGATAAACCGATAAATAAAGGTATATATGCATAGACAAATAAACTGTAATCATAATTGCTAATTAACACCAAAATTGAATTGATAATTCACGTATAATTACATGAATCAAACAGCAAATTTCAGCACTTCTACTGTATTATAAGAGAAATTTCTTTTTCTTATTCTAATAGGAAACCAGATTTTCAAAAGATGTCATCGTTAATCGATATTCAGGGCAATAAGTTCGAATACAATTTTTCAACGTTGTGAAGGTGCGCACCATGTGCATTCCTGTGTATTGGTATTTGTATCAGCTTTAGCCTCATATATAGGCTAACCGACGCGCATGGTGTCGAATTGCTGTCATTTGTTGTTTGTTTACCGCGCACGATGAAGGAGTACCGCGACATCGTCGTAATGTTGTTTGCGAGAGATGTGCGACCCGGCGACATATTCCGGCGGTTAAAATCCCACGGGGTGAAGCGGAATTTCATCCGTCGGTACTGGGAGACAGGCTCGGCCAAGGCCCGTGCGAGATACGGGTGGCCACGTTCGGCGAGGACACCAGCAACCAACAAGTTGATGAGGGAGCGGGTTTGTCGAAAAATGGACCGTTCGATCCGGAAGACCGCTACTGACCTGGATGTGTCGATAGGGACTGCCCACACCATCATGACGAAGGACCTGAGATACAAGCCGTACAAGAAACGCAAGGTTCACGGGGTAACGGAGGCTACAACGTAGAAGAGGCTGGACAGAGCCAAACTGATACTTTCACGGCACGCAGGTCAGGAGTTTGTGTTTTCTGATGAGAAACTCTTTGTCTCGTAACAGCCGCACAATGTCCAAAATGATCGACTGTGGGTGCCAACGTTGGCCAGCATCCCGCCATCGCACAAAAACATCCCACGGTTCCAGAGCGCCACGTCGATGATGGTTTGGGGGCCGTATCTCCACTGGCGTTTATCGAGAAAAACGTGAAAATCAACGCCACGTACTATAAGACAGAGGTTCTGGAGAAGGTCCCGACACTTTGGGACCTCTACGGGAAGGATCATTACGTCTTTCAACAGGACGGGGCAACGGCCCACACGGCAAATATCGTCCAAGCGTGGTGCCGGGAGAATTTCACTGATTTTCTCGATAAGACTTTGTGGCCTCCCAGCTCCCCGGACCTTAATCCCCTGGATTTTTATGTATGGACGTACATGCTGGCCTTGCAGAGCGAACATCAAGTGAGCACTAAAGTACTTTGTCTTTCTTGGTTAAACTATTTAACAGATGTTTTCATCTGGCATACTTTCCAGATAAATGGAAAAATGCAAAAGTCGTACCTATTTTGAAGCCAGACAAAAATCCGGCTGAAGCTTCTAGCTACCGACCAATCAGTTTGCTTTCTTCAATAAGTAAGCTTTTTGAAAAAATAATTTTGAATAGAATGATGCATCACATCAATACAAACTCAATTTTTGCTGATGAACAGTTTGGATTCCGCCATGGGCATTCAACTACGCATCAACTTTTGAGAGTTACAAATTCAATTCGTTCAAACAAAGCTGAAGGCTGCTCCACTGGAGTTGCTCTTCTAGACATAGAAAAAGCATTCGACAGTGTTTGGCATGAAGGTTTGATTGCGAAACTGAAAAAGTTCAATTTTCCGCTTTATATCATGAAATTAGTTCAAAACTACTTAACTGATAGAACTTTGCAAGTAAATTATCAGAATTCTAAATCTGATCAATTGCCTGTCAGAGCTGGTGTTCCTCAAGGTAGCATTCTTGGGCCAATACTTTATAACATTTTCACTTCAGATTTCCCTGGTTAATCTCAGGGCTGTCAAAAATCTTGGTTTGCTGATGATACAGGCATTTCCGCTAAAGGAAAAAGTCTTCGTGTTATATCCAGGAGGCTACAAAAAAACTTGGACATTTTTACAGATTCTTTTCAAAAATGGATAATTTCTCCTAATGCTTCCAAAACTCAACTTATAATATTCCCACGAAAGCCTAGAGCTGCATTTTTGAAACCAAGTAATAGTCATATGGTCACTATGAACGGAGTTCCAATTTCTTGGTCAAATCAAGTAAAATATCTTGGACTGATAGTTGATCAAAAATTAACTTTTAAAGATCACATTGAGGGCATTCAAGTCAAATGTAATAAATATATAAAATGTTTATATCCTCTTATAAACAGAAAATCCAAACTATGTTTGAAGAACAAACTTCTAATATTCAAACAAATCTTTAGACCGGCCATACTTTATGCTGTGCCAATATGGTCTAGTTGTTGTGCTACTAGGAAAAAAGCACTTCAAAGGATTCAGAACAAAGTTCTGAAAATGATTTTGAAGCTGCCACCCTGGTTCAGTACTATTGAATTACATAGAATTTCAAACGTTGAGACTCTAGAAGAAATGTCCAACAAAATAGTTCATAATTTTAGACAAAAATCATTGCAGTCTTCAATTGCAATGATCAATTCTCTCTATAGATAAGAACTAGTTTTAAGAAATCAATAATTATTCTTACACGCGGGCAAAAGGAACGCTGTTAAAAATACTGAATAGACAAAGTAAAAATAATATTAACACAATTAGATATAAATGATAGCATATAAGGTTGAAATGTTAATTACTTAGCAGGATCACCTAGGTTAATATATGAATGTAAAATAATGTAGAAATTTGGAATAAATAAAGAGTTAAAAAAAGAAAACAAAAAAAAAAATTAAAATTATTTAAAAAATGAAAAAAAGGCCCAAAAAAAAGAATAATTTTCGAAAGCACCTGAAAAAAAAAATTAATTTTTAAAAAATCCAAAATTTCACTAAATCCTCGACTCTCTCATCGGGACACAACTCGGAATCGTGTAGTCACCGGTGAGTCGTGTGATTAAACGTTACTACGAAATTCGGAGCATCGAACGGATGGAGAAATGCGGTAAGAATGGATGTTCTATTAGTGATCAGGATCACAAGCGTGTCGTGAAAGTGTTTAAGCGGAATCCCAATGCTCCGGTCAGGTATGTGGCCAAAAAGTTAAATCTGACCAAGTCTTTCGTTCAGAGAGCCAAGGACCGGGAGGGACAGCATACGTACAAAGTGCAGAAGGCTCCAGCTCGTGACGAACGGCAAAATACGGTGGAAAAGTCAGGGGCTGGGAAACTGTACACCCAGATGCTGACGAAGCCTCATTATCTCATCATGGTTGATGGAACTAAAGTCAAGGCGGACTTCCGGCAGCTTCTGTTCGGGGCTACTGTTCTTCACCGCCCAGCACAAGTTTGATGTTCTGGAGGAAGTAAGGAACCAGACACTTTCAAACTTTGCCAAGAAATACCTGATTTGTCAAGCGATCTGCTCATGTGGTAAACGGAGTGCACCGTTCGTGACTACCGGGACTATAAACGGGGAGATATACCTCAAGGAGTGTACACAGAAGCGTCTGCTTCCTCTGTTTAAGCAACACGAGAACCCTACGATCTTCTGGCCGGATCTAGCTTCGTTCCACTATTCAAATGTTGTCATGAAGTGGTACGAAGCCAACGGGGTCACTTTCGTTCCCAAAGACATGAAGCATCGCAAGGAGGTCAAATCTGAGGAAGACATGTAGAAAAAGTGGGTTTCCGTACTGAAGAAGCTGTAGCCAGATGTTGTACAGAACCTAGTGAGTGGAGTTGAGCGTAAGGTGCGAGCGTACTTATTGAAGGTGAATGAAACAAATATGCCATAAACTTTTTAATGGATTATATTTTAGTGTCTGAAAGTTTGAAAAGCATCGGTCAGCTAGGTAATTTTCTCCAGCGTTTTTCCGTTATGCAATTTGATGTAGGACACCCTTTATGGACCAATTTAAGAAACTCATTTCCAAGATCTGGGACGAGTTGCCGATGGACCAAGTGAGTGCCGTGTGCTATTCTTTTGAGGCTGAGAAAAGAATATCTTGTATTTTCATTTTTATAACACATTTTCAAAGTGTATTCGAACTTATTGAACACCGTGTTTTCGAAAATTATTTATTCACCATAGTAATTTTTCAGTGTTATTTGACATATGGAAAAAAGATCAAATGCTGATGTTATTAAAAATAAAAATTATAGAGGGTGTCCACGATGAAATTGCCACACACAAAATTGATTCGCAAAATTCGAGTTTTCATCCGATTGCCATCAAATTTTCAGGGATTGAGAAATAACTATTAAACTTCATTTTACCATTTTATTCGTATTTTATTTACAGTCCATACGCAAATGCCCGCACCTTGGCCTTAACGCCGGCCATAAGATTCTGCACAACCTGTGAATCAACCGTTTTTTGCATGTAAACCCATACTTTCTTCAATTCCACGACTGTCTTCACTACCTTAGGTCGTTTAAGAAGGTGCTGCTTCATAATCGCCCAGTACTTCTCGATGGGGCGGAGCTCCGGAGTGTTGGGAGGGTTGAACATTTTCGGCACGAAATTGACCTTATTGTCCGCATACCACTTCAGCACGTCCTTGGAGTAGTGGCATGAGGCCAAATCCGGCCAGAAGATTGTTGGGACGTTGTGGGCCTTCAGGAGAGGAAGCAGCCGCTTCTGGAGGCACTCTTTTATGTACACCTGTCCGTTCATCGTGTCCTGGGTCACGAAAGGTGCACTCCGCTTCCCGCACGTGCAGATGGCTTGCCAAACCAGGAATTTCTTCGCAAATCTGGACATCTTCTGAGTGCGGACATGCTCCGGAACGCTGAACTTATCCTTGGCCGTGAAAAACAGGTTGCCGGGGATCTGTTTGAAGTCGGCCTTCACATATGTTTCGTCGTCCATGATGCAGCATTCAACTTTCGTCAGCATGTTGAGGTACAACTTCCTGGCATGGGTTTTGGCGGACTTGTTCTGCTTGTCGTGATTAGGGGCCTTTTGTAGCTTGAACGTTCGAAGCCCAGCCTTAGTTTTGGCCTTCTGGACAAAACTTCGGCTTAGGTGCAGCTTCTTAGCCACATCCCGAACGGAGGCGTTTGGATTTCGGTTGAAGGCCCCAACTACGCGGTTGTGATTTTTGGTGTTGTACGGAATACTTTTTCCTTCACTTCTGGGCTTCCGATCGGTGGTCAACCGTTCCTCGAACCGCTTAATCACTCGCGACACCGTGGAATTCGCGATTCCCAACGTTTTAGCGATGGAACGATGCGAGAGATCCTTGTTCTCGTGATGAATGCGCAAGATTTTATCATGCACGAGCTGTTCTTTCGACTCCATTTCCGCGAGTTTTGATCACAGGACTTTAAAACTTGCAGGATGTAAATAATGCACAATGAACTAAATCCACCCAAATTTTCATTAAATTCTACCCAACGGTTAAAAAGTTAGAGCAATTTCATAGTGTGGCAATTTCATCGTGGACACCCTTTAAACTTCGCAAGAGCAAAGGAGCGGCAAATTACGATAAAAATGACGAGGAAGTGGAACCAAAAAGTAAGAAGAAGAAAAAAAACATAGAAATACTACCGGAAGCGATTTTACAGGTCGTCTGGAGGGCATTATCGCAAATTTTGAGAATTGTTCCCAAACACATCCTAAAATTTAACAGACATTTTAAAGCTGAAATAAATACATATACTGAATAGCAGATTAACCATGCAATCTAATGTGTTGAAATAATTATCAACTCACCCTTTAAAGATCTTAAGTATGACACATGGGAAATATAACATTTATATTTTTGATTTCGGTGAACAACTATACGAAAAATCAAACGAATGTTTAGATCAAAACCCAAACCCTTCAGCGTAGAGCGATACGATTCGGAAGTCTCTTCTCAGGAGCCATTCTGTATTTTCTGGATCGTATCTGAAAAAAAACGAACAATGTCAAATGCTTCTCCACATTTGCCTTGTAACAGCACATATGATCTTGCAAATTTCCTGCATTTATTCCCATAGCCACTGCATTCAACTCTCATGATTTCAAGTGGCAAATTTCCATCGCTGCGTGGAATCCAAACTCGAATGTCAGCCTATTTCAAATCGCTAACATTGAATATTTTACATTCAAGTAAATATATGGTTGAGGATCCTTCTAGAACCTTCTAAAAAACTAAAGATTTAAACATCCAGGAACAAAGTTGTTCAACGCTCTGCTAGTCTATTCGGTTCATGTTGTTATTGTTATATGGTGTTCACTCATATTTCGGCAAGGTGAGCCACTTTTTTTTCTTGCCGCTTTCCTGCATGTTCCGTAAAGTGACAGTAGTTTTTCGATGGAGAACGCACGACGCACGCGTTAAGCTCTACCTAGGAAGAGAAATAGCTCAGCACTTCAGTCTTTCTCAACAACATGACAGGCAAGTCTCTTTATAGGTGCTTCAGCTCGACTGGCATTGACTCAATACTCACCATCAACGTCTTCGAAAAGATCAAACCCAACTTAAGAGTGGCAGACGTGATTTTCGCGCGGCGAATTTTAGGACCAGCCAAACAAAGCAATTAACAATTATGCGTTCATTATTTTTTGCTCTTCATTCCGAGAGGAAATTGCATTCGATGTTGACGATCCGGTTATGAGTTAATTCGATTCAGATGCGTTGCGTGTGGAACCGGTGAAGATCGCGTATCCGGTCCGGTGTGATGAAACTCCGGTCGCCTTGATACAAAGTTGAAAGGAAATGTCAACCTGTGTTCCGTCGAACGTGTTTTGTTTTTCTTTTTCTCCAAAGCATGTCCATTCCAATAGGTTTCTCAATCCAGCCATGTGTTCTAAATTCCTCAAGACAGGAAACCCCTTACGCCATTAGGTTCCAGAGCAATTATCTAGGTGCAGTACTGCTGTTATTTCGTCATCCGCCAAAGTTGGCACTCTGGCCCTTCCCACAACATCGCGTTACACGGCCGAAGCTGGGACACGGCGACCACTGGAGCATAATGAATTCCATTATATCATAAATTATTCCAAATATGCTATGGCTGCAAGCATGGCGGTGGTTACTTGGTTGGGGCGGATCATAGCCTACCATGCCTGCCTGCCAGCTGTTGCAACCAACGACGACGATGGCGCGAAAAAATAGTCACACCTTCTCCTCCTTGCGCCACGTGTTCCTTGACCCAACTCTTAGTCTTAGCAACTAAACAAACGGTCGCTGGTCGCATCGTCCGCTGTGCCTATTGACGAACCAAATGATGCTGGCCTTCTTCTTCAATATTTGCCGTAGACGCGTGAAAAGTCGGACAGTTCCCATAGCCTCGTCGTTGCGGGCACATTCGAAATGACTGGTATTAGCCAAGAGCATTTTTTCGGGAGGGCAATCAACAACCAGCCAACAGGTAGCCTTCTCTCGCTCTGGGCTTTGCGTTGACGCGTAGAAATCTGATGGCAAATTGATCGATGGGAAAGGAGCCCACGCTTCTTGGCTGGGACCGTGGCACCTTGGATTCATCCGTTACTTCGTTAGTATTTAATCTGGGTACTACGCATGTCTGATTTTTGTTGTTCTTTGCGGTCCATCAGGGTTGGACTATTGACTGTGATTGATTGCTGATTGGCACCCTCCGACCGGTGTACTACTGTTTCAGAACTATGAGCGTCAAAGAAGCCAACTCCCCTTTGAGTATGGAATTTCCTAATGATACAGGACTGCGAGGAGCCCGAAACGTGTAAATCGTAGTAATTTGCCTAATGTAATATCGATCCCGTCACCACATGGTATGTGAAGGGGAACCGTTCGCAACAGATGGTCAGAGCGAACCAAAGCCTGCGTTGTCCTCCAATTCAATCTCTCCAGTGTTCCACCTTGTGCGTGCGCCCATGCTGCGAAAGTAAAAGTGCGTACTGTCACTCGCCATTGGGGGTGATTCTGCACCGGACTTTCATGGATGCTGCCTTTGATTTTTGCGTCTCGTGACCCCGACGATGGCTTTCCACATTAATGAGCTAAGAGCGAACTGCTTCACGTTGCCTTCCAGCGGATTACCAATTAAGATTGGCTATTGGGGTAAACGCAGCAATTGAAGCACAGGGTGGTAAAAACAGCTTCTCAAGACAATCAATTTTAAATCATAGACCAACTAATTATTGATAGTGATGATGAGATACTACCATATATTGTAGCAAGAAAGCTTCCTATAGTGCATCGAGAGTGCATCGTTTTTCGTCAAGATCCTGTATGGAGGGTCCAAAAAGGTGGGCGGACCCGTAAGTAGAGGAACTCACGCAAAATTTGGGGGAACAGATAGAAGAATCTTCTTTCAGATCAAGTTTAAAAAACAGCGGTAGATTCGCGCCCTCGATTAACAAAATAAACCCAATAGATGAAATCGAAGAGCCCACGCTCGTTCCGAGAAATAAAATAGGGAGGAAACATTCACAAACTTTCAATACCAATCGTTTCACTAAGGTGCCAGTTTTTATTATTTACAATTACGTTATTTACAGTAATTATTATTTACAATTATTTTCATAACGCCGAATGCTGCTAATTCAATTTTGAAAACGATAAAATTTTCTTTGTTGTAATTTAGATCAATAGTATAACTCAAATATAACTTCACTTGATCATTTTAAAAAAAATTAAATTTAATTACTGAAATATTTTTTGAACTATTGGCAGATAGATTTATTTCGTTACTTACGAACTTCTTCAGTGTAGAGTGCTCAACTGGAATAAAACATCGTAGGCCTAATATTTGTGCAGAATGTGTTTGTGTCTGTAATCTCATACCTGTCCGACACTTGAGCACTCGAAACTGAAGAAGTGCGTAAGTCGCAGCCGAAATAAGCAGACGGAAAAATACCTTTAAATGCCACAAGAAAAAGCGTATCCTTTGATAGATAGATAAGCTTTTACTAGTGGCATTCAAAGGTGTTTGCTCGCATTTACTAGCGATAGTTAAAAAATGTATATCGGTTTCTTATATTTTATTCTCTTTTAAAAGTAGTTTTGGTTTAAGTTTCATTATAAAAGAGACTTTCAGCCTGTGGCTGGTTTGTCTCTGAGATCAAGTGAAATGTTGGCTTAGATTTTCCTAGTTTTCTAGTTATTCAAGAGTTTTGTAAACATGTTTTACAGTTCCTGGGAGAGGGTCTGTTTGTGGCTTTATGCGTTTTTTTTTTCGTCAGCATGATTATTTATTTATTAAATTGTATACATATTTGTTTGAATAATTTAATTATTAATTTGTTAGTTTGTTTTATAATTTTTTTATTTGTTCATAAATTTTTTAACTCATTTATTAATATATTTATGCATCTAGTTATTTTCTTATTTATAAAATAATTTATTAATTTACTCATTTATTTATTTTTTTGTACATAAATACATTTATATATATATTGATTAATATGTTTTCTATTCTATGTATTGATTTTTTATGCATGAATTTATAGATTTATTTATTCATTTATTCAATTATACGTCCATAAACCACGTTGTCTTTTTGGAAGGGGCAGATGGGGGCTTTAGATGGCCACATGCTCCATATAAATTTAAAGAAAATGTATGGCCAAAGAACCATATAGGAGGGTGGGGGGTCAGAAAATACTAAATATGAGAACATGTGGTTCATAGCTCATTTTGCAGCTCTCAAAAAGCTAAACGAGCTTATTAAATTCACTAAAGATTGATGGGGGCGCTAGGTTGGCAAGTTACTTTTAACTGCGTGGAAGGATAGTCATCAAAAACTAAAAACATATTATTTTTGAAAACATGAAGCTCTTAGGGTACAAACATCGTAATTTTATGTAAATATTATGTAAGAAGAGTTAAACTTTCAAGAAAAAAATTAAAAACTTGAGACCGTAGAAACCACGAAAAATCAAATATAATCCATCTTTTCATATCGAATATCGCGATATACCTGGAAAAAAAATAAACGTTTAATTACAATACAATCATAGAAAATAACATTAGAATCTTGATGTTCATGTATCAGATGATTTAAAACGGCACATTGTCATTACAATAATCTACTATTCATTCTACATGCTAGAATTTCCATAATAGTGAAACAAAACAATTAATAGTAATTGACTCAAATTTGTTCGAAAAAAAAACTATATGTCGAATGTTTTTCAATGCAGAACAAAACTACCAGGTAATATTTCTATCTGATCTTATAACTCTTTTCTATGGAATTGCTGTTTGTATATTTATTTATTTACTAACTTATTAATACATTTCTGCACTATTTATTCATTTATATCTATATTTATTTATTATTTTTTTATTAACTTTTGAATTCATTTATGTATATAATATATAAATATATAAAATTTATATATATAATCATTTATTTTATTAACTTTTGAATTCATTTATATATATAAATATTTATTTATTGAATTATTTATACATATATTGCATACTCAATTATTAATTTTTTTTTTATTTTAACATATAGTTTATTTACTTATTCAAATATTTACCAATTTATACATTAATTCCTTAATTTTTTTATTAAGCTTTCACGTTTCATTAATCAGTTTTCCCTTGCGTTGTGTATTTATAAATTTATGCCTATATATATATTTATTTATTTATTTATTTATTTATTTATTTATTTATTCAATATTTAACGTTCTTACTAATTAATTCATTGATTCAATCATATATTTATTTGCTTAAATATTAATTATTTAATTTATTAATATATTTATTAATTTATTTATAAATTTATTTGTAATTTTTTCATATTTTTTACATTTGTTCATCTGTTTAATAATTCATTTATTTACACACTTATTTATTTTTTTCATTATTTATTCATTATTTTATTAATTAATTCATTTATTTATATTAATACATTTATATATATTTATTTATTTATTTTTTTTTTTGTTTATTTCGTTATGAAAATATATATACATCTATATATTTGTTTATTTTTTTTTTTTTCATTTTCTTATTTATTTATATATGTTTATTTATTTATGAATTTATTTATTTATTTATTAATTTATCAATGATTTAATAAATTTGTTTATTGATATATTTATTTGTTTATTTATTTATTTATTTATTAATTTTTTTAATTATATATATATTGTTTTTATTAATTTATTTATGTATTTAATTATTTATTTATTTATTTATTAATTCATTCAATTATTTATTTATTTATTTATCTATTTATTTATATATTTATTTATTTATTCATTTATTTATTTATTTATTTGTATATATATTCATTTATTTATTTATCTTTGTATAATTTTACTATTTATTTATTTATTAATGAATTTATTGATTTATTTATTTGTTAATATTTTATTTATTGACTTATTTATTTATTTATTAAAATATGTATTTATTTCTTTATTTCTTTATTTATTTATTTTCTTATTTATTTATTTATTTTTTTATTTTTTTATCATTTATTTATTTTTTTATTTATTTATTTATTTATTTATTTAGATTTTTTTATTTATTTATTTATTTATACAGTGACGGACAAAACAATAAGACCACAGCATAGAGCAATTTTCATGCATGCGTCCTAACCGCCAATTTGAATTAATCGTATGCGACACCAAGTGGCGAGCACATGTACTAACTTGACATGAGATTCCACAAGCTTTTCAGCCTCGGAAATAAACATTCCAAGCCAGACGCATCGAAAGCTGCTAAAGGATCAAAAAACGTGCGACAAAAGTATAAGACCACTTCCACATTTCATCTGATTTTGTAGCAAATACCGTCGTTCCTCTGAAGTAAGTTGTTTATCGATGAGTCGTATTATTCTTCATCATATTGTTCATCTAACAAGACATCATATTTCGTCAGTTCTAGGAAATTCAGCAAAAATGGGCCGAAGCTATCACTGCACAGAGAATCAAAGGATTCATATCCGGCAAATGGCGCAAGAAGGAAAAACTCAACGAGAAATTGCTGCATTCTTAGGACGGTCCAAAACATTTGTTTGCAATGCTCTCCGTGACCCGAAACCACGAGTGGGAACTGGACGTCCCCGGAAAACTACCTCTAAGGACGACGGCCACATCAAACGACTTTCTAGCATTGATCCATTCAAGTCAGCAACGAAGATCAAAGAAGAGCTGAACTTATCCGTGAGTTCCAGGACAGTTCAGCGACGGCTTGTTGTTCCAATGCTCACACGGAAGCATCTCCAGGCCCGTCTAAAATTTGCTAGAGAACATCTGGACTGGATCGGACCCAAAAATGGTAAGAAATGGCGGAACATCCTTTGGTCAGATGAAACAAAAGTGAATTTAATCGGATCTGATGGAAAACGCTGGGTTCGCCGACCTGTTAATTCAGCTTTCAAACCACAGTACACAACAAAAACATTTAAACAAGGAGGAGGTAATATCATGGTTTGGGGATGCTTCTCCTGGTACGGTGTTGGTCCACTCTTTTGGATAAAAAAGATAATGGACCAGTACGTTTACGCTGAGATCATGGAGAATGTAATGCTACCACATGCTGACTGGGAAATGCCATTGAAATGGCAATTTATGTAAGATAATGATCCTAAGCATACTGCCCGTACTGTGAAGCAATGGTTTGAGGATCACAAAATTGATGTAATGCAATGGCCGGCACAATCCCCGGATCTCAATCCGATAGAAAATCATTGGCAGATAGTCAAAAAGTCGGTGAATCCTTTAAAATCGAAAAATAAGGAAGAACTATGGAGCAAAATTCAGGAAGCATGGTATGCCATCCCTGCCAGCACATGTCGAAACCTCGTGAAGTCAATGCCGAAGAGAGTGCGAGAAGTGATCCGGAATAATGGTTATACCACTAAATACTAATGATCAAAGCTGATGGAAACGATTTTTTGAATGAATTAACGAGTGTTACTTTTCTATGCTGGAAGGGCAGTTTTTTTTCTTTATTGTTTTTATCACTTTCAAACCATTTTGTTTTGTTGAGTTATTAAATAAACTATTATTTTTAGTTGAAATTATTAAATGTTTTGCTTTGATGATTGAGCCCTGCAACTGCATCTTTTACAATGAGCGGTGGTCTTATTGTTTTGTCCGTCACTGTATTTATTTATTTATTTATTTATTTATTCATTAATTTATTGATGTATTTATTTATTTATTTATTTATTTATTTATTTATTTATTTATTTATTTATTTATTTATTTATTTATTTATTTATTTATTTATTTATTTATTTATTTATTTATTTATTTATTTATTTATTTATTTATTTATTTATTTATTTATTTATTTATTTATTTTTTTTTTTTTATTTATTTATTTATTTATTTATTTATTTATTTATTTATTTATTTATTTATTTATTTATTTATTTATTTATTTATTTATTTATTTATTAATTAATTAATTTATTTATTTATTTATTTATTTATTTATTAATTTATATATTTATTTATTTATCGATCTATTTATAATACCTTTAATTTATTTATTCATTTATATATTTATCTATTCGTTTTTCAATTTATTGATTAATTTATTTATTTGCTTAATTTTTAATTTATTTATTTATCTATTTATTAACATATAAATTTATATTTTTTTTTTATTTATTTATTTATCTAATTATTCATTCAATTTATTTATTAATTCATAAATTAATTTATTTATTTATTTTTTCTTAGGAATGTAATAATTTTTTTATTAAATTCTATGCTTATTCATTTATTTATTTATTCATTCCGATTTATTCATTAAAAATTCTCTTATATATATATATATATATATATATATATTTCGATATATACATATATATATATATATATATATATATATATATATATATATATATATATATATATATATATATATATATATATATATATATATATATATATATATATATATATATATATATATATATATATATATATATATATATATATATATATATATATATATATCTATTCATTTATTTATTTATTGATTTTTTTATTTATTTGTTTATTAATGTGTTTCATTATTTATCTCTTTTTTAATATATATTAATGTGTAAATTTTTTATTCATGTTTATTGATTAGCTTGTTTATTTGCCTCTATTTTTATTTATTCATTTATTCTTTTATGTATTAAGTTATTTATTTATTTAGTTGTTTATCTAGTTATTTATTGATTTATTCATTCATTTTTTTTAATTGATCGTCCATAGAGTAATTTAAATATTTGTATATTAATTAATTTATTTAAGTTTTCATTGATTAACTTATTTATTGACTTATTATTTTTTGTTATGTATTTAAATGATTGATCTATATATTTATTGATGCACCTTCTCATTTCTCTGTTTATCCTTTTTTATTTATTTATTTCATCATTTTTTGACTTATCACTTCTGCTTTATGTTTTTGTTTCCCTCTTTATTTATTCACTTATGTTCTTTTATTATTTATGTGTATTTATCATTTTTTTATTTTTCTTGTTATTTATATATCAAAATATTTATTTTATTGTTTTTTTAAATGTATTTATTCATTTATTTTTTGTGTATATATATGTTAACTTCTTAATCGATTAATTGTTTTTTTTATCCATTTTTTCATATGTTAATTATACATTTATTTATTCAATATGCCTCTTTTGATTTATTTATTCAAGTATTATTTTTTTCATTTATTAATTATTATATTTATTTATTTATGTTTTTATATATTTATACATTTATTTACTTATTTATTTATTTATTGATATTTTTTATCTGTAAATGTGTTTATTTTATTTTATTGATATATATTTTATTTCTTCTATTAATATATTTATTTTGTATTTTTTATTAATTTATTTATTTCATATATCTATTTATTTGTTCAAATACTCCTTTAAATATATTGTTTTTATTTTTTTCGATATTTTTATTTGTTTATTTCATTATTACTCAATGCTTGTTTTTATTCTTTTTATTTATTTATTTATTTAATTATTTATTTATTTATTGATTCATTTATGAATTGATTTAATCATTTATTTTTAATTTATTTATTTATTTATACATTTAATCATTCATTTTTTTTATATGTTAATGTATACATTTATATAATGATTTATTTTTTCATTCATTTATTTATTGATTTATTCATTTATGTATATATTATTTTTTTGATTGTTTTATTTATTCATTTACTTATTAATATATTGATTTATTTATAACTGATGTGTTGTTCGCTCTCTCGTTACGAAGATTTTTTCTCATTCTTTAATTCTATTTAATCCGTTTTCTCACGATTGCTCGTCTGTCTTGTAAATTATCGCCTGTGCTTGCTCATCTACAAATCAGAAGAAAGCGCTGCAAAGTCTTGCAAGTTTCCCCGCTTGATCTATTGCCGTGACAATGGGTCGTAAAAATCAATAATCCACGCGGGTGGCATCTGCTTCCGAAGCCTTACCGGAGCCGGGCACCTCCCAGCGGAATTAGATTAACAAACTACTATCCGGATTGAATACAACACATGATGGTGTCCTGCTGGTCAAATAAAGCGAAAATATAAATTAATTTCTAACGCGTATCATAACCATCGTCCTTTTCAGGACGACCAATAAAATTTTACAATAAAAGAGTTTGTGTTTTAGTGAAATGTTCGTGATTAATCCTAAACAACCTTTGCATATTATCAAAAATTGTACATTTTGGATTATTTAAGGCATTCAGTCGAGGGTAGTAAATTCAACAGAGATTTTTCATTAAACCCGAACTGATTTTTTTTTTCATATAACTGAACTGAGTAAGCAATGGCTTGGTTTGAAGAAAATTTCAAAAGCTGACCACTTTTTGTGACGGTAGCCATTCGATATTTTTTATTTTTTATTTGTTTCCCAGTATAGAAAACAAAGATGTCAAAATTTATGTTTACAGGAAATGCAGCGTTTGTTAATTTTAAGCCATTTGTTGTATTTTAATGAACATTTATTTTACTGACAAGCAACCGTTGCCACCCTGTATAGGTCTCCGAAGCTTGAGAGAGGAGTCGATGATTTTCAAAATTTTGATTGTCTCTTTTTCTTTAACACAGGAGCATGAACGAGGGTATTCAGGTAGTTGCTTGGTGAGTATTACTAAGGTGTTCTTCTGGTGGCAGATTTCACGACATGTCGATGACGAGGAAGATAGTCCAAAAAAACCTTGGATATAAAACGAGCACATAGGATCGCAATTGAGTGTAGTGTAAGCAGTAAAACTTATTCTAGCAGGTTTTAAAACATTAACATTAAAGAGCGGCGAGCATGCTAAGGCTTGAGATCGCATTGATTTTAAATACAGCTTGAGAACTGTACCGACCGCATTTAACTCAATCAGATGACCCAATTATCCTATAAAAGTCTCTTCACTGACTACCGACTACGGACAATCGAAATCTCCCATGACCCAACCGACCGCTGTGACCCCTCCCAACATAACGCTGCTGTTATTGCAGATGCTCCAGCTCAGCTTTTTCCTTTCGCGAAAAAAGCAACCACGATTTTCGTTTCGCACCAAAACATTTCATTATGCCGTAACAACACAACTATGGGTTTAAAAGGAAAGAAGAAAATTGGAACGAATTTCGTCGGAGGCCTGGGTTGCGGCGGTCGGTGATGGTGGTGGTGGTCGCGCTCTTGCTGAAAAGAAGCGAAAAAGAAAGGCGCTTACTCACACTGAACTCATCGAAAGCGAAAGTGGATCGCGTAATCTTTCTCCATGTTCTCTTCGATCTCCTTTGCCTTGGTGGGACAGCACACGGAGTCTCGCCGCGCCACGAAAGGAAGGGTCGACGTTGTGCCCAATTTTCAGTTTTCTTCACTTTTATTTTCGAAAAAAAAAAAAGTGATGTAACCTTTCTCTACTCTGCTCCGACGGGTGGCCGTTTCGACGGAGACGTGTGGCGAGGTGGGAAAACTGGTTGGACTTTTACCTGGTCGGTTGGGTTTGGGACATTTTGCGGAGGGAGTTTCCTTTGTTTTATTATTTGGTCTTTCTTTTTGTTTACAGTTTGAACTTTATGCGGTTCGCTCGGTGATAAGACCTGTGCGCCAATCAATATTTTGTCGGTGGCGGCGTGGCCGGTATGAAACATCCCGGATAAAAATAACCATTCAATTATAATACAATTATATAAAGTAACATTAAACTGTGTTTCCGACCAGTAGAAACGTAAATGCAAGAGTAGTACAAGATTGCTTTAATGTCATCGGAAACAACCTGCTGGACCTAATTAATGAATCGCTGCAAACCGGGCACGTGCCACAAGTTTGGAAAGAATCTTTAGTCATTCTCATTCAAAAAGTTTGTGGAACGATTAAAGCCGAAGAGATTCGTCCTATTAACATGTTGCACAGTTGAGAAAAATTTGGAACTTGTTGTTAAAGGTCAGCTGTTAACGTATTTAAATAGTAATACTTTGATTGCGCCGGAACAATCGGGATATCGCTAAGGTCATTCCTGTGAAATAGCGTTAAATTTAGTGTTAGCAAAATGGAAAGAAAATGTAGAGCGTAAAGATACGATTGTTGCTGTTTTTTTTTTTTGGATCGAAAACACGCTTTTGAAAAACGATTTCTCGACCCTTGTTGTTAGAAACAGTCAAGCGCTTTGGATTTTCAGGTTCTGCATACAGATGGCTCGAAAGCTATTTGTCTGACAGAACTCAACGGACGGCTTTTAATGATTCTGTTTCGAGCCCTGTGGATAACAGCCTTGGCGTACCACAAGGGAGTGTATTAGGGCCCATTTTATTCATTCTATATATTAATGACGTGCGACGAGTCTTGCGATTTTGTGATATTAATCTTTTTGCTGATGATACCGTGTTGTTCATTGCAGCTAAAAGCCATGAGGAAGCCGTTTCACATTTGAATGCAGATTTACGTTCTCTAAGTAGATGGTTGAAGTACACACAGTTGAAATTGAACATAAGTAAAACTAAATTCATGGTAATTTCGCGGAATCAAGTTATCGAAGACGTCTCTGTTAAAATTGATGATGAGACAATTGATCGCGTGCGTGAGATTAAATATCTTGGTGTGATTATTGATGATAGATTAAAATTTGACTCTCACACTGACGATGTCATCAAGAAAATAGCCAAGAAGTACGGTATTCTCTGCCGATTGAAAAACGATTTAACTATTGCTAGTAAAATACAATTGTACAAATCTATCATCTCTCCTCACATTGAATTATCCCCTTCCATATTGTTTTTAGCTAATCTAACACAAATATCGAGATTACAGCGTTTGCAAAATAAGATAATGCGTTTGATCTTGAGATGCAATAGGTCCACACCCTCATATTTTTTGTTAGATGCCCTACAGTGGCTATCGGTGAAGCAGAGAGTTGTGTATTTGACAATGGTGTTCATTTTTAAAGTAATTAACGGTTTGTTGCCTCGATATTTGTGTAATTGAATTGAAAGAGGAAGTGATATTCATAGATATAACACTAGAAACGCGGATGATGTTAGAACACCATATTTCTTGTACGGAGCTTCACAAAATTCGTTGTTTTTTAAAGGTATAAATGTTTTCAATTCGAAGCCTATACACATCAAACGTGCAGCAACACTAACAGATTTTAAGAGACTATGTATTTCACACATCAAAGCTGCCTTTTGACAGCTACTCAGTTAACTTTTTACTCTTGACTTATTTTGTATCTTGACGATGTTATAACAACGGATATTTTTGTATGGTTTATTGTTAAATGTTTTATAATTGTCATGGGGCACAAACAAACTATACTTTTCGCCTCGATGATGATGATAGATTTAAAGTTTTAATTTGTTATTGCAATTTAAAGTAGTTTTTATTTTTTGTGTAGTCTACAAAAGTTTGAGACTCGCGCGTGGTATACAGGTATAAAGGGTGGGGGCGACCCCGGCGTAGTGGTTAACATCCATACCTCTCACGCCAAAGTCACGAGTTCAAATCTCACCCCCGGACAAGTTACGAAAATACCCAAAAGAGGTATTTGAGTGACTACGACGGTCCCGATCGCTAGCAATACTAGCGAACATTTGTGGTTGACATCTTTAGCTTTTAACATTTTTATCGCTGTAAAGCAAATGAACAGTTTGGAAGAAGTTTACATCTGTAGATGAAATCAGTTCGTTTTTTTTTGCATAACTGGTTGAAGTGTTTTTAAATAAATCATCTAATAGATAAATTGTCTAGCTTAAACCTTTGTAGGGGTAAATGGCGGGACCATCATCATTATCATCCCCATGAATCATATTGTTCATGAATCAGATAAATGAAACATGAATATTGTCATTACAATAAATTGGTTGGTAAATGACTGGACAATGCGTACTATAGCTACTTCGCGTACCTGCAGGTATAAAAATAAATCCTGCTGCGATCCTAAGCCTATTGTCCAGTAACTCCTATCCCTACCCCCCTTGGAGCCGGATGATGTCTTATAATTTTCTTTTGCAGGCTTAATTTACTACATGCACAGTACTTTCCTATCACAGATTTCAAATGTGAGCAAGGGAGGTCTTATATGCAGCAGTGAACGATACAAAAGGGATACACCCTCGCCAATTTCTCAGTCGTGTTGCAGTACTGGAGCTGTGCGGAGCATCGAGCCAGTATGTATTGGCGATGGAATGCACCCTGGAGGGTGCACTGGCTTCATTCAGCAATGCGGAGCGGTAAGACTCCAATGTGGATTTGGCAGCTGGCGGTGGCAAGCACCAGAGAAAGTGTACTGGCGACCAACCAATTGGTTAGGTAACTGATTGCGCTGCAGGCTGTTCCCAAGTAACAATTTAAGTTTTATTCTAGCCGTATAACATTCCTCCCGGCTTTGTTGATAAAACTACATTCAAAACTGTGTTGTCTACCAATACCTCCTCTATGCATCTTGAAGCCAAAATTTGTACAAAGTGGCCCACTCTATAGACGGTTGCGAAAAAAAAATAATAAAACCTTTATAAGACCATAAAGATTTTGAAAATATTCTAGTGATAGATGTTATGACCACTTGAGAACCTTTATAAAACCTATTGGCTGCATTGAAAACCAGCATGCGGCCAAATGGCCACAGCTGTCAAACTTAACTGTGATATCGTGGTTGGTTTTTGCTGTTCTGCTTTGTTCGATTCTCTGCTCTTCTGATTCATTTAGCAGTAAATAATATCTGAGAAAAAAAGTCTGCGGGAAATTTTGTTTCATTGCAAAATATCCAAAACAAATTAAGTTTTTTACCGCGTAGCATGCTCCAAATCAGATGCGCATTGAATGTTATGGTGAATATTTGCACGATAAGAGCCGAAAATTAATACGCCTCGGAAATTACGCGCGTTTACAACAACAAACACAAAATAAAAACCAATAAATTGAACATGAATTTCTTGAAAATTGATGAAATTACAGCCATAAAGCCAAGTTATCTTCGCAATGACTGCTTTAAAACTATTTGGTTATTTGGTGGCTGCCAATAAATGCCAATTTGCCACCTCATGCCTTTACTTGAGTCAAAATGGTTTTAAAATGCTTTTTCAACTGACCATAATAAGATAATATGAATGAGGCATTTCAAAACAGCATATTATGAGTTCATAAAGTCGAAATAAAACCTTAGATAGGAGTAAAAGTAATTAGAGAAAACGAGGTTTAAAGATCGTTTTAAACAAGCTGTGTAGGTTCTCATAAACCTGACTATAATATGAAACCTATTGGCACCTCTCGGTGTCATAATAAAACCAAATTGATTTTTAGTGGCTTTGATAAAACCTTAATAAAACTTAATAAAGCTGGATGGTTTTGGCAATGTTACTTGGGTTGCTACCAAGCCGTTGGCTAGACAACCGTTGCTTGGCAGGCATAAATTATGCAATGGTTTACTAGGCAGACGGTTGCCCTAGCCAGTGATTAATTTGTAGCCAGCCGGTGGGTGCAGCCACGACGAGCGAAATAAGCAGCTTGTGTGTGTGCGCGCGCGCGCGTGTGTGTGTGTGTGTGTGTGTGTGTGTGTGTGTGTGTGTGTGTGTGTGTGTGTGTGTGTGTGTGTGTGTGTGTGTGTGTGTGTGATCTTGTTGCTAGCCATTTTTTGGTAAGGCGCAACCTGCAACGGCTGAAATAATCTGCTTCATCAAAAGACCGCGAAGGTTTTTAATTCAAATGCGGACCATTTCGAATCCGCCCTTTTCAGGACGACAAATTCAATCTCGAGAGAGTTTGAATGATTTAAATTTATCTAAAATTACTTTCCAAGTTCTTACCAACTGGCAGACAGCGGTGGCTATAATAATTTGAATTTTCTCTTCGTTGCATACGTTGAGCATTATGTACAATTAACAAATGGCTGCCGTCACAAAAAAAATGAAACACCGGACGCTAATAATTCGATCGTTTCTTGATAGATTTATTTTTGAGAATTTTGCACCAACCTATGTAAAGGTTTTTACGATTTATATTTAAATATTTAAAATTTTACAAATAAAAGATGTAGATATTTTTTGTACATATTCATCCATCGGTATTGGAAAGTTGTAAAGAATGTTGTGTTCCGGTAAATATCAAGAAATTCTTCATCACGGACAACGTTTTGATTCTCGAACATTATATTCCGAAGTAACATTCGACGAATTTCACGCCAACTCGCATAGGCGTAGCCAGGACTTCAAATAGGGGGGGGGGGGCGAGTTTTTTTTTTTAGAGAGAGAGAGAGAGAGAGAGAGAGAGAGAGAGAGAGAGAGAGAATTACATCGTCTCCAACCAGTGGTTGCACATACTGAACAATTAATATTAACGGACACTTAACGGACAATACAACGCCCGGTGGACCAGTAGAGTAGGGTCATTTTCATGTTCCGACAGATGGAGCGGGAATGGAGCCCCATTTATGTGACAATACGCCTGAATGACGGGTGGATTATCTTCTCTACTCTCACCCAAAGTATTTGACAATACCCGTCCGTTTCTTGCAACAAGATTAAACAATTCTAGGCTTGTTCTGGAATAAAAAAAAACGATTTTAAAAACTTTCGATTTTTCCCATGTTTTTAAATCAAACCACATTGAATGCCAAACATTTAACGGGTCATGTTGGATTTTTGTAAAGAATAACCACCGAATTTGTTTGCAGTTTGTACTGAAAATGTACTTTTCATCCGCGACCCTCTCACCCAAAGCAACACAGAAGAAACACCGTTTTTTACGCACCATGCTCACACCGTTTGAATAGATTATATTTTTTTAATGGTTGTTCAAATAATAAGTGATTAGCTTTTAACAAACATACATTTTGAGTTTTGGTGGTTTATAGCTTATGGTTTGTGTCCCCTTTGCTCACCTTTAGTATAATTATTTTATCTGATATTTTCTAAACAGGAACATCAAACATAACCTTTTAAAACGACGTAAGTAACAAATGTAAGCAAGCTGTGTTTTTTGTGCTGAATTGTTGCTACTTGCATTCTCAACACACGAGTAGTTAGTAAATAATTTAAGAAATTTTATTCATCAATGACGAAAAGAAATTCATATGCGTTCCAACAGCTATTCCTCAATATTTTAAAAATAATTTATATACACATCTGCATCTGCGTTTTGAAATTTGAACCGATTTATCTGATATGATCCAACTGAAACACGTTCTGTCGAAACACGGTATATGTAGCAATCATGTGTATCTGAGTAGTATGAAACCAAAACGGTGTATCATTGAATTACATTAAAATTGTTGTTCAAATTCGAGAAATACAACCATTTTGCATATTTTTCTATTCGTGGTTATTTCAGCTGCATGAAAAAACATTCGTTGTGTTTTGTTTGCTTGTTTTTTTTAATTACATGCTGGAAAATATTATACTTACTTTTGAAAAACTTTCGAATATCCATTTATGGTACTTCTGGATAAAATGAATCAAATAACTGCTTTAGACTGCTTATAATTAAAAAAAAACCGTATGTATTTTACCTGATGATTTGTTTTGTTATGAAGGTTCTTCTGTTTATAAACACGCGCAGAACCATCGCTTATTCTTCCGGTCTTCCTCTAAACTCTCCACCGATTGATTGTCGATCTGCCAAACGTGGAAGACATCTGCATGGAGTTATCTCAAATTATAATAATCCGTCCAATCTATCACAAAATGTTGCGATTGGTTGAGCGGACTGGAGATAATGAAATCCATTTGTATAAGGCCAAGTCTCTCCCGGTTGGTATTAAACCCCAAAACCCTTCCGATGAGCATGGATATCAATAGAAACATAAAGTTACCAGAAGGCACAAAATGCATCTACGGACTCTTATTTTTACGAAATCCCTCAATTTCGATTTTTAATGGATTAGCATAGATTGTTCATTAGACACTTCAACTTGATTGATACAGTTATTAGTTACAGCAGTGCAATAGATTGTAGAATACAGTAGTAAAAATTGTAAGTTACGAAAAAAGAGTTTGGTTCGAGCATCGGTTGTGAAAGGTTGTGTCGATGCTTTATTACGCACTATTTTCCTATCGAGCATGGCGCGTTTCGTGTTGTTTCGGTTATCTATAATTCGGTGTAACGAGTGATCGAGTGAGCACAGTAAGAGAACAACAAAGCGTCTCTCAAGCGTTCATAAAATTATCCTTGTTTTCCTAACGGAAAACCACCATTACACTTTGTGTGTGGCCCCAATAGCATCCTTACTGTTGGTTTAAATCGGTTCAAATCAGAAATCGGTACTAGTATTTAAATATTTTACTAAACGAAGCGTGAATTCAGCTTATTGTTTACCAAAACGAACCCTGCTGCCACCCAATCTTGTCATCCAAAATCCCAGTGATTTCTCGTGGAAGTGCGGCGGTGGTCTCGGCTTCCAATAAAACGTCCAAATAAACGTTAACGCATTCCTACCCTTTCCTTATTTGACCTGCATTCGGGCGAGGCCAGCGCCGGTATTGCCTTAGTTTGGGATCACCAGTTTTACACATTGAGCATGTTTGCATCATCTGTTGATCTTCTGAGTAATAACAGCTGAACTGGCAGTAACGGAATAACAACTTCGGGCGGTCAATCATGCTCATTATCCTGCTCATGCTCATAAAAACGGATAAATTATTTGAATAGGATAAGACAACTGCAACTTCTTGCCCTGACTAGCTTGCTGTTCTGCTTCTCACACGCTGACTCAAACTGTAAGATATGATCAACATATATTCTCAATAATACGAAACTACTGTACCCTAAAACGGGGAAAGCGGGGTAACGGTGCGGTTTGACCCATGCCATGAATAGTTCAAATAAATATTTTTCGTTGATACTTTTTCTATTACAAATAAAATATAAATTTAACACACCGAAACTTCATTCTATTCTCTAGTTATTTCAGTGTAAGTTACGCATCATTAGTGAAAGTAAACAAGTTTTTGTGAAGCCGAAAAATGTCGAAATTCGAGCCATCAAAGCAGCATTTGTGGGAAGTTTTAATTTTCCTGTTTATTTCGAAGAAAAATGCATCTCAAGCATGTGAATTGCTCTCCGAAACACACCCGGACTACAAAATCGACGTTCGAATGTGTCAACGTTGGTTTGCACGCTTTAAAAGTGGTGATTTTGTCACTGAAGACAAGGAACGCCCCGGCCCGGTCAAAAAGTTTGAAGACGTCGAATTGGAAACTTTGCTCGACCAAGACCCCTCACAAACGCAAAAAGAACTTGCAGCAGCATTGAGAGTTAACCAACCAGCCATTAGTAAGCGTTTGAAAGCATTGGGAATGATTCGAAAGGTCGGTCATTGGGTGCCATACGAATTGCGGCCGAGAGACGTTGAGCGCCGTTTTTTCACATGCGAAGAGCTGCTTAAACGGCACATACGGAATGGTTTTTTGGATCGAATTGTGACTGGTGACGAAAAGTGGATCCATTACGACAATCCAAAACGTAAGGCAACGTATGGATACCCCGGTCATGCCACAACATCGACGGCCAATCCCAATATTCATGGCCAGAAAATCATGCTGTGTATTTGGTGGGACCAGCTGGGTGTGGTCTACTATGAGCTGTTGCAACCAAAAGAAACCATCACGGGCGAAGTCTACCGGCGACAACTGATGCGTTTGAGCCGTGCATTGCGTGAAAATCGGCCGCAATACGCTAAAAAACACAACAAAGTCATTTTGCAACATGACAATGCTCGGCCACATGTTGCACAGCCGGTGAAAACATACTTGGAAACGCTCAAGTGGGATGTCCTACCCCACCCGCCATATAGTCCGGACATTGCGCCATCCGATTACCATCTCTTCCGATCGATGCAACATGGCCTGGCTGACCAGCACTTCCGTAATAATTATGACGAAGTCAAAAAATGGATCGATTCGTGGATAGCCGCCAAACACCATTTTTTCCAGGGCCCCCCCAAAAAGGAAAAAAAAACCCCTTAAAAAAAAAATAAAAAACTTTTTTCCAAAAAAAAACAAAAAATAAAAAAAAAAAGACATTTTCTAAGAATACACCTAATAACTTTCAACTGTGTTTCTTAATCTAGTATTATTTGGCTTCTGAAAGCTATAGCATAGGTTTGAATATTTAGTTTTTTGATTAACCAAGAACTGAACATTTTATTGAGCATAGCTTCTTCAACTTTCAGCTAGCGGGGATAATAGCTAACATTACAGATTAAGAGATATTTCCCTAGTAGCACATTTGTTTCAACCCAGTAAAGGTGACTGCTCTGTGACTCAATTAAGTCACAATAGAGCTGCTGAAACCAGTTTTGACTGTTGTGTGCTGCTTAGGGTTTTTAGATACTTTAGGCTACATAGGGTGGGTTCTAGGTTAAAGGAAAAATATTGTAATAAAATTGTTACTCGTTACTATTTAAAAACTATTATATAATTACAACTTTTTTCTCATGGATGTCAATTTTTTACGCTTTTTTGCTACAACTTGTTACAAAATCGAGGCAACTTCGCGTAATTTGGCTTTTTTATTTAGGCAAAGGAGCAATCTGACAAACATCCCAAGCAACACAAAATCGTCATATTTGGTTACAGTGACTTGATTGTGACTTTATTGAGTAGTATTGGAGTAACATCAACTGTATTGCAACAAGCTACCTTGCAACCTTCTAGAGATAAAAAATAAATAATAATATATTGAAACAAATAATAAAATTCTAAAAATAAAATCAAAACTTAGGGGGGGGGCAACGATTTGTTAAAGTACGTGTGAAAGGTATGAGAAAAATTGTGATAGAGGGGGCTGATAAATCTAAAAAGATTCAAATATGACGTTATATGAATTTTCGAAACACTATTTATGTCAATGAAAACTCTTTTTGCTTGGTAAGTTTTATTTTATAATTGTTTTTATATGTACATTTTCACGTATTAGTAATTAACATAACGTCATATATTTAATTTATAAATCTTTCACAAACAAAGTACATTTCTTTGGATTATCTTTGAATCAGAAAACTTTTTAGCTGAAATAGGTACAAAGCAATGAACCTGGGTACCAGGTTTTGTCTTTACGTGGACATATAAAACCTCAAGTTCTTTTGACATATTTGTATACTGTTCAGCTGATATGAAGCAGAAATTCAGTTTTGAAATACTTTTCAACTGCCCAGTCATATAGTTCCCGAGAAGTTTTGAATGTGTTTCCATAATCTTGAGCAAGGCTTGCTCTCTTTGCCATTTGCTTGAGAGTACCAACAATAGCTTCAAATAGACCCATGAGACGTTGCAACGAAGTGCCATTCTGCTTCCAGTCCATACTTGGACTTGAAATTGCACAAGCTAGCAACGTTCTTTTTGTTCTTATAATGTGCCGCTGCTCCATCTGACATGAAAATAGTTTTTGAGGAATATATTGAATTTTGTTTAATGAAATCTAGCAATTTTGATATAAACAACTGAACTGCTATTGAGTCATGTGTCAATACTTCAGATATTATGATAAAGCTTTTGTTTTCCAATTTATCGTCCTTCTTGTACTTCAAAGTTCAGAGGATCATCCACCTGATTTAATTGTATTATTACCACAGTTTAAAAAAATATAAAATTAATAAATAAGCCCTTTCCAAATGGTAGCCTTGATTTTTCAAACATTCAAAGACTCTTAAAAAAATCCAAATTGTCATTAAAATTAAATTTAGTTGGCTTCTATGAGGTTTTAGGACCAAATTATAAGACGAGTTGGCGCGATATACGGTAAAAATTGGACATGAAAAAATTGTTGTTAGAAAAACAAATTTCGTTAAAAGTGCCCATCTCGCGATGTACGGCGAACTTTCAGACAATTATATCGCCTATATTAAGAAAAACTTTCGTCCAGTTTTCAGATAGCCATTTTTTGCAAATCCACTTAAAATTTTAAAATATTTTTTTTAGCGTGTAAAAATCGATTTTACAATTTCAAAAATACTTTTCATAAATGTTAAGACAATTTTCTAAAAGTTACCCATACATTACTTGAGTTATGGTGATAAAAAAAACTATCAAAAAACTTAAGCCCTTTTCAAATGGTAGTCTAGATAAATTTTTAAAAACCAAAGTATGCAAAGTTGCTTGAAAAGACATAGTCTACTCACGCACAAAGTTTCATTGGATTCTGAGAGGGCGCTGCCAATCTCGAAGACGAGTTTGAAATTCGTCTGCTGAAAGTTGAAGATGTTTGGTAAAGAATTGGAACTAATGCTTAGGAATTAACGTTTGCAAAAAATGGACGGAAATTGCCGATTTTTCATGGATTTAAATTCACGCGCACTGATAAAACTACCCATGCGGCATCAATCATAGTAACCCATGAGTCAGCAGACAAAATTTGACAGCTCTATCAGTCGAACTCTAACCGTTATGGCAAAAACAGTGAAGCAACTCCGTTCAGAAGTGTTCGCGTTCAAAGAACGGCACCCCACCGCGTCGAAAACGGACATCGTGCGGCACTTTGTGGACGCCGGATACACCCGTTCCGGCATCTACAACATCTTTGCACTATTAGACAACAATCAGAGCATCGAAAGAAAGCCCGGTTCTGGTCGGCCGACGACCCTGAGCGACAAGAAGCTCCAAAGGATGCTGAAGAGGAAGACCGAGGGAAAAGTGGCTACATCGCTGCGTGCGCTTGGCCGGGAGGTCGGTTCAACCGGCCAAACAGTGAAAAAGTACCTTGTGAACATGAACATACGTGTCAGGAATGACAATGACGCAGCGACAGCGGCTGAATAAGATGGTCAACTCGATTTTCCCGGCAAATCGCGACGTGGCGGTGGTGATGGACGACGATACCTATCTCACCCTGGATGGCAACGACTGGCAGGGCACTTCGTATTTTACTTCCCCGGGGTGAAGTTCATTTCACACACCAAGTTCCCCAAGAAGGTGCTGCTGTGGCTGACAATCAGCGAGAAGGGGATGTCAAAGCCGCTCTTCTTTCGCTCCGGACTGGCCGTGAACGGGGAAATTTATAGTACGAAATGCCTGCCGGAAGTTGCGTCGTTCATCAAGAAATACCATAAGGGCAAAGACGCGGTGTTCTTGCCGGATCTGGCGTCGGCCCACTACTCGAAGCGATCGTTGCAGAAGATGGAGCGGCTGAATATCGATGTGGTACCCAAGTCGGCGAACTCACCCAACGTCCCCCAGCTGCGTTCCATCGAGAATTTCTGGGCCAACCTGAAGCGTAAGATCTACTCCAACCATTTTGTCGCAAAAACTGAGGAGGAATTGGTAAATAAAACGAAGAAAGAACTCAAAAACATGCCTACACGCATGTTTTCGTCCGCCATGGCGAATGTTGCGGTTTACTGCCGGAAGGCCGCTCGTAAGGGTGTAGAATTTTTTTGCAAGTAAGCTTAAATAATTACCTTCCATGGGAAATTTATCAATAGCAATTATCTGTCTTAGCTTAATTTTTATCACCATCCGAAAAAAGTCCATCTTTTTAAATACAGACGTTACTTTTTTTTTCACAGTTTGTACAGGTTCCGTATCGAAGACCAGTGCGGCAAGGACCGACTGTTGCATCGCGCGATCGAGCTGGGCTGGAATTTTGGTCTTTTCCACCCATTTCTGTCTCTTCAGCGGCAGTTCATCGTTCGCGGCAGTGTTGAGCAGAACCTGTGCCTGACACCTTCAAGCAGCACATTTCGATCGCCGTACACATAACACTGTTCGCGTTTGTAAAGCGAATGACTTTTGTCAAGCTGAACCTCCGGAGGCAGCTGACCGATGACCTGAATGTTGGAAACCACTTCACGGCGTTTATCTATCACTTCGCTCGGATCAAGAACAGAAGTTCGGCCTTTCGCCCATTTAGTTAGACGTTATTGGATGCGGTTGCGTCAAACACTGACCGATTGAAAAGAAAAACAGTGCATTAAAATTTAGAAAACAGTATCTGACAATTGAGCAAATAACAGTTGATCGATTTTCAAGTCGTGAAGGAGAACGAATCCTATCTGGGTGATATCAACAATGAGCTCCATCCATTTATCAATTGGGAAATGATTTAGTGAGCTCTCTACTATAATTATTTCTCTAAGTTATGACTCATATCAGTTACATGACTGTCATTTTATCAGATATGTAACAAGTGTGCTGCAAGGGTAATGGTTTGCTTTAGATTTAAGGTATACTAAATTTTCGAATGTCGTGTGATCGATCTTTAAAATCTTGATTCGAAATTTCCCCCTAACAGTGCCAAACCAAAACTAAATTTACAAATACAAAAGTCATGATGACAGCTCGCAGGTCACCCATAGCTAACGTAGTTGGGACCAAATGGGCCGTCCATGAAATATGTTGTAAGCCAATCGTAAATCGTTAGTTTCAGATTGATTGTTGATACCACCGGCGTGATATAAAAATTCCCGTAGAATATTTTCTAACGACGGTGGTGGCGTGGTGGGGCGGCTCAGAGGTCTATTAGGTGATCCACGTGCCACTTAATTTGTGAAGAATCAAGTTTTTTTTTAAATTCATAACAATACATTTTGATTTTCTGCAATGAAGATTGCATGCAATATTGACAACTTCAAATGCTTGCTCAAATGATATGACATAAACAACTATCTAAGGCACAGACATTGTCATAACCGAGCTCTTCGTATACTAAATGTAGTTGTCAGCATATCCGTCCGAACTTTTGCGGGACCAATTCCAAGCAATGTTTGCCACCGAGGGCTGTCCAAAGAAGGCACCAGCAGCCACTCCAATCAACAACCCATAATGATCATCAACATTCATTTTTCAAACCTGCACAGGCAAGCCCAAAAATAGCCGCAAGTTAATCATATAGTTCTACAAATATCTTTCTTCGTCGTCGTCGTCTTCGTCGTGGTCATCATCGTGAATTGCGATCGAGCGCAGAAAAAAAAAAACAAAACCAACGCTTTCATAAGGAGCAATCCCACGCAATATGATTGGTCACGACCCCGTAATCACAGACGACGACGACGACGACGACAACAAAAACTTAATCATACGCCTTTTCCGTTCGATGGGTTCGTCGTTCGGCAATGTGAAATGGCCAAAGTGATGAGACTCGACCATCGAAAATAATAAATGACCAGTTCATTCGATTACGCACCGACCGACACTGACCGCCGTTCACTCCGGGTGTCAGCAAAAGGGGCGAGGTATGACGACAGAATGTGAAAAAAAATTGCTAACCACCAAATCGATGACGATTCGGATTGCCTTGGTCATTGGGTTGAACTTTTTTTTTTTTGCAAGATTGCAAAAAGAAAGAAAGAAAGAAAAACGTGGCTTGGCAGCCAACGCGGGACGACGGTCGTTCGCAGGGCTTCGGCTTCCCGAAGACGGTGAAAGGAGAAATGGCGAACATAGGCAGAAGGTGAATAATAATCACTCTCACTTGGTTGCGTAATTTGTTGAATTCGCTTTCAATCGGCTATCGATAAATAGGGAAATCGATACGTCGGCTTACTTTTATCGAAACGTTTTTGGATGTGATTCGGAACAGCGTTTTAAAAAAAATCTATATTTAGCCTACTGTGATGAGTTCGAATACTTCTTCTGTATTAATTTGCTAAGTTGCATGACGGGTTTTGACATTTTAAAGAAACTGGAAACTACCCGTGTACTTGGAAACTTGTCCGGATGTTTGTTATATGGTCTTGAGAACTTTTTACTCAAAGATTTCCACAATGAATTTCCATCAATATTGCTATAACCACATATACCAGAAAGTCATAACATAATTCATAAACCCATTATAATTCATCAACATATTCTTAGCACCAAAGTTATGATTTAAATATCAAAACCGATTTTCCATATTCTTTATACTTCCATCCGCAATAAGTGGGATCTGCGTGTCGAGATCTGGTCCACTCAGAAAGTCTACTCAACCAGTAGCCCTCTGCTATTTGAAATTCAGTCTAATCTAGAGCAATGATTGATCCTAACGGCAATTTCTGTTCCGCTAAATTACATGAATTTCAAATAGTGAGCCATCACCACCGACTGTGTATCTCTCCATGTTGCCATGATCTGAACAGGTGATTAAGTCCAAATGGTAGCAATCAAATAGCGAAGTAACATAAATACAAATCAAACATCAATAGTTCTCAAAACACACATTTTACACTCAACATTAAATTCTGGAAACCTGCAGTTTGGCACCAATTTATAGCCAGCCCTAACGATTCAGCTATGTAAACTGTCTTTAGACAGTGACAAGTGAGTCAGTGCTAGACCTGATCTCAATAAAATGGTTTAAAATTTATTCAGCTACGAGGCTCTTAGGTGGCACCTAAGAGTAACAATTATACCGTTGAAGAAGTTCACGGTTAATAACATACATGCTTTCCTTGTAAAGCTTTGCCCTACAAAACCTTTTGCTTACTAGGGACATTCTTGGTCTAACTATGCAGACCAGGATGAGCTTTACAAGACGTGCTGATGTTAGACGCTTCTTAAAAGGTGTAACTGTTCGGAAAAATACATGTTGGTATAGTGAACCCCTCGACCAGAAGTCAGAGAGAGCTCTGGAAGTTTTCCCGAGCGATGATCTCGTACAACAAAATCTCGGAGCCGATAAGGCGTTGATGAGCAGTACAATAATGGAAGTATAATTCGGGAGTCTGACAGTGGGGACTATCAGACGTTGATCGAAGAATAAGACTCAGAAGTCTACAAAACAACATTTCAAGGACAGGTGCAATTTTTTTTTTTAAAGCTTAAACTACTGCCCATAAGGTGGGGGGAATAAAGCGAAAAAAAAAACGAAAACTGTAAATTTTTGTTAATATTAATTTAAGTAGTTTGTTGCATAGAATTCTATTAGAGGGATATTTCCAAAATGTAAATAATGTTAGTCTGTAGTTCACAATAGTTCTTAATGCTAGGTTAGTACTTAAAATGAAACATTCAATTTCATATCATGTAAATACAATTCATTTTATATTATTCTTGGTCTTACCTAACCGTCTTGACCGATTGTACCTAAAAACAGAAAAAAGAGCATTAGTAGTAGTCCATACACTTACCTCCAATGGGAAGTCAACTTTCCTCAAATTGATCCGAGCAGCATCATTCCCTTCCTTGACAGCTTCTTCAAAACCCGGTCGAAATCCACATTCGGCGAAAGTCGGGTACGTCTTTCACAGGCACCAAAGAATTTTCGGTTATTCCGGCCTAGAGGTAGGAATAAACACAACAAATTAATGATAAACCACTTCTTCACTACAGTTCAATCACTTTTGCTCTTCAAACCCTCGAATTTGTCCATTAAATTTGCAATTACCTGCAATTCCACTTTCCTGCACATCACAATGTTTATACTTTTCGGTTTGACGTTTCTTGAAGTGAGTGAGTGTATTAGTGTTGAGAGTATGTAGAGAGTGAGTTCTCTCTGAGTAGAGTAATAGAGTTGGGTTACGTTTTCATTTAACAATGTTTCGGTAAGCTTGGGGAGAAACTCAGGCGTTTGAAACATTGTTGTAATGATAGGGAAGAGAGAATTTATGTTGTTCACGCATGAATTGGCGTAGCTGGAGAGATTTTCGGCGTGTTAATAGATGTAGTGGTTTATGTTCACGTTTTGTTTCACAAAGAGGTTCAGATATCAAGTAGCAAGCTTGATGATTCTCTGTGAAACGAAACCGTCGCGGGGAATTCGGATGAGAAACGTTTTACCAACACAGAGGATTGGTGGTGTTGTGAATCCGAAGGAACTGTTTGGGAAAATATAGTGTTTGCGATACTTTAGGAGAATGACTGTTTGCCAACACTGAGGATTGGGGTTTGTTCTCTCCTATCGGAAACTGTTAGGAATTATGGTTATGTTTATTGAGAGTCCGAAGATTTAAAGCCAGCCCTAACGATCCCACTCTAAAGCGTGTGGCTTAAGCACCACTCCATAAAGGAGACCACACACCAACTCTTATTGGCCCGGTTAAGACTCTCCTCAGGGCGAGTCCATTAATTTTCTAAAAGCTTTATGGATCGAAACAGCCGACTGGTACTCTAAACGACCCAAAACGGGACAACCCTATCACCTTCAGGAAATCATAAACACGATAGTCACTCAGAGAATCCGAAACGAGAGTACGCTATGCCTAAAACCCCTACACAACGAGAGTATCCTCATTGGTAGTCCCTCCATCTGCCACTAGACGTCACCCCGAGCTGGAAGTAATAAAATGAGAGAATTAATTAGTCACTAAACATTTCGTACCCAATAATATTAAAACAGATCAATGAAACATTTTTAAATCATGGCATTGTTATTCTATAAATTCATCACTGTGTAAGTAGCAAACAAACAATACCTCAATGTGAGATTTGCTAAAATTTATCTTCTGCTAAAGGGTGTATTCGATAAAAATGGCACACAGTAAATCTTCTGTAACTTTTGAATCGTATGAGTAAAAAACCTTGAAATTTGAGTAGATCTTATCCATAGTGTGTTATTTACATCTGTCAAGTTTCATAGTTATACATTCAGTAGTTCCAGTCATGTCGTCGAAACAAGAAATTGTCCGTGAGAAAATTTTGTGCACTCACAATCAAAATCCAGGGGCGTCCCACCGGTGGATTGCTAAAAGGCTTGGAATTGCAAATACAACTGTGTCTCGTGTAATAAGAACCTTCAAGGAGCGTCTGAGTGTCCAAAGGAAGGAAGGGAGTGGTCGCAAAAGTGGTCCAATGGACAGTAAAATGGCCAGGAAAGTCGTACAACAATTCAAGAACCGTCCAAACATGTCAATTCGAGATGTCGCTAAAAAGTCTAAGGTGTCAGTCGGTTTTGTGCAGAAAACCATGAAGCGTGCTGGGTTACATGTTTACAAAGTGCAAAAAGCCCCAAACTGGAATGAAAAACAAAACATCACTGCGAAAACCCGCGCCCGGAAACTTTACACGAAGCTGCTCACCAAATCCGGTTGCATAGTGATGGATGACGAAACATACGTCAAGGCCGACTTCCGTCAACTTCCTGGGCAAGAATATTTCGTTGCCAAGTCTAAGTTCGATGTTCCGGAGGATGTTCGAAAGAAGAAACTATCGAAATTTGCAAAGAAGTTTCTAATCTGGCAGGGGATTTTCGGATGTGGTGAAATAAGTGCTCCCTTCATCACTTCCGGAACAATAAACGGTGCGATTTACACGGAAGAGTGCCTTAAGAAGCGTCTCTTGCCATTCATTAAGAAGCATAAAGGATCAACTCTGTTTTGGCCTGATCTAGCATCCTGCCACTACGCTCGAAACGTATTGGAGTGGTACCGAGCCAACGGAGTCAATTTTGTGCCAAAGGATATGAACCCACCAAATTCACCGGAACTTCGTCCAATTGAAAAATTCTGGGCAATTATGAAAACGGAACTTCGCAAACATCCCAAAACTATAAAAACAGAGCTAGAATTGAAGAAAATTTGGGTAAAACCAACAAAAACACTGGGAAAATCGGTTGTACAAAATTTGATGGGTGGAGTGAAAAGGAAGGTGCGGGCATTCGGGATGGGAGACGAAATTGAATAAAACAAATGTTGTTAATCAAAACTCATTAGTACTTCTTCATTCCCTGAAAATTTCAAGAAAATCCGATAATCAGTTTAATTTTGATGAGTATATATGTGTGTGCCATTTTTATCGAATACACCCTTTAACTTATCTAAGTTCGCTTTGATACCTGACGATGCAATACGTAGCTGGTTCTCCAAGTGTTCATCAGATATCTTATTTCTGGCTTTTGACTTAACGGTTTTCATGAGAGAAAATAGTTGTTCACAAATATACGTTGAGCCAAAGCAAGAAGTTATAAAAAGTACATCGTTTCCCAACTCAGGAAAAGATTCTTCCGAAACGTATTTCGAGTAAAATGTTAGAATGTCGTTCTCCTTGAATTTTTCATTCAACTCGATGTCACATTGCAGTTGTATAAGCTCCATTTGAAAATTTTCCGGAGCACTTATAGCATCAACACTGAACGGTGTACAAAAAAATTAAATGGCTGTTCGTTTGCTTTGAAATCTTGGAATCGGTAAGAAAAATCTGCTTGCAGAGAAGAAACTGTTCTGGCATACCTGATTTCATCGCATTTTTTGCTCGATCCAAGCGTAGATAAATGAGATACACAGATAAAAAGAAACATTGAATTTTCTGCGTTATCTAATGCACATAAAGGAAACGCTTGATTTGGCAGAAATAAATGGGATATTTCATGTAAATTTAAGCAAGATAACGCTTGAATCTAGTCTGTTGTATGAAAGTTTGCAAACATTGTTGTATGGCGCATGAAAAATTGCAAACAATTTGCTTGTTTACGCATTCTTTGGCTTGGAACTAAACGAAAGGAAATTTTACGCGCTTCTTAAAATTATTTATTTCTTTCTGTGTAAATTTCTTGATTTAAGCTGCATTTCCCACAGCGTCAATTTCTGCTCAAATGATTTGATGTGGTTGAAAAGATTGTGAACAAGCTTATTTTTCCCCTGAAGTTGCACATTCAAATCATTTAGATGTGTCGAGATGTCAATCAAGAATGCAAAATCCTCCATCCATTTTTGATCGTCAAACTGATGAACTGCCTTTCCTTTTTGTTTCATAAACTCTGCGATTTCCCTCTTGAGATCGTAAACACACTTAGGAACTTTTCCCCTGCTGAGCCAACGAACTTCAGTATAGAAAGGTTCATGAACCACGTAGACTCATTTTTGAAAATCTCACACCCCTGTGGCGGAACACATCGATATACAGTGCACTCACTCGATATCGCAACTATCCCATACTCACATCAAGCACTCAATAATGTAACACACAGTAGCATTTTCTTTATCCTACCGATTCGATTGTGATGCTGTGAATTCTACTCCAACAGTTTCAGCGAGAGTGACGCGCCCTTCTTAACAAGCCATCCCGTAGAAAGCTTAATAAGTATTGGGTAAAAATTGGGTTATTCGATTTTTTGGATCGTATCGTTGGAAGGAAAATCTTATTGTCCCGCGGGTTTCGCGTAAGTGTCTCTGCTTACGGGTCCGCCCCACCGTTTATGGCCTTTCATACAGTTTTACTGTAAAAGCAACCCAGTAACTCAATTTGATCTTGCTATTAAGTGAAGCTGCATACATGACAAGTTCTAAGAAGGGATGGTGGCTACCTTACATACATACATACAAACATACATTACTTAGAATGATTGAATTAAAATTGTATGAGTTTAAAATTGCTGTTCTAGTTTTCTTATTTTTGGTTTTGTTTTGGTTTTTGGGTATAGACTAGGCATTTCAATAATCACGAATGCAACTGGTGTGGTGATGTTGCATATACCCATTGCCATTGCCTCATGTTTAAGTAAAGACTGTATTCGATGAAATTTGGACACACGCAATTGTTCGTAACTTTTTAGCGTGTGGGTAAAAATTATTGAAATTTTAACTAAATGTATTTCATTGTGTTGTGTCAATTGTGTAATGAGTTTCATGAAAATCGGTCGAGTGATTTCAGTGATGGCTTCGAATGAAGAAATAGTGCGCCAACAAATTTTGGGCACTCACTTCGAAAACCCAAACGCTTCTCATCGATGGATCGGAAAACACCTCGGAATCGCACATTCAACCGTATCTCATGTGATCAAAACGTTCAAGGACCGTAAGACAACCAAGCGGAAAAATGGTAGTGGCAAAAAACGTGGCACATCAAATCCGGAGAAGGCCAGGATGGTATTGAACCAATTTAAGCGTTATCCCAACATTTCGATCAGGGATGTTGCGAAAAAGGCGAAAGTTTCAGTTTGTTTTGTGCAGAAAACAATGAAACGTTCTGGATTACATGTGTACAAGGTCCAGAAGGCACCGAACCGGAGCGATAAAAAGAACTCGGTGGCCAAAACTCGTGCAAGAAAACTGTACAGGGAGTGGCTCAAAAAACCGTTCTGCAATGTGATGGACGATGAGACCTACATTAAAGCCGACACCAAACAAATGCCAGGACAGGAACACTACGTCGCCACCTCTAAGTTGGCCGTTCCGGAGAGTGTACGGAAGAAGAAACTGTCGAAATTCGCCAAAAAATTCCTTGTCTGGCAAGCGATCTGCGGATGTGGCAAAATGAGTCAGCCCTTCATCACCTCTGGGACCGTCAACGGACAAATCTACAAGGACGAATGCCTCCAAAAACGACTTCTGCCCTTCTTGAGATCTCACGATGGCCCGACACTGTTTTGGCCGGATGTGGCATCTTGCCACTATGCCCGGCCCGTCTTAGACTGGTACAAAGATAACAATGTAGTTTTTGTACCAAAAGACGTCAACCCTCCAAACACATCGGAACTTCGCCCAATTGAAAAATTTTGGGCAATCATGAAGGCAAAGCTCGTTAAAACTCCAAAACTGATAGAAAATGAACTTGAACTAAAGAAAGTGTGGTTAAAAGTAAGTAAGCAAGTCGGTCCTATCATTGCCCAAAATTTGATGAAAGGGGTCAAGGCAAAGGTGCGGGCATTTGGGTTGGAAGAAGAGATTCAATAAACCAATGATGTCAAAACTTAACCATTTATTAGTACTTTTTTTCCAGAAAGTTTGAAAAGAATCGGTCTCAAGGAAAATTTTTGGTGACCTATTTTGTGTGTCCAAATTTCATCGAATACAGTCTTTACATGGAGAAAAGGCAGGATCAGCCTTTGTTCATGTTTTTTGCTTCCTTCTTTAATCGTCTATTAACCATGTGGGCGTTTAATTTAGTTCAGCACAATCCACTTATTTTTTAAGTCTTCGCCTTCTAATCTACCATTCCTGTTTCTGACTCTTCTTCACTACCTTCTAGTTTATGAATATTCCCGGCCTTTTTTAAATTTATCTCTACCTTTTACAATTTTACTCCATTCCTCTTCTTTTACATTCAAGTAGCTTATTTTTGAATTTCTTAATTGAGTCGGTCCATGTTTTGCAGGTCCACCTCTTTTCTTATTGTTACACCTAACGTCTTCTACTATTATTAGTGGGTGACTGTCGGGTCTTCTACGAATGTATCCCCTAGAATCTTTCCTCATTACATGATTTTTTTTCTAACTGCAATTTTACCACCTAATGAACTTAAAATTTTTGATTTTTCTTTCGGTCTTTCCCTACTATATTCTAGATTTTTTTTTAAAGAGTTGCATTTCGTATTAAGTTATTGACCATCTAATTATTTTAACTAACGATGCTGCTTCAATCGATTCTATACGGATTTTTTCCACACCGTATTTCATCATGATTTATGATCTACATGCTTGAACAAGTGATTAAAACCATTAAAAAGATAAAATTTGCGAACAAATGTTTTTTCTAAGTCGTTCTGGACCTTCGAAACAACCATTGAGTTAAGATCTTGATGTTCTTAACTGATCAAAGAGGAGATTTACATTGTCTTAACCGTATTTATTAGTTTTGGATAAGCACCATGGGACATCATAACACTTTAATAGACATATAAATGTATTTCTAGAAAAGCGATGTTACTCCAAACTATCCTTGAATACAGGTCTTGATGTTCTACATTATCAACAAGGCTATTTACGATGTCTCCACCGTACTTATAAGTTGAAATAGCCCCACGGGAAATCATAACACTGTCATAGATAAATAACAGTACTTCTAGAATACATACGGCACTCCAAACTATCCTTGAGCTTAGATCTTGATGTTCTACTCGATCAATAAGGCTATTTACGATGTCTCCACCGTACGTATGAGTTGAAATAGCTCCACGTGACATCAGAATAGTATAATAGACACGTTGCAGTATTTCTAGGATACAAACGGTACTCCAAACTATCCTTGAGTTCCGATCTTGAGGTTATACATGGTTAACAAGGCTATTTACAATGTCTCCACCGTACTTATGAGTTAAAAGATCCCCACGGGACATCATGATACTTTAATAGACATATAAATGTATTTCTAGAATATCTAAGGTACTACAAACTATCCTTGAATACAAATCTTAATGTTCTACTTGACCAACACGGCTATTAACGATGTCTTCACCGTACTAATGAGTTGAAATAGCTCCACGGGACTTAATCACACTGAAGTAGATATGTTTTATTATTTCTAGAATACAAACGGTACTACAAACTATCCTTGAGTTCAAATCTTGATGTTCCACATGATCAACAAGGCTATTCACGATGTCTCAACTGTACGTATGGGTGGGAAGAACTTCATGAGCTATAATTACACCTATTTAGACAGTATTGTCAAAATATCTACGGTATTGCAAACTATTCTTGAGTTCAGATCAGAATATTCTACAATATTATATTAACGATGTCTCAACCGTATACATGCGTTCTAAAGTTTCATCGACAACTCTTCGTGGTGCGTTACGGGGTAACAGATCTACCACTGGACCCTAGTCCGAATTCATTCAAACTCGAGAACATATTTGTTTTTTGTAGTCAAAGGAACATATATTAGTCCTCATTACTTTTTATGTCTTGTGAAAAGCGACAATACTCGGACTGTCCCACCGAGGATGAGCTTGGAATAAGGAAAACATGGTTATGCGAACTCTCATTTTCTATTTGATGTTCTATAGTTTGAAGTGGTTAGAATTGGGGTTCAGATGCATGGTCAGTATCGGAGTCATTGTTTGTTTTGTTTGCAATGAATCCGGTTTTGACTGATAAAAGGCACGCCTTTGAAGAGTGCTCTCACTCACAAAGGGTTTAAATAGCGGAAACTTTCAAAACAACTCGATTCATAGCCAACAAAACAAACAATGACAACTGTAACAACACCAAATACTTCATCATTTCTCAATAGAGCATTTCTCTGCCAAATGAGCATATGACTGAACTCGACCCTCTCCGATTTGGATGAAACTTTGCACATGTCTTCGGAATTGGTGACGATGGATTTTCCGCGGGTTAAGGGAATTTTTTGACTCAAGACAAATTTTTCAAAAGGGCGTATGGGTTTTGTCATGCGTATTTTAAAAAAAAATCATAACTCGAAAACCGTTGGTTGTAATAAAATTGCGTCTGACAAGAAGTTGTAGTTAATTAATTTGACTTTATGAAAAAAATATTCACACCGTAAAAAAAATTTTTTTTCTTAAAAAAATATCAAAAATTAAACTTAAAAATCAATTAGCAAATCTGTCTAACGTACGATTTTTTATATTTTTTTTTTTTTCAAAAAGATTTTAAGTCATAAAAAAAAGAATAAAAGTTGTTTTACGATGAAGCAACTTAAGACAAAAAAGTTCTTAGAAGTAAGAAAAATTTAAGTTTTTTCCAATTTGTTATTTTGCATAAATAATCATATTTTAATAATCTATATATATAAAACGACCGCTCATAACTCGAGAACGGATCGTCCGATTTAAGTTGCCTTTTTTTTGTTCTGTTCGGCTGCGTCCAAGGAACATTTATAAAAAGAAAAAGTTGGACAAATTTATAGGAAAAATGAAAACTTAGAAAATGGTAGATTTTCAATACATTATGTATGGTATTTTATCGTTTTGATCGAGTTATCCTTGAAATGGATCGTAGATGACGTTGATAGTCCACCTGACATTGTCTTTATTGTTCTGCTTTTGGTTAATGTTCGTGGTCCAGCTTCGTTCGAGTCGTTTCGGACTGTGGATGGTCTACTATGTGCGACATATCGAGAGGCCTTGATATTTTACATCGAGCTCGCACAACCGCTTTAAATTACGAGCTGGAGATGCGCAACGAGGCGCTGATTTTGATCGAATACATGTGTTTGCTCATGTGCGGCAGTTTGTTGTCCAAATTGGGCATGCCAATTCCAAATCGTGCAATACACAATGCATTCAATCGAGAGTTGGAACATGAACGAGAATACGATCATGACGCTTTGAGACAGGTGGTTCGAACAAATGTACCGTTGTTGACTCCTCAGCAAGAGGACGTTTACGACACTTTGATGAAAGCGATTGACGACCGAAATGGAGGCATTTTCTTCATCGATACACCTGGCGGAACTAGCGAAAAGTACCTTAATTCATTACTATTGGCTTCGGTTCGCTCAAGAACAGATATGGCGCAGGCGGTTGCCTCTTCAGGTATTGCAGCCACATTGTTAGAAGGCGGTCGAGAGACTGATTCTGCGTTGAAGCTGCCGTTCAATATCCAACTAACTGACGAACCGACATGCAACATTTCGAAGAATTCAGCAATGACGAAAGTGTTGCAGTGTTTAAAAATCATCACCTGGGGCGAATGCACAATAGCACTCGATCGAACTATGCAAGATCTGCGCAGTAACTCGAGACTTTTTGGAGACGCAATGATTTTGTTGCCAGTTGATTTTCGACAAACACTACCTGTCATTCCACACGCCTTAAGCTTTCGTATTTGGGGCGATATGTAAAGAAGCCACAGTTGACGACAAATATGCGAGTTGCCTTGCAAAACAATCAGTCTGCCGGTATTTTCTGAATCAATTGTTGGCGATTGGCAATGGATTGATTTCGTTCCCGCCGAATGTCTGCCATTCCTGAATTCATTGGATTTACCAGGATTACCACCATATAATTTAAGACTGAAGATTGGATATGTTTTCATCATGCTCCGGAAACTAAATCAACAGAAATTGTGTAATGAAACAAAATTGGTCGTATAACAACTCAAGAATCAAGTCATTCAAGCAATGATACTCAAAGGCAAATTCAAGGGCGAGGAAGTGCTCAATCCCACTTATTTCGAACGATTTACCTTTCGAGTTTTAACGAATACTATTTCCGGTTCACCTTGCATGGTCATGGTGACATAACAATCAATAAATCACAAGGTCAATCTTAAGAAGTGTGCGGGATTAATCTCGAAAGCTTCTCGCATTAGTGTTTATAAATCTTTGTTTATTTACGCGCCGGATAATGGAACAAAGAATGTAGTCCATCACAAAGCACTGAATTGAACTGGCGCAAGATTCTGTCATCCTCTAAAATCATGCAAATAAAGCATATTTCTTCAAACAAATTCGAAATCAATACCTAAAATTCGAGTGTCGTAATCTGTTATTCATTGCAAATGAGTTTAAAGTTAATAAAAAAAATAATTAAATTATGAATGTTCGGAATTATTTGAATCATAAAATCGATTAAAGCGGAACAAAGTTCGCCGGGTCAGCTAGTAAAAATATTTTTTTTTATTATTATAAAAAAAAAATCTTCGGGGGGAACAATCTAAAAATATTCCCTTTTCAGAAAAAATTAAAAAATAATGAAAAAAAAAAGCTTTTTCAAAAAAAAAACCCCTTTTTCAAATTTTAGGTGTTATTGTCCATCCGCAAAAGTATTCTTTTCAAATTGTACATAAAATTTTCTACAATATACCTTTTATTACCGAGAATACTAGACAAACTGATTCCTGATATTTACTGTAGGTAACACGACAAAATTTGCTGCTTTTACTTACAGTATATTATGAAAACCTAACTCGAAACAAAAATAATTAGTATTCATGTTAGTGTACAAGCGTATTTTGTTCAGGTAGAAACATAATGTATTTAATTAGTTAAACTGTTTATACCAGTAGGAATACAATTGTTACGCCCATTTATACCTATTCATGCATTCCCTTTGGTGTTGACAGAAAATATAAATTACATGCCTAAAGTGTAAAACGATTTGAAATGGAACTCGAAACAAAGCATTGTTGTAAACCTTTTCGTGAAATCGGGAGACGGTGTTCGCCTAAACTTAGAAATTTAACTGACAAGTTAATTGAAAAACTTTTATCCATGCAGTGTACGGTCCATTTGGACACGTCATTAAGAATTTGTGATTCATGTCGGTTATATTCGTATCGTCGTAATCCTGCCGAAAGAGTGGAGCAACCAGAAAACGGTGGACATGACGAAGCACCAACCACATCACGGAACGATTTGAAGGAAATACCATCGGCTGCTTCAATTACCTCGGCATCTTCTCAGGACAGTGACCTACCGGATTATTCCAGGATACACAACATTGAGTTATTCAATAATGGAATTGCAGGAATAAATGTGTCTCCGATATCCATTAGAGAATTTAAAAACGATAAATACCGTCGGCAAAAATTTGCCGAAATTGTAGCAGGTATTAGAAAATCTCTATTCAGCTTACCACCGCAAGAAGAAGTCGAAGAGTTAGCTACATTGAAAACAAAGGTTGTGGAATATGATGAAATTATTTCCAAATTGAAAGATAAATTCATAGAACCAGATTGTTCGAGAATAGATAAAATACGTATATTAACAGTTTTGCCTAATTCGTGGACGATTCAGCAGATAACGAGCAAATTTGAAACAAACAAATACCTTGCATTACAAGCAAAAGAATTGGCAGCCGAAAATGGAGTATTGGCTACCCCCAACGACAGATCGGGGAATCGTTTGAATCCGGATATAAAGAATCAAGTAATACAATTTTTTGACGAGGACGACATCAGCAGAGCCATGCCGGGACAAAGAGATTATGTCTCTGTAAACACTAATTGTAAACGTCAACAAATTCAAAAACGGTTATTACTTTCATCACTTAGAGAAACTTTCGCTCGATTTAAAGAAGTCAGTGAACATAAAATTGGATTTAGTATTTTTGCAGCATTACGACCAAAACATTGTAAATTGCAAAGTGCTTCAGGTTTTCACAACGTTTGCGCAATTCACGAAAATATTGATTTAATGCTTCACAGTTTAAAAAAATATTCATTCAACACTGATTGTAATCAACATTTTGAGAAGTTATTGTGTAATTCATCATCAAGATCAAAATATTGTTACCTCCGTGAATGCGAAAATTGTCCCACGCTGTCAGAATTTGAGATAAGATTTTTAACAGAGCTTGAGAAACATAACTTGTCTGAGATATCGTTCGAACAGTGGATTACAACTGATAGATGTAATTTAGAAACGCTATTAAAACCTGTCGATGAATTTGTTGAATATTTTAGCGAAAAATTAGAAAAACTATTAACTCATGATTATATAACAACAAAGCAATCTAAATTTTTTAAAGATACAAAGTCTTCATTAAAAGAAGGAGAAGTAGTTATTATTTGCGATTTTGGAGAGAATTATTCATTTGTACTTCAAGATGCTGTTCAAAGTAATCATTGGAACAATGATCAGGCTACAATTCATCCGTTTGTTATTTATTATATGGAGTCAGGAATGCTTAAAAATCTAAGTTTTGTTGTAATATCAGAAGTTCTAAGACATGATACAATTGCGTTACAAGTATTTATTTCTAAATTACTAACGTATTTAAATCAACTAATGAATATAAAAAAGGCCATTTTTATGTCTGATGGGGCTGCTTCCCAATACAAAAATAGAAAAAAATTTGCAAGCCTCTGCAAGTTTAAAGAGAAATACAACATTGATTCTGAGTGGCATTTTTTTCGCAACTTCACATGGTAAGGGACCATGTGATGCAATTGGCGGCACATTAAAACGAATGGCAACAAGAACAAGCTTGGCCAAACAACATGAAAATCCAATAACAAGTGCGAAAACTTTGTATGATTGGGCTATTAAGAGAAATCAAGAAAATTTCAGAAAAATATCATTTTGCTATGTTTCACAAGAAGAATATGAAGAGGGAGCTGCAGAATGGGGTGGTAGTTATCAGCAAACAAAAATGATTCCTGGTACACAGAAATATCACTCCTTCATTCCAGTTGCAGATAACAAAATCGCTGCGAAAATATTTTCAACTGACGGAATACTGAGTTTTCATAATATTTATAGGAATGTTAGGAAATAGTGTTTGTAAAAATGTAAATACAATTTTTTTTTTTAAATAGTAGAAAAAATAAATAAATCATGTATGAACAAAAAAAAACTCAAAATTTTTATTTGGTAATTAAGATTCGTTAATTGCGTTAATTAAGAAGATGTTCAATTTTCTTGGTGTCAAAAAGATAGTTGTTGAAAATTTTATGTAAAATTTGAAAAAAATACATTTGAAGATGGGCAATCAAGACTAACTTTTGAAAAAGGGATATTTTCATGGAAAAAGCCATTTTTTCGACATTACTTTCAAATTATCTCGAAAACGGGTACATATAGAATGTTGCTTACGAAAAGCATTTTTATTTAAAATCATTAGAAAAATCGTATTATATTATTAAAGTATGGTTATTAATGCAAAAACAATAAATTGGAAAAAACTTGAATTTTTCTTACTTCTAAGAACTTTTTTGTCTTAAGTTGCTTCATCGTAAAACAACTTTTATTCTTCTTCTTATGTCTTAAAATCTTTTTGGAATTTTTTTTATAAAAATCGTACGTTGGACAGATTTGCTAAATGATTTTTAAGTTTAATTTTTGATTTTTTTTAAAAAAATATATTTTTTTCACTGTGCATATTTTTTTTATATAATAAAAATAATTAAAAAAAAAATTTTTTCCTCCCCCAATTTATTTTAACCCACCGACTTTTAGTTTTTATTTTTTTAAAATAATCAAAAAAAAACACCAACACCCACATGAAAAAAAAAAATGTTTGGCAAAAAATACTCCCCACCCCCCGGAAAACCCACCCCCCCCCACCCCCCGAAAAGAGCCAAAGTTTCATCCAAATCGGGGAGGGTCGGGCAAGATTTTCCGGCTGATTTCATCTGGAAACGCTCAATAGTGATGAAGTAACTCGAAATGCACTAAACAAAGGATACGGGATATACTACAACAGATCAAATTACTGGTCACTGTGGCTTATTTCCCGAACAAAAAAAAAAGCTTCATGGAACATCACTACACCGTTATAGCTAAATTTTATTGTTGCCAGAGTATCTAAAATATTCAGATCTAAACTCATGAATGGTTTGGAGTGCTGTAGATACTCTGAGCATACTGTAATACGACTATAATTGTGCAATGATGTCCCAAGGAGCTTTACCATCTCATTACCAACGGTGGTAAGATTTTGCTTGTAGCTTTTACAGCTAAGAAGTACGGTCAAAACACTCTAAACCTCCATGTTGATCTTGTACAGCATCAAGATCTGAACTCAAGGATAGTTTGGATGATCTAAATCATCATTGTTCCCGTAAAAATACCTGTTCAATAATTTTCCTAGTTAAAAGAGTTATTTTCGAACAAGTTTGCAAAACAAAGATCCTCTGTAACTCTAAAAGTCATTCGATTTTGACAGCAAATTCAAATCATGGCCCATCCGTATTGAAGAGAAATGGTGGTTTATATCTTTTCATAAGTTCTATCACTGTAGCAATGGGCTCTCCTCTCTGTTGGACTTGATCAAGCTTTAATAACCAATGATTATACTCATCATGCCATTGTATGAAGGGCCAAAGACGGGTTTGGTGGATCGATAGGCAATATCTCTTCTACGTATGAGCAGAGATATAAAGAATGTCCTTCAGGCATTAGCATAAGCATTAAATTTATAATTTATTATATATTTAAAGTTTATATTTATATTAGAGAAAAGTACTACGGCATCCGTATCTACTATATCATTTCTTCAATTTTAAGATCTTTAAATGACATTAATGTTGTATAGCGCTAGCTGAATAGTCTTGGTTTAGTTTTAAAAATACTCAAACAAGAAATCATGTATGAAAATACATTTATGTATCCATTCAATAATAAATATGAAATAGATAAGAATATTTCAAGAAACATCGAAAATACATTCACATGTTAATTATAAATGCAATTCTACATCCTGAAAAATTAATATGATTATAAATAATATACGATGATGATATGATGAAAATAATAGGATGTTTTGATGAAATTTCGATGTGCTGCTCCATTTCCTTGCATCCCAATAATCATTTGTAGTCAATCTCATTGGTAATTCAGCAATTTTAATTAATGTATTGACCATTTGATTCCAATATATTACTACGGTAATTCTACAAAAAAAAAAATAAAAAAAAAAAAAGGAAAAAAAAAATAATTTTTCTTTTTTTTAACAAACACTTTTACGAGCGTATTAGTAGAACGATTGTTATTGAAAAACTAGGAAAATTTAAATTAACACTTCATATGATCATTTTAAAAAAAAAAAAACTGAAACACTTTTTTAAAACTATCACAAGTGAACGCGAGCAAATTCCGTTAAATTCCACTACAGAAAGCTGATCATTTGACCGAAAGGCCTATTTCGTCTGCGATTTACAGGCTTCTTCAGTGTCGAGTGTTCGAAATCTGTAAGGCGCAGTCTGAAGAAGTCTGCAAGGTGCAAACGAAATAGGCCTATCTGTCAAAGGATAAGCTTTCTGTAGTGGAATTTAACGGAATTTGCTCACGTTTACTAGTGATAGTTTGAAAAAGTGTTTCAGTTTTTTTAAAGTGATCAAGTGAAGTGTTAATTTAAAATTTCCATTTTACCCGATTTCCCCTCCTGAAGACAATCTTTAGAACCGCATGGTTGTATGAGTTTATGCATGTATGAGGGGAAATTGACTCAAATGGACCACTTCCTGGCATCCGATCAAAGTAAAATTTGTTACATTCAGTTCTCCAGCTTTCTTTCTGCAAATTTACAGTGCACTTGGGTTCAATATAGTAGCACGGAGTTGTTGAATTTTTGGGTAATAATTCTAGTTTACATCCAAAATTATGGGAGAAACTGGCAAAATGGGACACTTACTGTGATCAACCCTGAATGAGACAAACACCATTCGATTTCCCGCTTTTTTCCCATAAGATACACTATTTTTTAGGACTCCTACCCTGCGCCGTCTAAATTAATGGGATTTTGGGTCAAGTTTTGCCCACTGTGCAATGGTTATAGTACCGAACAGTGAATGAATGGGATAATCTGTGGTGTATTTGGGACCAATGTGTTTCTAAAGCGGTGAGCCAATTTTTAATCGCTAGTTCTTATTGATTGTTGATTATACCCACACAGCGCGAAAAGGCAGTGTAAATTTCAGTTCAATATCATGCACATAAATGGAGCGTCACAAAACAATCATATTTAGATAATAAATCGTTTAATGTTCTGGGACATTCGATACATAGTCGATAATGTTGTATGCAAAAGCTCTTCTTTGTTAGAACTGTTTCATGCAAGTTGCTGTTTCTTGTGGATTGAAGTACAATGTCACATGCTCTTATATTTACATCACAATGAAAATTCAGATTTTTTTTTCTGTGCAGATAACTAAGCAGCACTCCTTCTGATCAACAGCTTCTTCATAAAACCTACAATGCCGGTCCAAGCATCAGTGTCACTTATTTCAAAACTTTGTGAAAACCTTGGTAGATTCCTTTCATTTGATCCGGTCACTCATTCACACATCCGACGGGGAAGAATATGCAACATGAGAAGAACTTCACATTGAAGTTTGGTAACTACTAGTGGCCTGTTGGCTGAACAACAATCGAATTGATTACTTCAAACTGTAAGAACACTAATTTTACGGCCACAGAAAAATCAACACGTCAGATTTTCCTAGCCAAATGAAACTTTATGGTCCAAGAAAAATTGTGGTCCCTAGGAATGAAAATACCAAGAAGTAGTTTCCGCCATAATTCACAAATGCAATGTGAAAATGGGGGTTGTAATCTGCCGTTATCAAGCTTTGCACAATTGAAAAACGTCCACAAATGGAACCAAAAATATCTGTTCTTGTTTCATTTAGTTAGGTTAACTTTTTCCATACAACGGTGGCCCAATCTAATGTTTACCTTCGCAGCGCATCAGAGACATTAGATAATTCAGCCAACCGTCGTCTCGACTCAAATAGCGACCAGATTGCTCAACAATTGCTAATATGACGATACATTTTAGCACCCACTGTGAAGTAATATTTCCAAACGCATTTTCGCACACACAAATCACCACCCACCCCGCCATCGACCGTAAAGATTGCACCCAGAATGAGCAAGACTGCCGTTATCACCTTCATCCATCAGCGCTGCAGCAGCAACTTATTTGCATCCCTCGCTCTGCATCCATTTAAGTGGCACACAATTGTCTGCTTGCTGCAATAATCCGCTCAACTAACAATTCATCCCTTTTACCCCTCAGTAGTTATAAACTACCGACTGCGACGACGACGACGACGACGACGACGACGACGGGGGCTGCCGCTTGCTACCATTTGCATCGTGTAAGAGTAAACTCTCAGCACGAATTGTTGCATAAGTCCTAAAAAAGAAAAGTTGGGAGATTGAAATCCACTCCCACACATTCTCCACGAGGCAAGCAGAGTTGCTTAGGCCGCCAGAAAGAGTGCCTACTAGAAGTGTAGAAGTCGTCGTTGCCCGCACTTTGTGCACCAGCTCGGTTCGAAGATTGCGACTGGAACCGGCTAATTCCTGCAGCAATGAGCATTTGCTAGTGGCTCTCACCAAGAAACTGCCGCACGCCATTAGTGCAATAGGTCACAGCGTGAAATATGAAATATTCTCATGCCGCGTCTTTTTACTTTGACTACCATTTCTGCGGAGGACGTGACGACAAGCGACGATCAAAAGGGAAGACGAGGAGGAGCGGCCATCAGATTGGCCTCTGATGAAATTTTCTATCCTCGGCTCATTGGAACCGAAATCTATGCTAAAGTCACTCTCACTTTCGATGCGACCAGAGTGGAATCTTGAGCATCTTCATGGCAAACCAGCGGTACATTCACTAATCCAGCAAAGAGACTGCGGCGATTCAGATTCGCAACCGTTCGAAGAGAAAGATCTTCATTGCTGCAGCTCCATTCAGCAAAGCTTACACGCCACGCCAACAGCTGACCACTTTTGCTGTTGGGGGGCGCCTGGATTCCGTACAAAATCGTGACTTGCTACCAGTACGATTACCCAATCGAGTAGCATCTTCGCAAATAAACTAGTCTTTCACCTTCTGCCTCGACTTGGACTGCCTCGGGCTAAGCCGGTCCCGCATTTGCCCTCGCAAGACTCTTGATGATCGAGACGACGACGGCATTATGCTTTTCCAGCACAGTGAGGTTGCAACATTTGTATGTACCTACCTACCAAGCAATCTACTAAAACGTGAAGGTGAAAAGCAGCAAGAGGGCCTCCGGTTGGACAGAAAGATCCAAGGCAAGGGAAAAGGCAGAAAGAAAGAGAGTTGCCCGTGGAAGGCCTTTAGTCGAGCGAGAGAGTGAGCTGCAGCAGTGATTCAAAGACGACCATATGTTTGGATTGACCCAATTTTAGGACGGCTTCTATGGAGAAGTGGTTATGCAACGACGACGGCGGCGGTGGAGGCTGAGCGTAAACGGAGCGGAACCCACACGAAAAACCACGCGGTGCCATGCGGCAAAAGGTACTAGGTTTGAGTCTAACCTAAGCAGATTCGTTGCACTTCGCTGGCAAGAGCGGCCAGCGGTTGGCAAGCGTTGAATGAAAGTGATTGCTTTCGACTTTTCGTTCGGTTTGTCAGATTAACTTTTATGAGCGGAGAAATGTCAGCTGTAATCTTGTGTTGCTTCAGTTGATTCATTAAACCTATGGAATTTTTGTTTAAAACGGGGTATGTTTAAATTAGAAATAAAATGGGGCGAAATAGAACATGTTTTCATAACATATGACTAATTTGATTTTCCAATGAAGCCTAATGTAGTATTTTAGAATTAGCTGAATCTAGGTATTGAAATCTTTCTCAAAATTCAATCTTCAACTACACTCTTAGAAAATATCAAGTGAATCTTCTTGGATGCCATAAAAGGAGCGGCCCTTCTCAAGTAACATTGCAAAACCATCCAGCTTTATTAAGTTTTATTAAAGTTTCATGAAAGCTCCTAGAAATCAAATTGGTTTATTATGGCACCAAAATATGCCAACAGGTTTCATATTTTAGTCAGGTTTATGAGAACCTACACAGCTTGTTTACAACGATCTTAAAACCTTGTTTGCTCAATTTCGTTGTGCTCCTATGAAAGGTTTTATTTCGACTTTATGAACTCGTAAAGTGGGTCCTCCCTTAGCTCAGTCGGTAAAGGCGCGGCTACAAAGCAACACCATGCTGGATGTGGCTGGGTTCGATTCCCGGTCTGGTCTAGGGCATAGGGTATGATGGCACTTGCCACACAATCATACTAATGCAAAAATGGCATCGAAAGCTCTTAATTAATAACTGTGGAAGTACATTTAGGACACTAAGTTGAGAGCAAGCAATAAGCTAATTGTGAATGCAATAAGCTTGAAATGCTAAAGAAGAAGAACTCGTAAAGTGCTGTTTTGAAATGCCATATTAGGACTCATTCATATTATCTTACTATGGTCAATTGAAAAAGCATTTTAAAACCATTTTGCTTCCAGTAAATGTATTAAACGGCAAATTGGCATTGGCGGAGGTCATCAAGTAACCAAATAGTAGTCATGTCGAAGGTTAATTGGTTTTTTGGCAAATCTATGATCTTTTCCAATCACCAAATTGAAATACAAGAAATAATTGAAATGTGGAATAACGAATGCACCAAATTTTAAAAGTAATGCAAATGAACTTTACATCGGAGACCGATTTTGGCATTATTTTAGATAACTTTATTGAATTCTATAAATTTTCAGCAAATTCATGATTAATTAATCGTATACTAGCTGAACCCGTTAGGGGCGTTACTACGCTAGCAACTAAATGAATGAAAATTTAATAGAACCGGCGCATTTATGGTTGGTTTTCGGGATGAGTTTTGTTAAAATATTTTCGTTTGCTAATGTGTGCTTTGTATGTTAGCATTTTTGTTTTTTTTTTTGTTTTCATTTGTGTTTATAATTTGAATTCTACCCTCAGATCGGTTATTTCTACCATGGTTTTTCTTTCTGTGTAGAAGCAATTCACACACATTTTTTTATTTTTTGCCGTCAAAAATCTCTACTTGCCAAATTTGGTTCCATTAGCTGGAATAGTTCTCGAGTTATGCAGACATTTGTATTTCAGTTGTATGGGACCACCCCCTTCTAGAAAAGGCAGAGGTCTCTTACTATCATAAAAACGTTTCCCGGCCCCCAAAACCCTTCACACAGATAAAAAATAAATTGAATTTTCTGCTTTATCTAATGCACATAAATTGAATGCTAGATTTGGCGGAAAATAATGGAATATTTCATGTAAAATTAATACAAATAACGCCTGAATCTAGCCTGTTGTATGAAAGATTGCAAACAATTTTGTTGCATACGCCTCCTTTGGCTTAGAATTAAACGAGGGGAAATTTTACGCGCTTGTTATAATTCATTATTTTTTTCTGTGCGTACAAAATTTCACTTCGATCGATGCAGTGGTTTTCGAGTCTAATAGACAGACCAGCTCGGTCCGAAGACAGACAGACAGACAGACAGACAGACAGACAGACAGACAGACAGACAGACAGACAGACAGACAGACAGACAGACAGACAGACAGACAGACAGACAGACAGACAGACAGACAGACAGACAGACAGACAGACAGACAGACAGACAGACAGACAGACAGACAGACAGACAGACAGACAGACAGACAGACAGACAGACAGACAGACAGACAGACAGACAGACAGACAGACAGACAGACAGACAGACAGACAGACAGACAGACAGACAGACAGACAGACAGACAGACAGACAGACAGACAGACAGACAGACAGACAGACAGACAGACAGACAGACAGACAGACAGACAGACAGACAGACAGACAGACAGACAGACAGACAGACAGACAGACAGACAGACAGACAGACAGACAGACAGACAGACAGACAGACAGACAGACAGACAGACAGACAGACAGACAGACAGACAGACAGACAGACAGACAGACAGACAGACAGACAGACAGACAGACAGACAGACAGACAGACAGACAGACAGACAGACAGACAGACAGACAGACAGACAGACAGACAGACAGACAGACAGACAGACAGACAGACAGACAGACAGACAGACAGACAGACAGACAGACAGACAGACAGACAGACAGACAGACAGACAGACAGACAGACAGACAGACAGACAGACAGACAGACAGACAGACAGACAGACAGACAGACAGACAGACAGACAGACAGACAGACAGACAGACAGACAGACAGACAGACAGACAGACAGTGTATGCTCTTTATTTTTCTTTTGTTGGGGACATTCATCACTGCGAC
>JAHHFK020001140.1:0-65000 GCA_024533555.2 Aedes koreicus | reverse complement strand
ACTGTCAAAAGCACGAAGCATTCGTTGACACAGAAACAACATTCATGCATTGTACGAAAACAATACAAAGAGCTACGAATATTTTGTTACAAATGACCGAATGACTGAGAGATCTACTTTATCGACTCGAAAAGTAATTGACAAAAAAAGCGCAACCACGTGGAGTTGTCCAGCGTATTTTTGTTTAATGTTTCTGTCATGGGATGCGATCCTGTATTTTTGGAAAGAGCTGATACTGCATCCTTGGTTCATCTCACTAGGCCATGGTGACTTGTGAGATGATACTTGAATAATGGGTATGAAGTAATAACTCTCGACAGCGCTTCAATTTTTATTTTGGGATAAATAATAATTATTACCGCCCATCCCAGCAGCAACATCACCGAAGCAGTGATTGGCTGGTCTTCACGAAATCTATTTCGTGCATTACACAAAAGGGTGTAATGATAGCATTTCACTAGATAAAAAGCAATATGAATGTCTCATACAATATACGAGACATTTGTTCTATGTACAAAGTCCATGATTACGAAGCGACTGAAAGCTAATTTACGAAAATAAATTTTTAGTGCAGTATTATGTACAGCCATTATTGCAACGAGTATCAAGTATCGCTTCTCCCAAGTGACATTTTCTTTTGGTAAAAGTGTAGTATAAGCTGATATGTTTCGAATAACATTCATGCTTTAAAATGACGTCTGTAATGGAAATGTACGTTATACCGAATTTTATCGGTATTAATATTTATCGCAGTTGCTTGACCGTTTTTGCCATCTCTGCTGCAAATTAACTGATAATGCTGTCAATTTTTGTTTCTGTACACAACAAGGTTACTTCGATTGGCTATGCATAGGTGAATTCACCACCAGACTTATTGCATGGAAAATCTCCAAAAGCATTCATTTTTTTTTAAATGGATAAACGTTAGCTCTATCCGATAAACCGTCCGTTGAGTTGCAATTTCCGCTCAACTCAGTTAAACAAAAGTTCCAAACCACTTTCGTTTGAAATCCCAACCTCTCCCTAGACAAGCTCTTCACGATGTGACGTCTGACGAAGGACATGAACTTTTCATTCTATCTCCTGCGAAAGGAAACTCGTTTCGTTCCGATCTCATTTCTCAAGATCACCCGATATGGGCCTACTTGAGCCAGAAATGTCTAGGCACGCACTCGCAAAACAAAAAATCTGCAAAAAGGCGAAGGGAAAAAGACTTTCAACCGACAGACCGAGGTGTCGCGTTGCGTGAGCTACCTCCAAACCACTCGTCCGCAGTGACGAGTCTCTCGAAATGGGAAAGTAAGGTTATGTGGTTTTGTTGCTGGTCCAAGGCGAAACGCATCATTAATTTAAACGCTACCGCTTGAGCCGACCGAGTTTCGACGACGACGACGACGAGAGAACCTTCCCTGAAGCAAACGAGCGGATGTCGTTCTTCGCTGAATCTGTTCGCTTATCCTACCGTTGATTGAGGGTTTGTTGGTTTTGTTGACCGGGACGGAGGTGGAAGTTGAAGTTGCGTGTGATGGGCTTTTCCTTTCTATGATGGTCGGGAAAAAGTGATTCGATAATCGGGTTCGTGTTCCAATAGCAGTCTCCCGGCCTACAGATGTTAATTTATCTCGCAAAATGTCCACACAGCCTTCGAATCTCAGCTGTTCAGCAAATAATTCAGTTAAAGTGGACGGAAATCTCGCTTCGAAGCACTATTCCTATCCTTGATCACCTTCCTCTCTCCGGTTGTAAGTGTTGTAGGCAAAGCATTCAACATACTTCAATGTTCAACCGCTCCATAGAAGAGCAGACCTTGAAGAATTCTCCCACGATTCTAAGAAACGTGACTATTATTAAACACGATGAAATAGATGAAAAAATAAAATCTCCGCAACTATCTAGCGTCAGTAAATCTAAAGGTGGGAGATGGTAGGCTGCTCTCAACCCGGAGCGAAGGGAAGTACATACTAACTTCTATCTACTGCTGTTGGCATGAATGTAATTTGCTTTCGGGTTCTGTGCTTCCATGAGATGAACTACTCGCATATGGTTTCTACGGGTGGCACGTGTGTGGAGAATAAAAAGAGGGGTTAGAAAAAGCTCAGAATCTGCTCAAGGTGGTGGGGGCAGTGCATGGAATGGCAAACCACATCATCGTCGCCTTCATCGTCCGTCGTCGTTGTCGTCATCGTCATCGTCGTGATGATGACAGCTCGTTGGTTGAAAACAGTATTTGAGGAAGCGAACCGTAATTTGCCTCTCACTAAAGTGTAGGGTTGGAAATGCTGTGATGGACAAACAACCGGATGGATGATGCTTTTCCTGTGAGCAAGATTTGTGATGCAGCTTTGGATGTTGCATGGGAGTGGATATTATGAAACTGTTCAAGCGAAATTATGAATGAGAGTGATGAAATTATCTCTCCACCACGATTTGAAGATTATCTATCAATATAAAATGACAATAGTTAAAATTTGTGACTTCTTATTCCGTGTTCTTATTCTTGACACATTATTCCTTATTTAATTTAGAATGAGCAAAGGTTGTCCACGTTATAGTTGCAACACACGAAAATAGCTATCACTATTTTTCTGTTGGGCAAAACGTTTGATACTGTGTGTAATTTTAGTTCTGTATGTATTATGTACATCCTGTAAGTTTCATTGAAACGTGCGGATTATTTTTCCCGCACATTTTGAAAGTCCAAATCATTTGCATCGTGCCATAGCAAAAAAAAAGTGGGGAGCTACTTTCTCTCGTGTTGTCAAACGTCACAGAGATAGTCTGATCGAAAAAAAAATGAAGTTAACATAAACATCTACAAGACATTAATTAGACCGGTAGTTCTCTACGGCCACGAAACATGGACATTGCTAGTGGAGGACCAACGCGCCCTTGGAGTCCTTGAACGGAAGGTGCTGCGTACGATCTACGGTGGAGTGCAGATGGAAGACGGAACGTGGAGGAGGCGAATGAACCACGAATTGCACCAGTTGCTGGGAGAACCGCTCATCGTACACATCGCAAAAATCGGTCGACTACGATGGGCTGGGCATGTCGTAAGAATGTCGGACGACAGTCCTGTGAAAATGGTTCTCGAAAACCAACCGACAGGTACAAGAAGAAGAGGCGCGCAACGAGCAAGGTGGATCGATCAAGTAGAAGGCGACCTGCGGACCCTCCCCAGACAGCGAGGCTGGCGAGGTACAGCCATGGACCGATTACAATGGAAACAACTTCTGTGTACAGCAGAGGCAACACCGGCCTTAGTCTGATTGGTAAGGTAAGTAAGTGACAAAAACATCCCAGCAGAAGCGCTAAAAGCGCATGAAGCAAACCAAACGCTTCTGTCTGGGATATTGCAAAAAAGCTAACCTTGCCCAGAAGTTTTTTGCAAAAGGTCACAATCCTGGTTGCACGTTCACGTAATAAATGATGGAACCTACATAAGGGCGGACTTTCAGTAGATTCCAGGTCATCAGTTCTAAACTTCAAGAAGCAAATTCGATGTCTCAGAGCACCCACAGAAGCAAAACATCTCAAAATATCCAAAGAAACTCTTGGTTTTCTTGCGATTTTACGTGCGTGATGGAAAGTGCTCCATCCGTGACGACCTCTGCTATGAATGACTTTATTATCCAGGAAACCGTCAAATGATGGAAACCCAAATGTGTTATCGATCCATTTGTGGGACGCAGTCCTCGACGGCACACATAATTTTTTGGCAGATTGGCTCTTGTTTTAACGCCATCTCGATAAATTTTGATGAAAGTTTGCCAACGCAAACATTACACTCTTAAGTAGTTTTGACATACATACCTAATATTTGTAACAAGCCAGTGGAGGTTATATATTTTGTACATACATATATTATTTTCCCAAACGTATAAATTCATAATATTAAGTATATGAAAGGGACCATCAGGGCACCCGATTGAAGCGACTTGGATGGGGAGAGCGGAAATGCCAACCGTTGCTAACAGTTTGTGGATAAATGGCGGGCTCTTCTTCCTACTCATTGGGGCATTCTCTTGTTCGATAGTTCGCACTTTTGAACTATTGTTCAATCTTGTTGTTGAAAAGAGACTTTTTATGATGCTTTGAATACCCACATTCGGAAAAGTTACGAAAATGCTCAAAAGAGGTGTTTGAGTGAGAAAATCTCGATAATCACAAAACAAACAAAAAATATCGGTAAAGTTGCCTATCAATCCCTCCAACCCGTTTTTGCCCCTCGTATAATGATAGGATGAGGACAATCAGGCTTGAAAGGTGATTTGGCTGGTTGAATAGATAATTGCACGGAATTTAACCTAAATGTCTTCGTCGAGTTTGCTCACCCGAAAATTTGGACAGTTCTCCTGAGTGTCCTTTGTTATTACCGAAAAGATTTCCTTTTTTTGACCGTTGTCCAACGCACAAATGTATGTATGATGTACGACATGTACATTATCAAAGCCACTAGAAATCAATTGGATTTTATTATGACACTAAGAGCTGCTAATAGGTTTCATATTTTAGTCAGATTTATGAAAACCTACACAGCTTGTTTAAAACGATCTTAAAACCTCGTTTTCTCAAATTCCTTTTGCTCCTATCAAAGGTTTTATTTCGACTTCATGAACTCATAAAATGCTGTTTTAAAATGCCGTTTTAGGACTCAATCATATAAACTTATTATGGTCAGTTGAAAAAGCATTTTGAAACTATTTTGCCTCCAGTAAATGCATTATACGGCAAATTGGCATTGAGGGAAGCCACCGAATAACCAAATTGTTTAAAAGTAGTCATTGCGAAGATAACTTTTTCCCAAAAAAAAAAAAAAAAACCCCCCCATTTTTTTTTTTTTTTTTAACCCCCCAAACAAACACTTTCTTTCCCCCCCCATCCCCCCCTCCCCCCACCATTCATCAGAGGGGGACTACTTTGAAGGGGACGAAATAGATTTTGATGATTAAATAAAGATTTTTTGAAATATAACAAAAGTCACCTTATTTTTTGAACACAGTAGTATTCCAGCCGTATAGCATTCCTCCCGGCATTGTTGATAAAACTACATTCAAAACTGTTTTGTCTACCAACACCTCCTCTATGCTTCTTTAAAGCCAAAATTTGTACAAAGTGGCCCACTCTATGGACGGTTGTGAAAAAAAAGTTAATAAAACCTTTAGAAGACCATACAGATTTTGAAAAAATTCTAGTGATAGATGCTATGACCACTTGAGAACCTTCATAAAACCTTTTGGCTGCCATGAAAACCAGCATGCGGCCAAATGGCCACAGCTGTCAAACTTAACTGTGATATCGTGGTTGGTTTTGTTGTTCTGCTTTGTTCGATTCTCTGATCTTCTGATTCATTTAGCAGTAAATAATATCGAAGAAAAAAGGTCTTGTTGCGGGAAAATTTGTTTGATAGCAAAATATCCAAAACAAATTGAGTTTTTTTACAGCGTATCATGCTCCAAATCATATACGCCTCGGAAATTATACGAGTTCACCACAACAAACACAAAATTAAAACAAATATATTCGATAAATTAATCATGAATGTCTTGACAATTGAAGGAATTCAATAAGGTTATCTAAAACTAATGAAGTAATAGGTCTCCGATATACAGTTCATTTGCATTACATTTAAAATTTGATGCATTAATTTTTCCCTGTTTCAATAATTTCGTATATTTCAATATGGCGACTGGAAAAAATCACAATTATGCTATAAAGCCAAGTTATCTTCGCAATGACTATTTTGAAACTATTTGGTTTTTTGGTGGCTTTCCTCAATGCCAATTTGCCGTTTAATGCATTTACTGGAGGCAAAATGTTTTTAAAAGGCTTTTTCAACTGACCATAATAAGATAATATGAATGAGTCCTAAAACGGCATTTCAAAACAGCATTTTATGAATTCATAAAGTCGAAATAAAACCTTTGATAGGCGTAAAAGGAATTTGAGAAAACGAGGTTTTAAGATCGTTTTAAATAAGCTGTGTAGGTTCTCATAAACCTGACTAGAATATGAAACCTATTGGCAGCTCTTGGTGTCATAATAAAACCCAATTGATTTCTAGTGGCTTTGATAAAACCTTAATAAAACTTAATACAGCAGGATGGTTCTGGCAATGTTACTTGGGATATGACCCCTTAGGCCTGAAGGAGTTAACATACTTTTTCAGGCAAGGCTTAAAGTATGAATTTTTCAATAGTATGTGGCCTGAAATCAACAATGTTTTCTATTGAAATTGTACCCCAGTATAGAAAACAAAGACGTAGTCCTACGTCAATAAGTCTGGTTTGCAGAACTCGTTTATAAAATATTGCCAATGTCTCAACCCACCAGTCGTTGCGTCCAGTGAAAGCTCCAAGTATGATGTGAAAATCGCCAAGTTACTTCCGATTCAGGTCAACTATGACCTTCCTATTGACGAATGGAACTTGTTATAATGCTAGGTGCTGACCTAGAGTACAGAGTACAGAATTGAGGAGTATTGGAACAAGTTGTTTACCAAGAAAACGGCTGTAGGTGAGCCTACATACCCTCAGGTGATTAAAGTAGTGAAAACAGCTTCACATGGCAACGGAATTGAGAGGCAAGATATGTCAGAAGTAATTCTAGCGCAAGCCATGCTGGAAGGCGATTTTGCAAAAACGAGTTGCGGGCCAAGTGCAGGAGGTCGTAGCGAAAAAAAAATCGCATAATTTGAGGCTTCTTTGCAAAAAAAAAACCAAAAAGTGATCTGCGCCGCAGTATTATTCATTTTTGCAAACGGGGGTGATCACTTAGCTCATTTTGACTGTACCTATCCAACAAGTGTATAAGGGATCGCAGCAAGCCGTGCTTTGGAAATGACGTGTTTTGCTTTTGCTGCGTCGCTTTTGCGGAAATAAAATCAATCAAATTCCTTTACTCAACTAAATTAAATGGTGAAATTAAAGTTTCTCCGAGTGCTTTGCGTAGGACGTTCTGAATGGATTCCCTCTCATAGTGTTTTATGGTCGTGTTTTTTTTTTAAATAAAATGTGCCTCGGTAGTTTTTTTTCCCCATTTTTTGTTTTTTTCTACTTGTGCCCCGCTCCCATTCAACAGACTCCGCATCCGGACGAGCTTTTTAGCATCAGATAAGGAACATTGGTGAGGTATATACACGCCAGGATGAAGCATTTTCATGTTTGATTCAGGAAGTGTGAAAACTTTTCACATATCCATTTGATATGTGAAGATTTTCATGCGGGGCTTATTGTATATGAAGATAACCTCAGAATGTACGTGTATGAACAGGCATTCTTGAAGTGTCGTTGGATTACCAATAGAGCTGTAACTTCTAATCTCCAGGGCTAAAAATGTTTTTTGAGGTTATTTATTTATTTATTTATTTATTTCGTCAACCGATCGTAGACTACATATTTACGCTTAGTTCTATCTTCTTAAAGATAGCCTAGAAATAAAATAATGTCTTAGGTTACTACGTGACATTGTTAAGTCAATTGATTCACAATGCAGATTATAGAGAGACATCATTCGGTTAATTGGTCCAAATTTCGCATAGTTTGTCCGATTGGTATTTAACGCAAACAAGTTCCGATTCCTCAAATGCCGCGAGGGGGTGTAGAAATTTAGACTACATAATAAGTTAGGGGAGGAAATGCGATGTGATACAATATCGTTAACAAAAGAGATCATGGCAAATTCTCTTCGTTCTTTAAGAGTTTGAATGTCAATAAGCATACATCGTGCTTCGTAAGACGGAAGTGGAAATGCTGTCCAGCCTAATTTACGGAGAGCATACAAGAGAAACTGTTTTTGTACTGATTCCAATCGTTCTTCATGTGTTTTCATAAAAGGAGACCATATGACACTACAATACTCTAGAATAGACCTGACATATGCAACGTACAATGTTTTGATCGTATAAGGGTCATGAAAGTTTTGACCAAAACGTTCAATGAAACCTATAATTGTGTTGTAATGGTCGATAAAATTAAGCTTAGAATCTACAATAACACCTAAATCTCTGACTTTCTCTCGCATTTTTCTACAATTTCAGTTCCTAAAGAAACAGTAATTTGTGGGGTATTTTGTTTTCTGCTGAGAGTAATTAAGTTACATTTCTTAACATTTATTTCTAGTAAGCTTTTTTTGCACAATATGTCAAATAATAATATTTAGTTTTTATAAGTTACATGATCTTGGTCATTCTTAATTTCCATAAATAGTTTCATGTCGTCTGCATAGATGAGAATTCTGACCTGCTTAAGAATGTAAGAAATATCATTGACAAACAAAATAAAAAGTAGAGGTCCTAGATGCGAGCCTTGGGGAGCTCCAGATAATACATGAACAGGGTATGACTTTTTCCCATTAAAACTGACTACCTGTTGTCGATTTATTAAATACGAATGTATCCATTTAAGAAATTGATCCTCAAATCCTATTTTTCCTAACTTGTAGAGTAACAGAGGAATGTCAGTACGGTCAAAGGCCTTGCTAAAATCAGTGTACAGCGCTTCGCCATGGCTACCGTTGTCCATTGCGTTTAATGAATAGTTCACGAATTCTAACAAGTTTGTGGCAGTTGAGCGTCCTTTGAAAAATCCATGCTGCGAATTTGTTATAACATTTTGTACTTGGCTAAACAGTTTTCTATTGACGATAGCTTCAAAAAGCTTTGGGATGCTAGACATAATAGCAATTCCACGATAATTGCGAATATCGGATTTTTTTCCTGACTCATAAATAGGTATTAAGTATGAGTTTTTCCAAATGTTAGGGAACTGACCTGAATCAAGTGACAAATTGAAGAGCCAAAATAAAGGCGAAGTTAGCTCAAATGCAAGATTTTTCATAAATGCTGGAGGGATTCTATCAGGTCCCGCACCTTTCGCAGCATCAAGATTATTCAAACCAGCAAAAATGTCTTGAACATGTACCTGTCTAACTCTAATGTCATTTGAAGATGCAGGAAAGAATGAAAAATAATCTAGATCGCGATCATCATCCGAAAATGTCGTGTAAATTTCTTGAAAAAACTTTGCAAACAAGTCACAAATCTCACCAGCGTTTTTGTCATCAAGATGCAATTTTGAAGGGAAGTTGTTTGATTTTAATTTTGGTCTGACATACTTGAAAAACTGTTTGGGACATGATTTGATTTCGCTCTCTGTTCTGAAATTATACTCTTCCAATTTGGAACTGATTGCCGAATGAAGCTGATCACAGATATTCAGATAATTTTGCAGATTGAAACTAGAGTTATATTTTTTGTAAATTTGTTGAGCCTTTTGCTTCCGATTTTTCAAATTAATGATATTCCTGTTGAACCATATTGAATATTTGGAGTTATTTCTGCGTTCTTTTCTTTTAAGAGGTACGTTCTCATTAATTATTTCAAATAAAAACCTGTAGAAGACATCAACAGCGCTTTCGATACCCGACCAGAAGGGCATAACATAAAAATATCAAAATTATAACAAACCTTGTTACGACTAACTGATTATGATATAAATTTGTTAAAAATGTTTTCATCTGAATAATTGTGTAACATAATTATAACAAATTAAGATATAATTATTTTTTTTTTTTTTTTTTTATTTTTTTATTTTTTTTTTTTTTTTTTTATTTTTTTTTATTTTTTTTTTTTTTTTATTTTTGGTTTTTTTTTTATTTTTTTTTTTTTTAATTACCTATTTCTTTTATTTTTTATATTTTTTTTTTGATTGCCACTTCATTTCGTATAATTGATTGCAGTTTATTGAATTCAGCTTAATTTTTATGTTCTCGTAATTAGCCTTGTTGTAATCAAATATTTCCTCATATTCATAGTCGTTGGGCCGTGGATTGTAATGAACAAATAAAGAATATTCAATTGCAGTATGAAATTGTTCGTTTTTCCATAAGGGTGTCAGACATTCATTAACACAAAAATCCTCATGAATATTTGTCAGCAAAAAATCTAAATAACAATTTTGCTGATTTTTTACATGATTAAATTAGTTAAATCCAAGGCTGGCAATTTGGTCAAAAATTAACTGTAATGTAATATTATCCCCAACAACTGGAAGCAGAATACCTTCATTTTCTACGTCAGAAATGAAGTCCGCATTGCGCTGATTGAAATCGCCATATACATGAACTTTGATCTCAGGGGCAAGCAGGGAGAATTTCAGCGAAAAAAATGCTTCGTATGTGTTCTTGTTAGCATGATCAGGTGGGAAATAAACAGACAGTTTGCACATAGTGATCACATATAAATTACTGAAGAAATGCAGACAAGTTTCTTCCATAAAAGCACTGCCAGTCAGTGGGAGATTGATTGTAAACACACACACACACACACCTATACAACAAGTGTATAAAAGATTAAAAAATACTAAAATTTGGAAATTACTTTAAAGTCACAATTATTTTTCCATAAATCCGCTACCAGCCCTGTATGTTGAGTGAACATCCACGCTTTTGAATCTAACGAGTATGACATATATCAAGACTGATTTCAACATCATTTTGATTGATGAAAATACCTCAATATAACGAACGATTTGCACAGAAAACATAATGTATCAGTAGACACATCGTAGACAAAAAAAAATGAAGCTACCGATTCCCGAGAACCCAAATCTCCTGACGCGACCCAGTACGCATCGAACATCACCCTGAGAAAGTGAAAGGATGACTTTCAATTTCCCGCTCTCGATGCACCCACCGAATTCCCCCGACTCTGAGATCATTGCAGCATTGAACCGTGCGCACCTTTCCCATATCAGCTTGTGGATTCCCTTTCATCTCGATTCAATTGTGTAATCTCCCACTTCCTCTCGTCAAACGGAGCAAACAAAACGAACGACACAGTCACAATCGCACAGCGCGAGTGACAAATGAAGAGATCTTTTCCCTCGGGGGCCCGAAGATTAGCTACAGACAAGGCTTGTACCCTTAGATTGCACCAAACCAATCACCCCTGCTCGAATGGAGCGAGCTTCGATCTGGCAGCGGAGTTCAAGAATGTCCTGTCCTATAGAAAGGCGCAAGTCATGCAGCACTGCACCGCATTTTGTGCTGCAGTGAGAGAGATAAATTTAGTGATGACCTTTTGCGCCACACCGAGTCCGTGTCTCTGGAGGTAAACATAGAATCAAGCATCGAAGTTGTTTGATCAAAACGATCTTCGCTCGATGTTTGTGGCTGGTTGGTTAGGGGGCGGGAGGGCGAAGACGAACCATAGCTGCAACCTCCAACATCGTCGTTGTCGTCGTCGTCGTCGTCGTCGTCATATCCTCGCCGAGAGAACCGATCTCATGCGGGATTTGAAAGTGTCAGTCAGTCATAATGCAAAGCCATACGTATGTGTGCTTTTGATAGAGGCCTCACCGAGATGCATGGCGATGGCGTTGCTCAATTTGAGATTTTTGTGGCGTGCAGTTCGGAAAGGTCTTCAAGAGCAGACGAGGGCCAGCGTGAGTACTGTAGATACACACGAGACCTCTCACTTGAGATTTTTTTTTCCTTAGCCCAAGCAACCAACCAGCAGAAAAGTTGATCCGAAAGGGTAAATATGGCTGGCAAGAAGTTTGATCTATGCACACTTATAGTAAGATGAAAAAAAAAAGCTACAGCCATACCTCATGAAGTGAAACATAAAACATTCACTTCGCAATCACTCGGCTGGTTTAGTACAACGTTCAAGAAATGGAGAAAAAGATTGTTTTTCGTTGCACCAATAGTGCAGCGCCGACAAGCGACTTTGGTATGAAAAATCTCAGCTCAACCTCACATACAATCTCTTGCTTGGCTCCTCGGCATCTTCATCGATGGGCCCAGCCGGGGGAGGGGTGAGGCTTGAGAATGTAATTTTTCTATTTAGAGTCACCCAGCCGCATGCCGCCGAAACCAGCAGCTGGCTGAGTGAAACCCAAGATTCTTGAGGCACGTGAAAAATCCAATATGGTGCGCTGAAGCGTGTCGCGAGTGTGCGCTGTTTGTCTGACGGGGGGAGATTGTGGTTAACTTCGCTCTCCCCATATGGTCACAGGGGTAGGTGATGTCTGCTGCATGTGCCACTCCGTGCAGTTGGACGATTTGGATTGCACATATCAGCTAGAATGCCATCGAATGGAGCGGTCTCACCTCGGTCGAAACTTTTGCTGGAGGCGTAAGAATTTCCACTTTGATTGCGATCGTGTGGGGTTGGTCCATTAAGCTCGGTTGGAATGGAACTGGGAAATTCTCTGTTGGAATTTGAAAGAATTGACCGGTGGAAAGGACTGACGATACTAGGGGGCTATTCATAAACCACGTAGACTTTTCTGGGAGGCGGGGGGGGGGGCGTCTGACCAAAGTCTACGCCTCATACAAAATATCATAAAATTGTACGGAGAAAAGTCTACGAGGGCGAGGGGGGTCTGAGATTTTCAGAAATGAGTCTACGTGGTTTATGAACAGGCCCTAGTCACGTAAGTTTCTATCCTGAAAATAATGTTGGGACTGCTTTTTAAAGTGAAATAATGGAAAATATAACGCTATTATAAGCGTAAAAAACTGACAGCAATGATATCAAAATCGTTTTTGGGAATTTCAACCTTCAGGTTGGCCAGTGAATTACACAAAAAGGTGTAATGGTAGCATTTCACCAGGTAAAAAGCAATATGAATGTTTCATACAATATATGAGACATTTGTTCTATGTAAAAAATCCATGTTTACGAAACAAGTGTAAGCTAATTTTCGAAAATAAATTTTCAGTGTACTAATCGATTTCACCGTCTTTAAAAATATGCTCACACGCAGTATCAACCTTCTTCCAGCGCAACCTACCATGTCTGAACACGTAGATATTATCATAGGATAAATCCAAAATCGACCAAGTTTCGGTTTTATGGAAGGCACTTCTCGGATATAAATGTATAACAGCTGAAACCATCAGGCCAGATGTCGAAAGGGGTGTTAGTAGTTTCACCTAGAAGTTAATAGAAGCAGCGATTAGATCCATTCCGCGAACCACCGACCGTGTTGGGCCAAAAGCGGTACCGTGGTAGTTTCCTGAGGTAAAGGCGGCAATACGGCGGCGACGAAAGTGTCTGCGTTCCCTTCGACAACTACAGCAATCCGATCCCAACAGATTCAAAGTTGGTGAAATTTCAGGAAGCTAGAGCAAATGCACGAAAAACGAAACGAAGAAGCAATCGTGGAAGAAAATCTCACCTAACAGCACAACGACTGAACTTTGGAGTATGGTGAACACTCTACCTGGCAGCCGACAACGCCGATCCGTAGTACTTAAACGAATAGATGGACTCACGGATAGTTCCGAAGAAATAGCGGAAGAACTAGCAAACTCTACAGCGTATGATCAGCGATTTCCTTCTAAAGCCGGTCACATCAAAATCCGGAATTACAAAAAAATGTTTTAGAAAAACAACCGCATGTTTTTGATTCATATTATTTATTTCATTTTAAAGATAAATGTGATACTCAACACAACTGCATATAGCTTTATTTCCATAAGCTGTTGAGCGCACTTTCTTATTCACTCCTTTCATCAATCTTTGCACGGTGTACTTGTCAATTTTATTCAAAGCAGTAAGCCACTTAGAACGAAATTCTTGGATCGTGGATATCTCTCCACCAAGCTTTTTGAGGTTTTCCTTGACCATTGACCAGTATGTTTCAATCGAGCGAAGCTGTGGACAATTTGGTGGATTACAATCCTTGGGACCGTAAATAACGTTATTTGCTCATGCCAAGTGATTGTATCTTTAGCGTAATGACAGCCGGCCAAATCTGGCCAGAACAAAGATTGAGTCACATGTTTTCTTAGCAAAAGTAAGAGCCGCTTTTTGAGGCATTCTTGCCGGTAAATCTCAGCGTATAAAGTACCTGTGGTTACGAAAATCTGAAACTTTAGCCCACAGGAACATTTTGCTTGCCAGACCAGATATTTTTCAGGGAATTTGGTTTTATACTTCCATTTCAGATGTTCAGGGACATCTTTCCGGCTGTTTGTAGTGTAAAATTTTGTTGCTGAGAGATATTTGAATTTTATGAAGCAGTATGTTTCGTGATCCATAACAATACAATGGAATTTTGTGAGATGTTGTTCATAAAACTTTCTGGAGCGTGTTTTCACCGATTTTTGTTTCTATGCGTTACGAGTGACATTTGCACTTTTTTCGCAACTGTCCGTGTTGACACCTTCGGGTTTGCCTGAAAAGCAGCAAGGACTCTTTTCTCTTTCCTTGTGTTGCTTTGTCAATGTTCACCACCACTTCCAGCTTTCCTTTCGACAGTAAGACCCTCTTTATAACGTTTAATCACATCTTTTTTTTTTATTAAATCATTTATTTGTACAGGATCAATCAAATCAACTTTACAGAGCCAAATTTTCATATTTTTATGCATCAGTTATCTTAAAACTAAAGTTAGGAGGTTAGAACCGATTACTCGCGGCCGTCTCGAGGTTAATAAGAATAACAATGTAACGGATGAAAAGATGGGTGGGAATTTGACGTTTGCTTTACAAAACACATTTGATATAAATGCTAAATTGTCTTATAACTTATAACTTATAACTTATAACTATACAACTTTTTCTTTTTTTCTCTTGACTTGAACATTTTTAGGAAAAAAAAATACACACAAACACAGATGAAAAAAAAACTAATACTAAACATACACGTTAATCTAACTACAATTTAAGACCAATGTTAGTTAAAAACACATAAATGAGTTTCATAAGCTCCAGATCACGTAGAGCGAAAATATCTCAAATTGGCACATTGCACAGTGGTCCAGTAAGCTATTTTAGGCGGATATGTGGTTTTCAATGGAAATTTGAGGTTTTAGAGCTTTGGTTACTTATAAGAACTTGTTGCAAACTTGTTGTACTACAATTTGTATGAAAGTAATTTTTTCTAGCATTAAACGCAAGAGTGGCGTATACGCTAACTTTTTTATGAGCAAATATTGTGAGATTGTATGTTCAGCAAAGTTGTAGAAATTGTTATTATAAAAAACTTTGTAGAACATATTTTTTTTCTAGCTTCAAAGCCTACTGCAATAATTCCAAAGTTAAGTAAAAAATCGTTTTTCGACTTCATTTTTAATTCTTACCAGCTTGCTATGTTCTACAAAGTTGTTTGTTTTGACATTTGCTACAATGTTGCTGAATACACCATTGTTGTATTTCTTCTTGTTTTCATATTATAGTAAATTTTCAGTTAAATTTACGCCATACTGTAGGCCTCACAACTTGAAATGGAGCACCTGAAAAAAATATGGCATACCATGACTTGAGTCAACACACCTTAGAGTACGTTTAAGGAGAATTTGGGAGCGATGATATTTTTCTATCTTTTTCAAAGCTACATTCTGTAACATACAGTTTTCAATAAAAACATACGTAAGGAGTTCAAATAGAATCAAACACACACATAAATCATGGCTATCTCTGTTCAGTGTATGACAACTACCACGTGTTTTCATAGAAAAAGGCTTGATAGGATATTAGTTAATTTTTATTAAGTTTTAAGCTTCTTCAGGTAAATCAAACTGTGTCTCACCACGAGTTGAACGTCTGTTGATAAGTGAAATTACGGGATCTGAGGTGAGAAGAAGCCGCTTGAAAACGTCTTCCAAGTTGACAATGCGGTTGAACTTCCTTGCATGCCGTTCCCGAAATTTTCTTATGCACTTATTCCTCGTTTCCTGGGATTTCTCACTCAGCATCCCTAAAGGCAGAGCAGCAGTCCTGATAATATCACTACCGTGTAATAGTAGCTTATGCACTGTAGGAGAAAGCACATACCAATCGTACAATTCTCGATACATCTTAATGTATCTTGAGCAAATTGACCATAAGCTTCTGCTTCAATTTCTCGGTCTAGCTTGACGACTTTTAGAAGGGTTGCGAATTTCAATAAAAGGTTTTTATCGAGCCCTGTGATTTCGGCAACTGCATTTACTTCGCTGAAAAATCAGCGAGCTGTGTTTCCATCGTTCGAATTGCCTCCTCCTGGAAGTGGCTCATTGAGTCTCAATCCCAACCTTTCTTTGAGAGCCTGCCGGATTGACATCTGGCGGCTCTTCAAGATCGCATTGTCTTTACTGACACGCCACGAAGGCTTAGGCAACGTCATCCGATAGCTGATATTCAACAATAGCTCCATGGTTCGTATTTGAGCGTGAAGAGGAGAAAACACATGCTTCAATATAGCTGGGGCACTACATGTTTGATCTTCAAAGGAGTCATTCAATCGCTTTCCCAACCGCAAACAGATGTAACATTGTTGTGAATGAGTTTCTGCCACGTCATTCACCACCTTCGTATCAACCATTGACAAAACAAGCTTCGCTGAAATCTCCACGTTTACACCTCTGATATTCGCTTTCGTTGGCTTCAATTTTTTAATATTTTCCTCCATTTCGTTAACCTCCTTTCTTGTCAGCTGCGTATTTTCTTTACAGAATATCAGTTTGACTGGACGACAAAGTGATACTGAAGATGGTAGCTCATTATTCCAAATCACTTCTTCGTTTTCGTCTCCAATCCGCCGTCGAATGGCTCGGATCGGAACCAAGGAAATTGCAAAATATGGGAATCACTATATTCTTGCAACTCACCATCGCTATCCTCGTCGATAAATACCTGTTTATATCTTTGGAAATAAAATGGTTGTATTGAAATGCAATTTTATGATCTAGTTTTGTATAATACCTTGAATGGTTACTGCTGCCATCACAGCCCCGTTTGAAAATAACTTGAATCAAATCATCGTGATCAAAATCTATGTCAAGGAACATTACGAGGCGTTGAACTGTGTGATTTATAAGTGATTGCAGCGAGACATGGGCGCATGATGATTTTACTGAGATTCCTTTTGTCGTCAAAAAGAAGAAGTGTAATTAAGAAATTTCAGTGTATTATTCTAACGTAAAACTTAATAAATTACCGTCAGGATAAGCATCTTGTTTAGCCAACAAAACTTTGTTATAACATGGATATAAACAAATGTCTTTATTCAGGGTTGTCATTGCATTTTTGAAAAATTGTTCCTGCAAATAAATCCTAGTGCTTCTTCCGCAGAACATTCTCTTGAGTGTAGTATGTCACGGACAGACTCTGACGCCGATTCTGGACTTCGTGTGAGATTTTCCATTTGTTTTCCGGTTGAGCGATATCCACTGCGATTGATATTCAGAGCAGTTGCCATACCGAGTTCCTCAGTCGTATGATTTTCCGTTAACTCCTTCAAGCGACGCTGTTTGCTTCTTCGGCACACTTCGGAAAATGGGTTCAGCTTTCGTTTCTTCTCGGTCTTCTTGGTTTTGAGCACAATCTTCCCATTTAACCAGACTAAATTGGTGGTTAAAAAACGGTCCTTCGAGCGACAACTTTTCAACCATAATTTTCTGAACGTCAGAGCGAAACACTTTAACCGTTTTTGTGATGTAACACAATCAGTATCAATAATGGGAAACCGTTGACGAAGAAAATTGTTCAAAAATTCATTTTTTTTCTTTTCTATAAGAAGGTTTGCCAAATCTCGGCGTGACACTTCCATGTTGAAAACTCACTGTAAAATGATTTTTTTCCATATGAATTCTTTGATTTCAAAAATTAGCTAGTTGAAAACATTAGCCTATTGAGCCTTTTTCTATGAAAACACGTGGTAGTTGTCATATACTGAACAGAGATAGCCATGATTTATGTGTGTTTTGATTCAATTTGAACTCCTTACGTATGTTTTTATTGAAAACTGTATGTTACAGAAAGTACCTTTAAAAATGATAGTAAAATATCATCGCCAAATTCTCCTTAAACGTACTCTAAGGTGTGTTGAATCAAGTCATGGTATGCCATATTTTTTTCAGGTGCTCCATTTCAAGTTGTGAGGCCTATAGTATGGCGTAAATTTAACTGAAAATTTACTATAATATGAAAACAAGAAGAAATGCAACAATGGTGTAATCAGCAACATTGTAGCAAATGTCAAAACAAACAACTTTGTAGAACATAGCAAGCTGGTAAGATTTAAAAATGAAGTCGAAAAACGATTTTTTACTTAAATTTGGAATTATTGCAGTAGGCTTTGAAGCTAGAAAAAAAATATGTTCTACAAAGTTTTTTATAATAACAATTTCTACAACTTTGCTGAACATATCATCTCACAATATTTGCTCATAAAAAAGTTAGCGTATACGCCACTCTTGCGTTTAATGCAAGAAAAAATTACTTTCAAACAAATTGTAGTACAACAAGTTTTCAACAAGTTCTTAGAAGTAAACAAAGCTCTAAAACCACAAATTTCCATTGAAAACCACATGTCCGCCTAAAATAGCTTACTGGACCACTGTGCATTGGGTTGTATACCTCGAGCCCGAAGGGAATCATAAAGCTCAGATCTGACTCCACGATGCTCAGCACATGACCAAATAACGTGATCTGCGTCCTGGTAACCTTGTCCACATTCACAAAGATTGCTGTCGCTAAGCCCAACACGGTATAAATGAGCGTTCAAAGAATAATGATTGCACATTGGGCGAGACATCACGCGAATGAAGTCTCGACCCACATCCATCCCCCCAAACCAAGATTTTTTCGACACCTTTGGGATGATAGAATTGAACAATGAGATGGGACCCATACGAAGGTGATGATAAAATAACGCGAAGATAAAGCACTTAGAAGCTCTTGTATTTTCATGAGAAAATACGAAGAGTGCTTTACCGGCCTCAAGAAGCGAATAGCCTCTATAGAAATGAGACTATCCGTGAAAATGAAGTACTGATCCGGTGTAAGTGAGGCTACAATTTCTAGCGTAAAGTGTATTGCCGCTAATTCAGCGGCATATACGGAACAAGGAGCTTGAAGTTTACGATTGGCGCTATAAATTTCATTGTATATACCAAAGCCTGCTGACTCCTCTATCAATGATCCGTCAGTGAAGAACGATTAAGTGGAATCAACTTGGCCAAACCTTGCAGCAAATATTACCGGAACAATCATAGGACGATGATGCTCTGGGATTCCATAAAGCTCCTGGTTCATGGATAAATCAAAATGAACCGAACTGCCGAAGTCGGAGAAGCAAACACGATTGAGAATATTCGGCGAAGGGCTGACATCCTGTGTTATGTACAAATGGTACAAGGTCATGAAGCGGGTTTGAGGATTCAACTCAAGGAGCTTCTCAAAATTTTCGATCACCTGGGGGTTCATAACTTCACACATTGTGAGGAGCCGGAGAGATAATTCTGTAAACCGATCCGAGAGTGGTAACATGCCAGCCAGCACTTCAAGACTCATGGTGTGAGTCGAGTGCATGCAACCTAACGCGATACGAAGACACCGATACTGAATACGTTCCAGTTTAATGAAGTGCGACCGAGCCGCCGACTGACAACAAAAACTACCATAAATTATGGAGAGTGTGAGCTGTTTAGTGGAATACCTGTAACTAGAAAAGATTTTTCTAGTTAGGAAATTACTAATCATTCTTCTTATTTTCTAAAAACTACTATATTCCATAACCGACAAAATCGTTGTCCGGTACAACGTTAGAAAATCTTGCGGATATGCTCCCCACCAGGTTCCAGTTATTGTGCAAAAAAAGTTGGTCCTTTGCTGGCATTTTCGCTTCAGATACTCGATGTGGAATCTCCAGGTGCACTTTGTATCTAAGCAGACCCCAAGATATTTAAATGACATAGAATGTGTTATCGGTTTACCCCAAATTTGAAGCTTCGGTCATGCTTCATAGAAAAAACTACCAACTCAGTTTTCTCCGTAGAGAATTCGATACCTATCTCGGGAGCCCAAGTAGACAAATTGTCTAAGGTATTCTGTAAGGGTCCTTGCAGATCGACACCATTGGATCCCCTGACAGATACTACGCTGTCATCTGCAAGTTGTCTCAACGTACAGTTGTCACTAAGACAACCGTCAATTTCTTTGACATAAACATTATACAAAAGGGGGCTTAAACATGATCCCTGAGCGAGACCCATGTAGCTAAATCGGGAAGCTGTAGAGTTTCCATGAGAGAAACTCATATGTTTCTCTGACAGCAAATTACACAAAAAGTTATTCATCAATGGAGAAAAGCCACAAGCGTGGAGTTTATCTGAAAGAACTTCAACAGGTACTGAATCAAAAGCCCCCTTGATATGCAAGAATACAGAAGCCATTTGCTCTTTTTTAGCAAATGCTAACTGAATATCTGTGGACTGCAACGCGAGACAGTCGTTCGTTCCCTTACCCCTACGGAAACCATATTGAGTATCTGAAAGCAGGTTATTCGTCTCAGCCCATTTGTCCAGACGGAAGAGGATCATTTTCTCCAACAACTTTTGAATACAAGATAACATCGCGATGGGTCGATAGGAGTTGTGGTCGGACGCGGGTTTACCAGGTTTTTGAATGGCTATAACTCTCACCCGTCTCCAATCAGCCGGTACAATGTTGAGTTCCCGAAACTGATTAAACAAGTTCAACATGCGCCTCTTAGCGACGTCTGAGAGGTTTTTAAGCAAGTTGAACTTGAATCTATCAGCTCCTGGAGCGGTGTTGCCACACGAAAGGAGTGCGAGAGAGAGTTCTACCATTAAAAAGGGTTGGCTGATCTCATCTATCGGATTCTCGGTTTCGCGGGGAATGATCCGTGCTGGCACAGAATCTGGACAAACTTTTTGCGCGAACTTGAGGATCCATTGGTCCGAGTACTCTTCGCTCTTGTTGTTCGTAGTTCGGTTACGCAATCTTCATGCCGTGTTCCAAAGAGTACTCATCGACGTCTCGCGCGATAGCCCGTCCACGAATCTTCGCCAGTATCCGCGTTTCTTGGACTTGATGAGGCTCTTAAGTTCGTGCTCGAGAGCCGTGTATACTTCGAAGTGCTCAGGTGTTCTACGTCTACGGAAGACTTTAAACACGTCGGACTTTTTACGGTAAACCTCGGTACACTGTTGATTCCACCATGGAGAAGGAGGTTTCCTGCAAAATGACGTTCCTGGAACTGGTCGAGTTTGAGCTTGAAGCGCGCTGCCTAAGATCAGGCTGGAGAGGAAGTTATATTCCTCCAGTGGTGGAAGCCTTTCTACCGTCGTTACGGCTTCTTCTACTGCTGTCCTAAACTTTGTCCATTCGATGTAACGGGTTAGATCATACGTGACGTTGACAGATTCCGAAGGATTGAACCCGGTGGCAATCGAAATTTTTATTGGCAAGTGATCACTACCGTGGGGATCTTGAATCAGGTTCCATGTGCAATCCAACGATAATGAATTCGAACAAAGTGTGAGGTCTAATCTACTGCCAGCTGAGGATGTACCAGCCAAACGTGTAACTTCTCCATTGTTAAGAACTGTCATATTGAAATTGTCACAGAGGTCAGAGAAGACCGGTTGTCGTCGTACAGTTCTCCCCAGCCTGTACCTTGAGAGTTGAAATCTCCCATGATCAACCGTGGAGTAGGAAGGATCGAACAAACATCTGAAAGTTGTTTTCGGTTAATTGAAGCTCTAGGAGGAATAAACATCGAAGCAACGCAAAGGCTTTTATTTTTAATAACAGCCTTACATGCGACAATTTCAATACCTGGAATTCGAAGAAAATTCACTCTATAGAAGGAGTAGCACTTCTTGATCCCCAAAAGTACTCCTCCTCCACGCGAATCCTCACGATCAAGACGAATAATATTGAAATCATGAAAATAAATATCGATTTCGGGCGAGAGCCATGTTTCACAAAGAGCAAATGCATCACAACCGATATTGTGAGCTAGAAATTTAAAAGATTCCAATTTAGGAATAAGACTTCAACAATTCCACTGCAGAACAGTGATCAAATCCTCGACCTCAATTGCAAAATTATCCATCGAAGGAAATGATAGCTGCAAGAAGGTCAATTGCTTCAAAAAAGTCTTCACTGTGGGAAGCATTGCCAAAACAATGCTTTTGAGAGGGTCAGAAATTTCGAGGTACTTGAAGATACCTTCGGCAATGTCATCAAATGAGAACAGCCCACTTGAGGAGGGGGCTTCTGTTCTTAAAATAGGGGCGTCAGGGGTTTTGGATGTCCCCGGAAGAGATGGAAAGTCCTGGGAGTAGTTAGTGCTACGAAAACCAGGTGGAATTGGATTTTCCTTTTTTCCACCTTTCCTTGAAATGGGCAGGCTGATTTGGGGCTCCTGGTCAGTAGCTTTCCGTGGGCGGACGCGTCTTCGCTTCCGTGAAGCACCTATTTAATCACATCTGCAACAGTTGATTTTAGCATATTTAACGATTTCGCGATAAAAACAGAATGCGCTTTTGTAAACAATGTGTGTGATTCACGTTTGTCTATGTATTGGTTATGTACATAAGAAATTTCATTCCATTTCTTAGTGATTTGAAACAGGACAAATGCTTTGGCCGGATTTTGGTGCCCCCCCCCCCCACGAACCCCCCCCCAAACAAAAAAAATTTTAAAAAAAACACGACACCCAAAAAAAAACACCCCCACCCCAAACCGAAAAAAAAAATAATAAAAAAAAAAAAAAAAAAAAAAAAAAAAAAAAAAAATTTATAAATTACAACAAAAAAAAAAAAAAAAAAAAAAAAAAATAATTTAATTAAATTGACCTATTAAAACCCACCCCCCCCCCCTTTTACACCCCCCACCAATTTTTTGCACAGGTCCCCGCCCCCAATTTCCAACTTTCCCCCCGTTACCCCCGAAGCTTTTCTCACCAATTGCTACGCTATTCGTTTTCCAAAATTCCTCTTGACCAGAGCCCAATACTTTTCGATCGGACGGAGTTCTGGCGAATTTGGCGGATTGCAATAATTTGGGACAATATTTACACCATTAGCAATGTACCAATCCTTAGCCAGTTTTCCATAGTGGCAAGATGCCAGGTCAGGCCAGAACAGCACCGAACCGTTGTGTTCCCGAATGAACGGCAACAGTCGTTTATTCAGACACTCTTTTACGTAAATTTGTCCATTTAGAGTGCCAGTCGTGATGAAGATGTCGCTTCTGAGACCGCATCCACATATTGCCTGCCATACGAGGTATTTTTTTGGGAACTTCGACAATTTTTTTTGCTTAAAACGATCAGCAACATTTCCTCTTTGCAACGAGGTATAAAACTGTAGTCCCGGTATCTGCTTAAAGTCAGCTTTGCAATATGTTTCGTCGTCCAATATTATGCAGTCGTATTCCTTCAGCATAGTGTCATATAATTTTCTCGATCGAGATTTTGCGCTCTTGTTCTGGCTGTCGTTACGATTTGGAGCAACACCTACTTTGAATGATTTCAAGACTGCACTTTTCTTCACTTTCTGGACGAACGATGGAGACATTTTCACTTTTTTCGCCACATCACGAACGGAGATATTCGGTTTCTTCTTAAATTCTTTAATCACTTTCTTCCTCTCCGCGACGAAACGAGAATCATGGTTACCTCCGGAACCGACCTTTCTCTTTAAAGTTAAGCGCTGCTGAAAGTTTTTTAGCACTTTAGTAACCGTCGATTTTGCGATTTTTAATGACTTGGCAATATCGCCGTGCGACATATCTGGATTTTCCACTCTTTTGTGCAAAATTGCTTCGCGCACGCGTTCTTGATTCGACGCCATTTTACTGAATAAAGGTTACTGTAGCCAAACGACGTCTTCATCATAGCACACATACATTAATATTCATGTAGTAGTGATCGGATTAGCAAAGCGTACACGGAGAAGACTGCATTAGGGCATTTCCGACGACTACTTTTTGGTGTGCACATTCTTTACCCCCAGAAACCACTTTTGGCGCCCGGACGGCCGGCGCCCCGCCGGCCCCCCCCCCCGTCCCAACTTTTTCCCCTGGATTTCTCTTATTTTTTCCACCCAACCCCCCACAATGGGATTTTCCCCCCCCCCGAAAAACTACTATCGTCGTTACCATCCCAAAACCAAACTGCCGCTTCACCGGACCTGATGCCTTCCAACCAATCTCGCTAACTTTCAGAGTTTTTCAGAGGAATTCCATGAAAGTACTTCAGAGAAACTTCAGAAAGTTCTTCAGAGAATTTCTGGGAGTTTCTTTAGAAAACTTTGGAAAAGTTCTTCAGAGAACATCTAGGAAGATCTTTAAAGAACTTCTAGGAAGATCTTCAGAGAACTTTGAGGAAATTCTCCAGAGAACCTCAATAAAGTCTTTCAGAGAACTTCGGGAAAGTTTTTTAGAGAACTTTTGAGAAGTTCTTCAGGGAACTTCAGGGAAGTTTTTTAGAGATGTTCAGGAAAGTTCTCTTCAAAGAAGTTCAGGGAAGTTCTTTAGAGAAGTTTTAGCAAGTTTTTCAGATAAATTCAGGGACGTTCAGGGAAATGCTTCAATGAAGTCCAGGAATGTTCTTCAAAGAACTTCAGATAAGTTCTTCAGAGAAGTACAGGAAAGTTCTTTGGAGAAGTTCAGGGAAGTTCTTCAAAGAAATTTAGGCAAGTTATTCAGAGAACTTCGGGCAAGTTCAGGGCAAGTTCGTTACTTTGAGGATTAAAATGTACCACGCGGAGTGGTAGTCAATATCAGGTGATTTTGAGGAAAATTGGCAATTTTCCTATAAACATCAATTTTTTGCTCTAACTTTTTTATTTCAAATTTTCCAGCAAAATTGCTTCCAGATGGTTTTTGGAACTAAAAAAAAAGTAACTTTTGACCTCTAAATCTTGCCGATATCTGTTACCGTTTGTGAGTTCTTTACGATTTTCTTATAAAAATACGCCTTTTTCAAATGTGTTTTGCTCAATTTAAAAAAAAAATAAACTGTTTCTAGTTTTCAAATATAATATGCAAAAATAAAAAACCTTTCAAATGCGGTTAAGATTTTTTATTTTCTGCTCAAACCAGAGAAATCAACATTTGAAAAAGGCATATTTTTTACAAAAACCATAATAACTTTTGTTTGACATACAATAACGACGATTTCAGTACATCAAAGTTGTATCTTTTATAGGTCTGGAATCAATGCGAATACAGATTTGCTGAAAAATTTGAAATAAAAAAGTTAGAGCAAATTAACTGATTTTTTTTAAGGGACACCCTAAACTACGTAGAAAAAATTGCTCTAATTCGCTCATTTCAAAAGCTACAGACAAAAATGTTCAATCAAAGTTGTTTAAAATTTTTACAACTTCAACTTTTTAGAAGAACATATGCCTTTATTTCTGCAAATAAAAAAGTTAAATTTTCGATTTCTTTGAAAACAAGGACCACTCTAGTTTTCATTCACACCAAAAGAAGGACTTTATTATGAGAAACAACTTTGTAGAAGACCATTTTGCTCCAAAACTTCAAACTAAGGCTGAAAACGTATCTTTACAGCTAAATTCGCATTCTGGACCACTGAGCAATCACACAAACGTATTACAGAACACTTCCCCATGTTTCTGGCTGTTTATTTCTTTCACAATTTTTTTTTAAATCTATTACCTAATTCTTTAACAACTCATTTAAAAACCATAATATTACAACAATACTACTACAAATTTTTTATTTAACACAACGAACGTCCACTCGTTCACCTTACGACACATATTTCCCAGTCTTCACCTACCTACTCATGCGGCCCACGTCCGACATCGACACAGGAAAAGGGAATTTCAGTTGATTATCACATGAAAAAAATATATCCCATTTCAAAATCCAAAAAACAGAGCACTATATCCTTCTCCCCTATTCTTTTATATTATTATATTATTATTATTTATTTTTACCTTTTTCTGTCTTTTTCTTTAAAAATACACTGAATTTTTTTTACGACGGTAATGGTACTGCGTAAAAAAAAACCGCGTTATTTCAAAAAACGACGTAAAAAAAGTCAAGGAAATAAAAATTATATTTCATATTCATATTGAAAGTATATGGTCATAAAAAATGTATTGGTGGTGGAAAAACATGGTTCCAGTTACATTGGCCACCGGGAATCTGCTACAAATGGATAGAGGTTGTTAATTCAATGTGTGAGCAAAACAGTCCAGAGTAGTTATAGAGAGTTTTCGTCTTCGGCAAAATTTCTCAGGGTGTCATTTGTCGTCTTTTGACATTATCATATTAGTTCCACATCATGCCGCAGAGATGGCGCTGCAGTTTATCTTTTCTAAATTAAGCGCTAGATATTTGCCGTCTTGGGCAAAGTTTCTCAGTACGTCATTCGTCGTCTTTTGACATTATCATATTAGTTCCACATCATGCCGCAGAGATGGCGCTGCAGTCTATCTTTTCTAAATTAAGCGCTAGAGATTTGCCGTCTGGGGCAAAGTTTCTCAGTACGTCATTCGTCGTTTTTTGACATTATCATATTAGTTCCACATCATGCCGCAGAGATGGCGCTGCAGTCTATCTTTTCTAAATTAAGCGCTAGATATTTGCCGTCTTGGGCAAAGTTTCTCAGTACGTCATTCGTCGTTTTTTGACATTATCATATTAGTTCCACATCATGCCGCAGAGATGGCGCTGTCGACGACGAATGACACCCTGAGAAATTTTGCCGAAGACGAAAACTCTCTATAACTACTCTGGACTGTTTTGCTCACACATTGAATTAACAACCTCTATCCATTTGTAGCAGATTCCCGGTGGCCAATGTAACTGGAACCATGTTTTTCCACCACCAATACATTTTTATGACCATATACTTTCAATATGAATATGAAATATAATTTTAATTTCCTTGACTTTTTTTACGTCGTTTTTTGAAATAACGCGGTTTTTTTTACGTCGTAAAAAAAAACTTCAGTGTACCGCGAAAACCCATCTAGCAAAAAAATTAACCGAACTGTCAAAATGCTTCGACCAACAAACTATGAACTATTCCGTCCGGATGGAATAGTTCATAGCCTACTACTTGAACATAGAGACTAGCGCTACAGTGTACACACAACAACGCCCAAGTAGCACACTACGGTCATTATTAGTTATAACGTTTGCATTAAAAAAAATGAACTTTTTTCGGATGGTGATAAAAAAATAGCCAAGACAGCTAATTGCTTTTGATACATTTCCCATGGAAGGTAATTATTAAAGATTACTCGCAAAAAAATTCTACGCCCATGCGAACGACCTTCCGGCAGTTAACCGGAACATTCGCCATGGCGGACGAAAACGTGCATGTAGGCATGTTTTTGAGTTCTTTTTATTTGTTTTATTTATCAATTCCTCCTCAGTTTTCGTGACAAAATTGTTGGAGTAGATCGTACACTTGAGGTTGGCCCGGAAATTCTCGATGGGAAGCAGCTGGGGGGCGTTGGGCGGGTTCACCGACTTGGGTACCACATCGTTTTTCAGCCGCTCCATCTCCTCCAACGATCGCTTCGAGTAGTGAGCCGACGCCAGATCCGGCCAGAACACCGCGTCTTCGCCCTTATGGTATTTCTTGATGAACGACGCAATTTTGCATCGTGTTCGCAATTTTCCCAGAAGATTTTGCGATTATTTCAGGAACCATTTACACTTTATAGTTGCTTATTCAATATTGCTTTAATACGTCCATGAGCTTTCATACTGTAGGTACTAAAATTAATGTTAGGCTGAGAAAGTAGAGGGCCCAAAGAAAAGACGAAGAGATGAAGAAAAGTATACGATAAATTGAATCACGAAGTTGATTGTTTTATGGGTCAATAGGTTCCTAGAACAATGTTAACGGCCATTTCAAAAGTTGATCGGCTGAAGAGCAGTAACCGTCTGCTCCTCAGCCGATCAACTTCAGTGGCAGTGCTACCCAATTTTTTATTCGAAGATGTGTTAAAGTAAGAGAATAGTTTAAATATTGCTAATTGGAGTTTAGTGATAAACGTTTAAATTTCTTTCTTTCAAGATTAATAAATTCGCAAATTTTGAGTCCCGAGAACGAAAACTCTGCTCTAGTGTAGGTTAATATTCAAATTGTACGAAAGGTAAGAATAAAAATGGATTCATTTAGTGTCTTATGCTAATTCTTTTTCTCGTTGGACATTAGCGTCCAACGGGCGCTTTTTTTGTCCATTAGGGTGGCTCACCGTTTATATGAAAAAACGTAAACTTGACCACATGAAGCCAGAACAGCTCTTTTTTGGATCCATTTGGGGTCCCAAACAACTGTGTAAAATTTGGTAACGATTGGTTGTAAACCGGCTTCCCGCATTGCGTTTGAAATTTGTATGGAAATTAGTATGGGAAAACGTACTTTTTTGCATTTTCATCCCTAGAGACCCCATTTTTGCTTGGATCACGTAACTAATCAGTTATATGTATAGTCCATAATGTGCCTAACAACTTTGTCCAAAGATGTGCGGCGCTAAAATGTCCCTAAAAAAAGTTATAGCTTTTCTAAGATTGTTGGATCGAATTAAATACCGAAAATATTTTTTTCTGCCAACACTGCCAGTGTACCAATGGAAGCCAGATTTCAATCCGCAATAACTTTAGCGTTTCTTGTCTTATCGATTTGGAATGTTCAGATGAACTACTCATAAACATTTGCACAACTTTATGGGTGTATTTGGAGATGCCTCCCCCCCCCCATGCCAACCCAACCCCTCTCCCTCAATTCATAGTAATGGAAATACTGTTTCAAACTGAAATAACTTTAGTGTTTCTTATCTTGTCGAGTTGGTTTGTTTGTTGGTTTGTTTCAAAAACATTTAATCAATCCCATATGCCCAGTTGTTAGAGGGAGGTGGAGGGGGGGGGGGGGCATACTATATTCCCTCCACCACCATCTCCGGAGTTTCTCATCTAATAGAGTCGGTACATTCGGATGAGCTATTTAAAAATTGATCAGTCTTATAGGCTTATGTCAATGATTTCGATACAAACAAATGAATCATACGTTTGGTATGATAGATTAGATCAATAGCTACAAAACCAGACCTATATGAACGCATAGCATGAATGTTTGCATTCATTCTTCTCTAAAACAAAAGAAGCGCTCCAAACGAAACCGTTTTTTCTATCTGCATCTGTATGCCGAAGTGATTTAAATGCCGTTTCAATGTGTGGTGATGGAATTGAACCTTGTATGACGTAATTTGCGTCAGGAAGCAGTGTTGTATTTTTAATAATATCTAAGCGATTTTTTGCTCTCCACCAAATATAAAGAAACCTATACTGCCTTTCTACGCATAATTGTCCCATGTGATGTTACTATCCACAAAATAATCAAAACTCAGGTCAATTTGTGCCACGATTATTAGAAATGCTTCGTTAGACAAGATTTTCAGTAGTTTTATGGAACTAAATGAATTCTGGTATGTCCTATTTATAGTTCATGATGAAATATATGATTGGAAGGAGTTTTCCAGCCACTAATAATGTTCCCTGATGTCATCACGTTTTCCGTGGGACAAATTGATCTGAGTTTTGGCTGTTTTGTGGAAAGTAACATGGGGCAATTATAAGTAGAACGGCAGTATAGCAAGGTACATGAATGTGGGAAACAAATATGATAGAAACTTTTCATTAGTTGTTCAACCTCGTTCGTAAAAGAGAGGCAAAGTTCGGGGTGCACTTAGTATGGCAGAAAATAGATCTTAAACTCGATGTACCTACGAACAAGTTGAAGTTGGTAATTTTCGGTGGAAATCGAAATTTTAATTTTTTTTTAATTTTCAGCAAGAATGACTCGATGCAAAAAGGCAAAATACATCATAGGAACCATTGAACAAAACAAAAACAGAAGTAAACGAAAACTTTATTCGCCAGTCTGGTCAGTGCAGTTAGTATTTGTAACGTTTAAGCAGTTTAAGTTTCAAAATGAACAAAAAAATTAAACATAATTTGAAGTTGTTGCGTTCGGATTTTGAAGTACCATATATTGGACCAATAAAAGAAGGATTACCTCAAAACGTGGTTCCGTATATAAAGGAAGTTCTTCAAGTTGTTTTTAATTTGCAACTTGTCGATAAGCTACCGATGGCTCAATGTATTTGTAAAGTGACCGACAACTTGTTATGCATGCCATTACCAGGTTATGAGTACAAAGCCAAATCTCATATCACTCGCCAAATTAAAAAGGTGATTCGTGGATGGCAAAGTAATTAAGTTTAATATATTGTAATTTGGAATAGGTTTGAACATTATTTGTTTGAAGGTTTGCAGCGTAATAAGAACCGGAAAAGTGAAAGATATCTTAAGCAACGAAATGCATTTTTAAAGCTGATTGAAAATGAGTTGGATTGCGTTAAACCACACAGCAGCAAAATGGTACGTATTTTCGCTTAAATTAAATTATTCTTCCTTGATGACGTGATGGTTCATTGAATTTTATTCGAAATTCAGCTACTAAAAATTGCTAATAAAAAATTTCATTTTGGATGATTTGAATCTTACTTCATTCAAACAGGACATCAAACGAAAAAGGACATACGAGAATTTGAAGTTAGATGACCCTGATCCAGCCGAAACGCAATCACCAGAAACAGCGAATAAAAGAGTGCGAAACAACGAGTTGCTTCCTTGATTGTTGTCAATGATGTGGCTGAAAGAGGAGTGAAGCTAATCTCTGAATTCAACATGAAATCTACTCGAGACCCAAATCAACAGCAATATTTGCTTCAGGTGATCGAAGAACATCGAAAGAAGCACCCGTTGACATCATAAAATTAAAAAAATCGAAATATAATCATTAAAATCTTATAACATTTGTGTGCAAACGCCTGACTTTGTAAATTTAACCAAAACAATAAAAAAGTTGGAGAGAATCACTATCAAACTATAAAATGATTGAGCCAATGTTTTAGACTAACATATCTGAACATACCAACTCGATAAGATGAGAAACACAGAAGTTTAGGTAAGAGACGCGTTGGGAACTCGCGTCTCCAAATGTCTAAAATAAGAGTATACTCTCCTGGTCTTCTTTTTTTCTTATTTTTAGTAGTTCGTGTTTGTTTTGCCCCCGTCCCCCCTCACCACGATGAATCTCATCGTCGCCCAATGGTCACCAAGACGATCGAACACTAAAAGCAAACCCTGCATAACGCAAAAGTACTGGCGACAACTCTCTGATGAGACAAGAATAACTCCCTCCCAAGCTCCTCACCTGATCCTTCCCTGAAAAATATTACCCTTAACCTCGAGTAAACCGCGAGTAATCGGTCCATTCCTACTAGACGTAGTATTTAGTTATTCTTGTTAAACCACAGACAATGATTATCGGCTCCGTAAAGCTAACGCAATTGAGCCTTCCAAATAAACGAACTGGTTAAAAAAACACAGAAATTATTTCAATCTGTAACTTTACTTCCATCGATATTATTGAGGGGGGAGGAATCAGTATGTACCTCTTCTTCAATTACAAAAAATAAATTGAGCAAATGCTTTTGAATAGCTCATCCGAACGTACCAACTCCATTAGATGAGAAACTCCGAAGTTGGGGGTGGAGAGAATATAGTATGCCCCCTCCCTTTAACAACTGGGCATATGAGATAGAGCAAATGTTTTTAAATAACATATCTAAATAAACCAACTCGACAAGATAAGAAACACTAAAGTTATTTCAGTTTGAAACAGTAATTCCATTACTATGAATTGAGGGAGAGGGGGCGGGTTGGCATGGTGGGAGGGCATCTCCAAATACACCCATAAAGTTGTGCAAATGTTTATGAGTAGTTCATCTGAACATTCCAAATCGATAAGACAAGAAACGCCAAAGTTATTGCGGATTGAAATCTGGCTTCCATTGATACACCGGCAGTGTTGGCAGAACAAATCATTTTTAGCAATTAATTCGAACCATCGATCTTTGAACACCTATAACTTTTTTAAGGAACGTTTTAGCGTAGTACTTCTTTCGACAAAGTTGTTAGGCACATCCTGGACTATACTTTTAACTGATTAGTTAAAGGTTTCATGCTAAACTGAGGTCTCTAGTAATGAAAATTCAAAAAAGTATGTTTTCCCATACTAATTTCCATACAAATTTCAAACGCAATGCGGGAAGCAGGGCTACAACCAATCGTCCCCAAATTTTACACGGTTGTTTGGGACCCCAAATGGATCCAAAAAAGAGCTGTTCTGAAAAAATGATCATGTTGAGCCACCCTAATAACGCTAGGTTAAGGTTGGGTCACACTATTGGCTGATCGAACAGAACTTAAAATGATATCGAAAAACGCATTATTAGCAAACGCACTAGACATGGGAGTTGTGCTGCGAACATCGCATGACTTCTGGAACCGGTCCAAGAATCAATTAGATCGTCAGTCCGAGTGAACACAATGCGCGAAACTATTTTATGAATGAAATGAAACCAAGGCGGCTAAAAATACTGCTCGAAAGTAGGTTGCGCGCAAAGAATTTTTGTGAATGAAAATTCCACACTGAATGGCAGAAAGCGACAAATTTTCTTCGATTTGAAAACGCGATTTTAATTTGGATGCGTGCGTGCCAAGTGCATGGCTAGAAGGCGTCCAATTATAATTTATTTCGAAATAATGATGATGGACGAGCTAAGCTCACGGATGAGTTGTTTCGAATTCATGAATAATCTTCAATGGATCTGATTGGCGATGATCTTCATTTTGGCTCAATGAAAATTTGTCGACCTTGCTTACTCGCTGCGCTGCATTCGGAAGTTCTATTGCTAGTAGACCACAGTTTCATGCATCGCAAAGCGGTGCGTGATGATAAGGCATTTTACCACTCAAGAAACCCCTTGGAATCTACTATCTAGAACGACGTGTCGGCTAAGACAGCCACTGTTTTGCAGGCAGTGCATGGTCAAGGCTCGATCAATCAACTGAGCCGTACCACTCGTTCATAGATTCTGATGATGACTACCCTGAAGACCGATTAGGTTCACCCCAAAAACCCAATCAAGCGCTCAATCGGAACACAAACAGCTCCTAATGAGGCTCACAATTTGCAGCCGGCCGAGAGAAGATCGCTTTGATTGGGGGTTCAATTAGCTGTTCGAGGAGCAACCAGACCACACGGTAGCTAATGAGCCATTCGGTGGGTTGACCTTGCCGTCCGTCTCGCGCCCTCATTGATGCTCGCTGAATGCACCAGCAACCAAGGAAAACGCCAGCAGCTGCTGCGGTGATGTGAGGTGCGATCGATTTGGTGTAATTCACAGCATAAAAAACGGCAAACAGAAGGAAAAACTGAATAAGGAAGCGAACACCAAGAAGCAGTGACGAAAGGAAGTCAGTCTCGTGATTTTCGTCTAATTTTGTTGATGATCATGGACGCCGAGAAGTATGAAGGTGATTGAATGAAAAACTAGCATGATCTGCATCACACGCTTTGAGCAGCTGGGGGAAGGAAATCTTCAAGGGTCAGATTGGGAAAATTTATTGTTTATTGCTGAGTACGATTAAACAAAAGTAAGTTTCGAAGGTTTTGAGGTATATAAGTAGGGCGAAGATGTAGGAAATTAAACATTTTTGCAACAATATTGTTGTTATTGGGTTATTGTCATATTAAAAGATGAAACAAAGGGTGTACCGTTTAAAATCCGCACACGTCAAATTCATTCTCAGAATAAAGGTTTTTATCCGACTAACGATTGTTCTTGAAAGTACAAGCACACGTTATTTTAACGATCACTTTGAATATAATGAAATATTTCAACATGTTTCGGCTGCGTCCTTTTGATTGCACATTTCTGAATGACATAGCATAAAAAAAGTGCTCAGTTTTATGTTACCTATCAAAATGCGCGGTCTTACTCCGGAACAACGAAAAAGTATCGTGCACAAATGGTGCACTGTGAGCGGACTCTCCTTGAGAAAATTGGCCAAGGAAGAGGGTCGGAGCGGTACGATCTGCGATTCGAAAATATAGAGAACAGTGTACGTTTGAAGATGCGCCGAAGAGTGGTCGGAAATCCGGTCCTGTTAGTCCGGATATCGATAAAAAGATCAGGGATGCCTACAAGCGAAAACCAGCGACTTCTGTTCGGGATGTTGCGAAAAAGTAAAAAGTAAAAAAGCGAGTACCAATTGGCATGCAGTGACGCATGCTACGATATCTACGCCTTCACTGAAACATGGCTAAACAGCAACACATTATCGAAGCAACTGTTCGACGACACGTACGATGTCAACCCAACACCCAAACCCATTTATTCTTTTCCCCTCTTCAACACAGCAGCCTCATCGATAAGCACACTCTTTCTTTGGATTGGATCGTGTCACAAACGGGACCCAGCGACAACATCGTCGTTGCGGGAGATTTCAACCTCAGCACGATTTCATGGCATGTCGATACCAATGGCTTCCACTATCTAGATACTTCATGTTCGTCATTCAGACCAGCATCTCTCTCCTTGCTTGATGCTTAATCTACCGCGAGACTTCGGCAAGTTAACGGCATTTCGAATAACAACAATCGTTTGCTGGATCTATGCTTCATTACTGAAGAACTGGGTCAAAGATGCTCTGTCATTCAAGCTCCGGCACCGCTTGTCAAAAGCTGCAGAAACCATTCCCCTCTGCTACTGACGCTGGAATTAAATCCTGAGTACAGCTTCCATGACAACTTCGAAAATGTTTATTATGACTTCAACCATGCTGACTACGAGGGAATGAACAACACGACGTTCCGACGTGGACTGGAACATGACTCTTGCAAACGAGGATGCAAATTTTGCTGCTTCGACTATGTGCTGTATTCTGCTTAACGCCCTCGATCAATTCGTGCCTAAGAAAATCAACCGTAAGCCTCCCAAACCTGCCTGGTCTAATTCTGACCTCAAACACTTGAAACGAGTCCAAAGGGCTGCTTTGAGGAAACACAGCAGATATCGCACCGATTCCACGAGGGCAAACTACGCTCGCACCAACGACGATTACAAATACCTCAATAACAGCTTGTACAACGCCCATCAGTTTCAATTGCAGAGTCGTCTCAAAACGAACCCGAATAGCTTCTGGTGGTTTGTGAACGAACAACGGAAAGAAACCGGCTTACCCTCTACTATGACTGATGGCACTCTTGAAGCTGACGCTATCGTGGATATCGCCAGCTTGTTCCGTACGCAGTTCAGCAGTGTCTTCTGCGACGAAATTCTGGACGCCGAGAGCCTCAAAGTGGCTACTAGCAATGTTCCCCGCATGTCTGTATTTGGATCTGCTTTCACTATTCATAGAGATATGGTAATTTCAGCCGGGAAGCAGACGAAAACTTCAACTGGATGCGGTCCTGACGGCATTCCTTCAATTGTCCTGAAACGTTGCCTAAACACGCTTGCTGCGCCCCCGGCTACGGTGTTCAATTTGTCTGTAACTTCCGGCGAGTTTCCTGAATGCTTGAAAGAGTCATTTGTATTCCCAATACACAAGAAGGGATACAAACGGTCCGTCGCCAACTATCGGCGGATTGCTGCACTAAGCTCTGTATCCAAGCTATTTGAACTAATTGTTCTTCAAAGGCTGGTCAATGACTATTCACAGACCATTTCTCCAGACCAACACGGTGTTGTGTCCAAGCGCTCGACGGCAACCAATCTAACCGTATTTACATCGTTCATCATGCGCGAAATGGAACGAGGTCATCAAGTAGACGCCATTTACACAGATCTCTCTGCGGCCTTCGATAAAATGAACCATCAGATTGCCATTTCTAAATACGGCAATATGGGGGTTCACGATCAACTGTTGAACTGGCTCCGTTCATACCTGACTGATAGAACTATGTCCGTAAAGATTGCCGATTACGCCTCATCTAGCTTTCCGGTAACATCTGGCGTTCTTCAAGGTAGCCACCTTGGCCCATTCTTTTTCCTGCTATATATGAACGACGTGAACTTGGTCCTCAAATGCCTGAAATTATCCTACGCGGATGACCTGAAGCTGTACTACGTTATAAAATGTCCGGAAGACGCCCACTTTCTTCAGCAGGAACTGCAAGTGTTCAATAACTGGTGCCGAATCAACAAAATGTCCTTAAATGTATCCAAATGCTCAACTATCTCCTTCGGCCGAAAACGTGCGATGTATCTCCACGACTACATCCTTCGAGGTACGCGCTTGAAACGAGAAACAACGGTCAAGGATCTGGGAGTAATGCTCGACTCCAAACTGTCGTTCAAGGTTCACATTTCGTATGTTGTTTCCTCTTCGCCTCTTCGCAGCTAGGATTTATGTTCCGCTTCGCAAAAAACTTCAAGGACGTTTACTGTCTGAAGGCATTATACTGCTCTTTGGTTCGCCCTTTCCTGGAATACTGTGCCATCGTTTGGCCCCGCTTTCTACCAAAACGCAGTCCAGAGGATCGAAGCTGTTCAGCGAAGGTTTATACGCTTTGCTTTGCGACATCTTCGCTGGCAAGACCCTCGCAGATTGCCAAGTTATGAAAGTCGGTGCCAGCTCATCAACCTGGAACTGTTGGAAGGTAGGCGTATGGTAGCCAAAGCGTGTTTCATTGGTGATCTGCTTCAAGGAAATGTTGATTGTTCCGCTCTACTGGATCTCTTGACCATCAACACTCGACGACGAAATCTCCGTTTACAACAGTTGCTCGTGTTCCGGCACTCAAGGACCAACTACGGAAAACACGAACCTGTGCAAAGCATGTGCCGCGTTTTCAACATCTGCTATAATGTGTGTTGATTTTAATGTATCCCGTAAGGTTAATAAGCGTTGTTTCCGTATATGTCTTTGTTAAGTTTTGTTAATTTTCGTATGTAATTTAATTTTTTAAAGGGTCACTGGAATGAACATTTTTATCTGTTGACGAAAATAAAATAAAAATAAGATAAGGTAACTTTCCATAGCAGTGCAATAATCTGAAAACCGATTTGATCAGGACTCTATTATTGTTTGTGATCATCAAGCTCCTAAATGAAGGGCCAAAAACGTTTGGACGGGCCCGTAAGCAGAGACACACGTGAAACTCGTGAATATAGGGAAATGAATCTCCTTCCAAAAGCAAGTTCACACTCACAGCACTAGAATCGATTGACAGAATAAACCCAATAGATGGTTTCGAAGAGCCCATCCTCGTTCCGCAAAATGTTAACAATAGGGAGGAGGCAGTCCCATGCCTGAAATTATTAATAAAATGAGAATGGAAAATATTCAATATGATTCAAAGGTACACGATCTTCAATCGCACCCCCTCACATCGCTATTGTCAGATTGACAACATTGCCCAGGCTTCGCCAACCAGCGTCTCCATGTTTCAGCTGGCAGTCTTTTGTGATCATAAGACTCGTGGAGGCGTGAGGTAGGAACTTGTGAGGACGAGAGATCGGTCGCACCCTCCTTCGAAGTTGTCAACTCACCATTTGAAGCCCGTGGTCAATAATCTTTTCTAATATGTCAAAACCTTGTTTATGATAAATCATGAAGATGGAGCTGTCGCACGGCATGTTTTGCCGGCAAAATGTAATTCGCCTCTGCTACAGGTTCCCCAGGTTCCCCAGTTTTGCTCCACAAGGGGACAAAAGGGGACAAACAATTTTGCATAGATCATCCGCATCCGCAATGTCATCCACAAAGCCTACAACCTCGAAACCTTTCGCTTCTAAGCTTCTCAGAAGATCGTCTACAACTAAGAACCACATAAGTGGGGAGAGTACTCCTCCTTGGGGAAACCCTTTTTTGTCCCCCCCCCAAAATAAGCTCCTCCAAGCTCAGAAGTGATTTCTCTTTTTGCAAGCATAAAGGGTGATACGGTCAAAATTTGGTCAAGGAAAAACGCGTGTAAATCGGTGAAATCGTTTATTTAAAAAATCAAATTAAATTTCTTTTTCAAGTTCAATTAGTATAAAATTCAGGAAAAATATTCAGTTAGGCTTCCGCTTTTCCAAATCCGAATTGCCGGGCCTTACGCTTGACCCCTGCCATCAGATTTTGTACAGCCACCTTGTCCACCTTCTTCACCGCAGAAAGCCAGTTTGCCTTGAACTGCTGCTCGTCCTTAGCAGTTTTTTTGGTCTTCTTTAGGTTCCGCTTGACAATAGCCCAGTATTTCTCAATTGGGCGGAGCTCTGGCGTGTTGGGAGGGTTCTTGTCCTTGGGAACCACCTGCATGTTGTTGGCGGCGTACCACTCCATGGCCTTTTTACCGTAATGGCAAGATGCCAAATCCGGCCAAAACAGTACGGAACAACCGTGTTTTTTCAGGAAAGGCAGCAGACGTTTATTCAAACACTCTTTCACGTAAATTTCTTGGTTGACAGTCCCGGAAGCTATGAAAATGCTGCTTTTCGAGCCACAGGTACAGATGGCTTGCCAAACCAGATATTTCTTTGCGAACTTTGACAGTTTCGTGTGCTTGAAAATATCTGCTACCTTTCCCCTTCCTTTTGCCGTATAAAACTCCTGTCCCGGAAGCTGCTTGTAGTCGGCTTTGACGTAGGTTTCGTCGTCCATTACCACGCAGTCAAACTTCGTCAGCATCGTCGTGTACAGCCTCCGGGATCGCGCTTTGGCCGTCGTATTTTGTTTATCATCGCGATTTGGAGTCACTACCTTCTTGTAAGTCGATAGTCCGGCTTGTTTTTTGGCTCGATGCACGGTTGTAGACTTATTTGCGGCATCTCGGAGAGATAGGTTAGGGTTTCGCTTGAAACTACCGGCAACTCTCTTTGTCGTCTCAGCGGCTTCCGGTTTTCGATTTCTCCCCGATCCAGACTTCCTGGCTGTCGACAAACGTTCCCCAAACACTTTAATTACATTTGTAACGGTAGATTTGGCAACTTTTAGCGATTTTGCCAACTTTGCGTGCGAGTAGCTCGGATTTTCGCGATGCACGAGCAAAATTTTGATACGCTGCTCTTCTTGCTTGGACGGCATTTTGACAACTGAAGAGTGAATTCCAAAATCAAAATAGGAGCAACATTCTACACACACACACACACACCTTCAAAATGAGGGGTGTTCAGGTTTTTTAAATGCAAAATTGAAAGAAATACGTCAAGTTGATATTGACCAAATTTTGACCGTATCGCCCTTTACTCCTCTTTTTTACCCGCCCCACTGAGGAAAAAAATGTATTGTCAAACGCTCCTTCAATATCCTAGAAGGAACAAATTGCTATTTCTTTTACTGACACAGATTTTTCGACTTTTTCTACTAGCGTATGAAGCGCTGTAACTGTTGATTTACCAGATTGATAAGCAAACTGAAATTTTGACAAACAATGCTTTTGCATATTAGTTGACTCGACATATTCCTTCAAAATCTTTTCCATAGTCTTGAGCATCACTTATGAAAGACTAATAGGTCTGATGGATTTTGGATTCGTCTTTTCACGCTTACCAGTTTTTGGTATAAAGATTACTCTTACTGACCTCCATTTTGATGGGATGTAGTTCAGCCTTAAGCTTGCTTTAAAAATCATCATAAGAAACGGAACCAGCATGGCCTCACCCTTTTGGAGCAATGCTGTAAATATGCCGTCTACACCTGCAGATTTAAATGGCTGAAAAGATCTAACTGCATGCTCCACCCTGGATGTTGTAAAGATTTCATCCTCTATATCTAGTATTGTGAATTCCTGTCTGTTAGACTCTCGTAAAGTCTGCAAGGAACATCCTTTCACACCGAAATGATCAGAATCCTCACACAAGTCCGAGCCCGGAAAATGAGTTTTCATCATAAAACTTAAGGTTTTATGTGGAATTTTGGTAAAAGCCCCGTCTTGGAGTTTAATGTTACCAAGTTCAACCGTATGATCCTTTGCAAGAGTTCTCTGTAGTCTTGCAAATATTGGCGTATTTTCGCACGCTTGTATCCAAGGTTTCCTTTTGAATTTCCTTATCTCATAATTGTATGCAGTAAGAGCTCTTCTATACTGACTCCAATGTTAGCTGCTTTTCGCCTTATTAAACAATTTACGAGAGACTTTCCTAAGACGCTCAAGCTTCAAATTCCACCACGGAACGTCCCTGTTCGAATTCAATCGTTTCATAGGACAGCTCCTGTTGTAGGAGTTAACAATCACTTTGTTAATTTCTTGGGAGAATGTTTCCAACTGTTGAACCGATTCAATAATAATGTCATTTGATAATAAGTTTGAGTTCAATTGTTGCGCATACTGATGCCAGTTTGTTTTCTTGGGATTTCTATATGCAGGAGGCGCCAAATCGCCTCCACCCCACTTAAAAATAATGTGTTCATGATTAGACAGCGAGGTTTCGTCTGACACATGCCAGTTCCAATTTTTTTCAAAAATTGCAGAGTTGCTCAATGCCAGGTCTTAAACTTCTTTTCTGATTGCATTTGAGAAGGTTGGTTTATTGCCTATGTTACATATATCTATATTACTGGACGACAGATATTCCAAAAGACACTCACCTCTCCTATTGATATCGGTGCTGCCCCAGACCGTGTGATGAGCATTCGCATCGCAGCCAATGATGAATGATTTTTTGTTTTGCCGACAATATTGGACGAATGATACGATTTCAGGAGGAGGTACCTCAGGAACATCGCCAGGGAAATACCCTGAAGCCACAACGACTTCTGTTTTCCCCCTGATGGTCGGCACTTCAACCATAACCGCGACGATGCCCCGTTTGATGAACTCTGTAATAGGGTAGCATTTCAGTGTTTTGTTAACAAGAACAGCTGTTCTAGGAGAACTCTGTTTCTCGTAATAAAATAGCTTACTTGCATGTATTTGAATTCCTAGTACTTTTCCTTTATTGGACCATGGCTCCTGAAGAAGCGCAATGTCCAGTTCCTCCTTTTTGAACCTCCTACACAACAAAGCGGATCTCTAATAATTTGCCAAGCCTCAGTTTTGGCTCCACTTACTTCTGGTTCCGAAATATTGGGAAGTTTCCTATCCTGTGTATTTTTCATGTGTTTTCCATCGTCCTTTTTGTTTATGGATTGACGATGGCCTAAAGGTGTTATTTTCCGCAGTTGTGTTTCGCAAAATCGAAAATTGAGAACAAAGTTTCGTTCTGACAAAACCCTCAACGATACATCATACACATTCAAAGTCCATTCGGCATGTTTATTTGGATTCGAGCGGGTCAAATTTTGTGCTTTTTGTGCTTAATCCATCGTTTTGGCTCTCTATGAGCCCTTTTATTTTTTCATTGCTGAAGTCAGCACTTAAGGGAAAGAATGCATGAAACACTGCTGGACGAGGGATGTCTTTTACAACCAAAGCAAGAAGTTCCGCATTTTCCCAAGGACTTAGTGACCAAGATACATCTTTCAACCACACTGCTGTTTTTTGATCTTTGCATGCAAAAACCAAGTAAACATTTTTGAAGCTTCATTTTGTGAACTTCGGTTTGACTAAGGCATGTCTTTGATCATCAATTTTCAAAAGCAAAGCTTCTTGTACAGCATCCAATTGTGCTATAGACATTTCATTTTTGGGGAACCCTTTTAGGACTATGCCATCTCTTGCCAACCTTGCCACGTCCCTGAATGACAGACCACCTGAGCCCGAGACAGCTTTTGGAATTTCGGAACGTTCTTGAATCCCTCTAAATTCCCCAGCAAGGAGAAATCCTTGCACTGATCTGCATTTCACGTAGACGAAGCCTGGTTACCACTGTTGGATAGTCCAGCACGTTCCTTAGGGTAAAGAATTGTCTTAGTTCTCTTGAAATTTTGTTTCTCTCCGCTATTGCCTTGTTCTCCATCTCTGCAACGTTTATTGGCATTTGGAGTCTCAACAACAACTTTCAAGAATACCTGTTTCCTTGCTTCGTTTTCAGACAACCCAGATTCACATAGTTCCCTAATTTTTCGCTGTTGACTCTTGGTTATCTTCTTGCGCCATTTAAGTTTTGATTCGCTCACATTTCGCAATGCACTACCATGTCCATCTGCAATCGCAGGCTTGATAGTGACGTTCACATCATCGTCACTATCGCTTCCGATTGTACGGTTACGTTTCGGAGTATCGAAGAAGGATGAAGAGCAAGATTGGATCTCAGAGCCAGTATCACAAGATAGCAACTGGTTTTCCACAGTCTCTTCAATACTTGTAATATTCTCCGTCTTCATTTTCTCAAGTTCAGAACAGGTCAAATCCATAACATTTTTAGAGAAGTTTATGTTGATTGCAGTAAAACCGATTGAGGTTTGAATAATTTGAAAATAATTTGAAAACAGTGATCCGTTTTAGCTGAAAATATTATTGATTTAGAAGAAATTTGGTTAGAACTACACAGATAAAAAGAAACATTGAATTTTCTGCGTTATCTAATGCACATAAAGGGAATGCCAGATTTGGCAGAAAATAATGGGATATTTTATGTAAATTTAAACCAGATAACTCCTGTATCTAGCCTGTTGTATGCAAGACTGCAAACATTGTTGTATGGCGCATGAAAAATTGCAAACAATTCCGTAGTTTAAGCCTTCTTTGGCTTGGAATTAAACGAGGAGAAATCTTACGCGCTTGTTAAAATTAATTACTTTTTTCTGTGTAGTGTAAGCTCCATCTAAGGATAAATATGTGGAAATTTATAAGTATCCGTATGTGTATGTGAAAATTAAGCAGTGTAATAAAGTTATAAAATACATTAATTTATTATGTCATTTAAGATATCAACCGGAGCTGCGATTTTCAACTCCAGAAAAATAATTATTTAACATCATTTAATTTCGTCATTGCATTTTACTTTCAGTGAAACAAGCACAAGATAGAAGTCTCATGTTGCATGCAAGAATCGTTTTGAAAACAAGCGTAAAGGGCGATACGGTCAAAATTTGGTCAATATCAACTTGACGTATTTCTTTCAATTTTGCATTTAAAAAACCTGAACATCCCTCATTTTGAAGGTGTGTGTGTGTGTAGAATATTGCTCCTATTTTGATTTTGGAATTCACTCTTCAGTTGTCAAAATGCCGTCCAAGCAAGAAGAGCAGCGTTTCAAAATTTTGCTCGCGCATCGCGAAAATCCGAGCTACTCGCACGCCAAGTTGGCAAAATCGCTAAAAGTTGCCAAATCAACCGTTACAAATGTAATTAAAGTGTTTGGGGAACGTTTGTCGACAGCCAGGAAGTCTGGATCGGGGGAAAATCGAAAACCGGAAGCCGCTGAGACGACAAAGAGAGTTGCCGGTAGTTTCAAGCGAAACCCTAACCTATCTCTCCGAGATGCCGCAAATAAGCTGGGTGTATCGTCTACAACCGTGCATCGAGCCAAAAAACGAGCCGGACTATCGACTTACAAGAAGGTAGTGACTCCAAATCGCGATGATAAACAAAATACGACGGCCAAAGCGCGATCCCGGAGGCTGTACACGACGATGCTGACGAAGTTTGACTGCGTGGTAATGGACGACGAAACCTACGTCAAAGCCGACTACAAGCAGCTTCCGGGACAGGAGTTTTATACGGCAAAAGGAAGGGGAAAGGTAGCAGATATTTTCAAGCACACGAAACTGTCAAAGTTCGCAAAGAAATATCTGGTTTGGCAAGCCATCTGTACCTGTGGCTTGAAAAGCAGCATTTTCATAGCTTCCGGGACTGTCAACCAAGAAATTTACGTGAAAGAGTGTTTGAATAAACGTCTGCTGCCTTTCCTGAAGAAACACGGTTGTTCCGCACTGTTTTGGCCGGATTTGGCATCTTGCCATTACGGTAAAAAGGCCATGGAATGATACGCCGCCAACAATGTGCAGGTGGTTCCCAAGGACAAGAACCCTCCCAACACGCCAGAGCTCCGCCCAATTGAGAAATACTGGGCTATTGTCAAGCGGAACCTAAAGAAGACCAAAAAAACTGCTAAGGACGAGCAGCAGTTCAAGGCAAACTGGCTTTCTGCGGCGAAGAAGGTGGACAAGGTGGCTGTACAAAATCTGATGGCAGGGGTCAAGCGTAAGGCCCGGCAATTCGGATTTGGAAAAGCGGAAGCCTAACTGAATATGTTTCCTGAATTTTATACTAATTGAACTTGAAAAAGAAATTTAATTTGATTTTTTAAATAAACGATTTCACCGATTTACACGCGTTTTCCCTTGACCAAATTTTGACCGTATCACCCTTTATTCGTGCAGACGATATAGGGTAACTGCCCCCATATTAATCTCATTGTTCCTATATTCATCCTACGAATTATCAAACAATTGAGAAGTTGAAGGATCGGTTTCGTTTTCTAATAATGTTTGCTCACGTTAAATAACTACAACAAACATTACTAACTAATCCTGTCACGTGTATATCGTTTTATTTCAAGTAGGATGAATTGCAAAGTGATGAGATTATTATAGGTACATCTTCCCTGCTGTCGTTTCATGTGTCGTTATGTCAACAATTTAAGATTAAATCTTCCAAAAACATCATATGTCTTAAGTTAATGGTTTTCGAGTTATCGCCTTCATGCCAACAGAAATACTAAAAGTTACATACAATACTGAATTGAAAACGAGACTTTATGAAAATAGAATCAACTACCTCCTTGATCAAATTTCTAGTTGAGCAGCTGATGTAACCATTTTGACATATCTAAGCCTCATTATACCACTTGAAATATCAGACAAAGATAATATTTCAAAGATCGAGTCCCATGTATGATATGTGAGTACTGTCCTAGTAACGTATACTTATCCGTCAAAAAGATAAAAAATGTTCTTCGCCTCTATTTCCCGTAATGTCCTTCCATGTTATTACGATGGATCTAAGCCAAGGGTGATCCCAAAGCGCGCTGTAACTACGAACCTAATGTGAATTGTAAAATTTTCAATGTGACCTCCAGGCATCGATGGAACTGACTCTTAGCTTCGGGAATTGATCAAGAATCCCTACTGAGCCCTTGCGGCACGACAAGCCGACCAGTTCAGCGAAAGGAAATTTCGTGGTGCATTATTAAACCGATAAACTGAACGTTAATTCAATTATTTATCAATTGCAGGCAAACAAATCATGTATTTATGGTCAATTTTGCAATTAATTTACATTAATATCCACTTTGGAAAAGAAATATCATATGTATATAGATATTGTTTTTTTTTTTCTTCAATAGCTTCCACTCATCTATAAGTATAAAGTCCCCATTTAGCAGAACGAATTCAAAAATGGAATCATTTTGTGACGGACTGGACGTGTTCTTAAAGAGGAAAATCATAAAACTATCAAAACTTGTGGTTGTTTTATCATGGTTTTAAGTAGATCTTGAATGTGATTACAAGTACATACTGATAAAAATAACAAGTTCTAAGCTAACCTTGGGAAATAATCTTGAGAACCTTCTTTAGTATGGGCCTTTTTGAACTTATAAGGATGTTATGGCTGGTTTGTCGATGTTATGTAGAATACCTAGTTTTAAGTGTGGTTTTAAGAAAGGAGTCTTGAAAAGTTCTTCAAGTGTACCTTAAAAATGAATTGTTGCTTGGGTAACATACATTTGATGAATCCTGGAGCGTGTGAGCTGTTTAGTGGAATGTTTAGTAGAAAATAAGAAGAATGATTAGTTATTTCCATTTAATTCCAACTACCTTTATTGCTTATCTTGACAGATACGCGTATTTCGTCTACAATGTGCAGACTTCTTCAGTGTCGTGTACTAATACGCGACTGAATGAAAACCTTCGCCACCTGCCGTATTTATCCTATTTTACAAACACAAACACTTGTTTAATATCTACCTTGATATCTACCTCGCCTTTTCCTTATACCTAGCATCAGACATCAGACAGACAGACATCAATGTGATAGGACAATATTTGGAATTTAGTAAGTTTACCATGCAAAACAAAACTATAAGACATTACCTGATATTTGCCTAAATTTCAATAGTTTAATGTTGCAAATCAATAGTTTAAGATATTGTGAATCGACGTAGACATATTTCCGATCGCTTGCAACAAACATTTTGAAAATGTTTGAAGAAACGACTGAAAAATTAACGCTCAAAATATGACCGCTTTTTGTGGCCGTCGCAATATGTTTTTTTTTTTAAATTATCCCCAGTATATTGCTTCATCCACACACAACCGGTTCTTACCGTGGTTGTTTTTTATTATGTCAATTTCTGTGGGAAAATTAATGCAAACAAATAATATTTATTTACGGGGCTGGTTAACTGTCTTTTTTATTGTTTTTCATTGATACAATCACCCATATCAAGTAAATCTATACAAGGCAACCAGAGACCTTTGCCCGAGTAACACATCTTCATGGTTTTATGTTGAGTAAGCTTCTATATAACCAAATATAGTCATATAAAAGTATTTTCAACCGTTATAAAACTTGTGTGTTGTTTGGGTGGGTTACACAATAAGATAAAACAACCAATATGCTTATGTTACCCAAAGTCAATCATGTGGTAATGCTCGGTGCACAACCGCATTATTTTTTACGGAAAGTTATAAACACTTAAGCGATTTTTCATGCGATTATCCTACCACTTGCCGAATCCACCAATACATTGCCAATCTCAGCAAGTCGATTCGGCCATTTACAACATCCTCTTCCTTCTTGAGAAAGGCTAAGGCTTGTTCACGACAAAATCTGGACACCCCTAAATACGTATATCTCTGGAAATACTTCATCATCGCGTGAAATATTTCGCAGAGCCAAGGCCAAGTTTCCCAAAAAATATTTTGTTTGGTAGGCAATACGCAGCCGGGGTCGAGCAAGCCAAAGCTTCATCACTACCGGAACGGTAAATAAGGAAATATACCGCGAAGAATGCCTAAAGAAGCGATTGTTACCATTCCTACACAGGCATGACGCTATTCTGGCCTGATTTGGCTCTTGTCACTACGCCAAAGATGTTTTGGAAAGCGAATGGAGTCCATGTTGTACCAAAAGAGGCGAATCCACCTAACTGCCCGGAGGTGCCACCTATCGAGCGGTATTGGGCTCTTGTGAAGAGAGAACTCTCTCAATATAAACAACAAGCTACAACTAAAGAAACATTTCGAAAATCTTGGACAAAAACTGCTAAATCGGTTGCAGAGAAGTCTACACAGACCCTAATGGCTGGAGTTAACTCAAAAGTTCGTAGTTCTTCATGCAGCCTAATTAAGTAGCTGTAATTAGTTTTAAGATGACAAATGATGCACAATTCAATGAATAAAAAATGTATCTTGGATTGAACTAACAGCAAACTTGTTTTGTTCCAAATTTAATCTGTCCAGATTTTGTCACGAACAAGCCTTAGAGCGTCGAAAGGAAGCGTGATTCCGCCGGCCGCCAGCAAAGTGCCGCAGATGCTGAAGAGGAAGACCGAGGACAAGGTGACCTTATCGTTCGTTTCACGCCTTGGACCGAGAGGTTGGCCAAATGGTGAATAAGTACCTGGACAAGATAGACAGTGTTATGCGGAAGCGTCAGTCGAGGCCAGCCGTGTCTGATCAGCAGGCAATCACTTAAAAGGAGCGGCTAAAGGTTCCAATAAAACACATCTTTCCGGCGGAGACGTCTCGCTCCATAATGGATGACGACATCTACTTGACACTGGACTCCAACGACTGGCAAGGGACCGGGTTGTTAACATCCCCCATCAAGGAGGTGAGTGTTGATATAAAATATAGCTCTCACACCAAGTTCTCGAAGAAGGTCCAAGCCACTACTCTTTCCTTTGGGGTTTGTGGTGATCGGGGAGATTTGCAGTACGAAGTGCGTACCGGAAATGGCCGCCTTCATCAACCTAAAGCATCATTTAAAGGAGGATGTGGTCTTTTTCCCGGCCCTGGTCTCGTCCCATTATGCCGAGAGATCACTGGAGGAGATGGCCGGCTGAAGAAAAACGTTGTACCAAAGACGACCACACCCTTCCATACTTACATTACCAATCAGACCAAGGCCGGTGTGGCCTCTGCTGTACACAAAAGTTGTCTCCATTGTATTCGGTCCATGGCGGTAGCTCGCCAGTCTCGCTGTCTGCGGAGAGAACCCCAAATCCTTCCAAAGTCCCTCATTTACGAAAAAAAAATATATATTTTAAGTGTATGGGGCGACCCCGACGTAGTGGTTAACATCCATACCTCTCACCCCAAAGTCACGAGTTCGAATCTCACCCCCGGACAAGTTACGAAAATGTCCAAAAGCGGTAATTGAGTGACAACGACGGGAGATGAACCAGCCCGAGGCTGAAAATCTTGATAATCAAGAAACAATATATTTTAAGTGTAGCCTTCCGCTGTTTATAGAACTCAACATGTGAATAATCTGACCCAGTCAACACAGAATCGCATATGATAGCGCATATGACTACAACGTGGAGGCGATATACGTTCATTCGTCCATTTAACTCCATGTTAACTGTACGCATCCCAAGTAACAATTTTAGTTTTATTCCAGCCGTATAGTACTCCTCCCGGCTTTGTTGATAAAACTACATTCAAAACTGTTTTGTCTACCAACAACTCCTCTATGCTTCCTTAAAGCCGAAATTTGAACAAAATGGCCCAATCTATAGACGGTTGTGAAAACAAGTTAATAAAACCTTTATAAGAACATAAAAATTTTGAAAATGTTCTAGGGGAAGATGTTATGACCACTTGAGAACCTTCATAAAACCTATTGGCTGCCATTAAAACCAGAATGTGGCCAAATGGCCACAGCTGCAAACCTATTTGTGAAATCGAGGTTGGTCTTTGTTGTTCTGCTTTGTTCGATTCTCTGCTCTTCTGATCCATTGAGCAATAAAAAAAGTTCTAGTGTTGCGGGAAATTTTGTTTGATAGCAAAATATCCCAAACAAATTTTGTTTTCTACAGCGTATTCTGCTCCAAATCATATGCGCAATTATTTTTATGGCGAATATTGGCACGATAAGAGCCAATTACTGAAGCGCCTCGGAAATTATGCGAATTTACAACAACATAAATCAAATGAAAACAAATATATTCGATCAATTAATCATGAATTTTCTGCAGAGGGCTTGGAATTGGATGATATTATCTAAAAGAATGTCGAAATAAGTCTCTGATCTACAGTTTATTTTCATACCATTGAAAATTTGATGCATTAATTTTTCCACATTTCAATTATTTCTTATATTTCAATATGGCGATTGAAAAAAAATCACAGTTTTGCCATAAAGCCAATTTTTCTTCGCAATGACTATTATTAAACTATTTGGTCTTATGGTGACTTATTTCAATGCCAATTAGCTATTTAATGCATTTACTGGAGGCAACATGGTTTAAAATGCTTTTTCAACTGACCATAAAAAGATAATAACAAAGAGTCCTAAAACGACATTTCAATACAGCATTTTACTCCTTTGATAGAAGTAAAAGGAATTTAGGAAACAAAGTTTTAAAATTGTTGTAAACAAGCTGTGTAGTTTCTCATAAACCTGACTAAACTATGAAACCTTTTGGCACCTCTTGGTGCCATAGTAAAACCAAATTGATTTCAAGTGGCTTTCATAAAACTTTAATGAAACTTAACCAAGCAGGAAGGTGTTAGCAATGTTACTTGGGATATCACCTTCACTTTATACTCATATCCGTTATTATATGTGATCTTGTGTTTACTGGGGAGCTGGTGATCCCTGATAATTCATTGAGGGTACAATCTAGTGAGGAACTAACCTTCAACCAACAAAAAAATTTGTTGACTTGAGTTTTTGAAACAAACCATGTTGGAGATGGTCAATGTTGGTATTCAAGGAGTCGAAGAGCAAATATTTTGCTTTAAGATTTCCAGCCGGGATTGAATTTTTAAGTTTCATCTCGCAAGAACTTCCATAAGTTCAAGCCTTTCAATGAAGGTCTATAGTTAGGAGAAACATACGTTAATATTTTTTTTAAGAAGTGAAAGTAATTTCTCCGTTGATATTCTCATAACCAGTTCCCCTTTCATCATTTCAGAATTAGTACAAAATCCCTTTGAATCAAAATGTTCATCTCAGCATATAACTGAACTGATAAAGACAGCTAACAACGAATTTTATTAAACCGACTGGTATCTGGTGTCGTCGTGAGCTGAAATGGTTTAATGAAATAGTCAAATCATCACAAACGTCCTTGATAACCAGGTGGTAGCCCAAACCTAAGCAAAAAGCATTCCCAAACCGGATCGATAACGCAAGTGAAACACCGTCAAAATCAGTAATCTGCCACCACTGATGGATCCCTCACTCTTCATATCTCACAGCAGCACACGCAGCAGCCTGTTGGAAGTGGTCCTCGCCAAGGTAGGCCCCCACCTCTCCGGTTGGATCGAGTTCAGTCCTTGGCGGTACGCGGTGGGGAGGCACAGCAACAACGGAAAGGAAAAATCGATTCGCACCACCGCACCGCTGCTGCCGAGATGATAGCCAGCTCTCTGCTGTCCGAAACCAACTGAGCTTGTCGACAGGTGGGTGGTGGCCAGTGGGTGGCTGTTGGGTGCGTTCAGGCTGTGGTTGGAAAATGGGAGTAGGGGAAGATCCCTTTGCGATGAGGTGGGACCGGCGGGATGGAAGGAATGCCTTTCCCTGGGAATGCGTGATTGCTCTCTTTGTATCGTTATTCAGTTTTCGTTTTTGGGATTCTGTCGGGCCGAAAAGCAAAACAATAAGATAACAAAACCACGAAGAGTAAAATTTAGTTTCGGTCACGAGTGTATTGTTCGCCATAGAGACTGTGTGGGAGTTGCAAATTTCCCAAATAATATTTTCGCTCGATATTTCCTTTTTTGTACTCCTATGCATGGCACGATAGTTGAACGGAACGGGTTCTGGATTGCAGAATGGCAAGTCAGCTAGGATCGGTTTGAAATCATCTCAAAAAGTGGGCACAGTTGTTTGGTGTTTCGGAAAAGGCACGCAAGGGAGTTAAAATCCAGGGAATAATGCTTAGGATTAATCCACTGTGCATGTTGAAAAATGCTGGGGAAGTGATACAATCATTTTATCTCGTAACGTCAGCAATATTTGCGCAAAAATATTGAAGAGTTTCACTTATTTGAACGAATATAGTCTAGTTCAGAATCGTTCAAATATGGACTATCAATATTAAAGGGTGTCCCAGTAAGTCAAAGCACGATTTGTAAACAACAATTCGAGCTCGGTTTTAAGATAATTGGGTTTTTATTGCACTTTTATGTTCTCTACAATATTCTTCTACAGTTCAACGTGACATTTCCGAGATCCATTTAATCGTACACTTATGAGCGAACTTTGGATCTAACACTGCTCATTAGCTTCAGCACAGAATGTTTGCCAATGACTTCCTGTCTCTTTCAAAAGTTTTGATGGAATCCGCACAGGCTGACGGCAGCCACAGAAGGAGAGTATGGACTGTCAAAAACGAACCCTGGACCCTGGGCTATAATACTAGTAAAGGACAAAAGAAGATTGGGACAAATGCGAGCGTGCCACAGGGCTCTATCCTGGGTCCGACTTTGTGGATCGCAATGTACGATGGAGTGCTGACAATGAAGCTACCGACAAGCGTTACAATCGTTGAATTTCAGACGACATAACGGCGACATAATGAAATAACGGTGATTGATGAGTGGAAAGAGTGGAAATGCTTGCCACTGAGGCAGTGGATCTTGTCGAAAATTAGATGCAGGAGAAGAAGCTGACCATAGCTCATCAAAAAACTGAATTGATGATTATCAGCAATTGTGAAGTGGTGCAGAACAATACGCTATAGCATCAAAGCGTGAGCTTTAATACGCTATAGCATCAAATCGTGAGCTGGAACATCTCGGCGTAATGATTGACGATCGGAACAATATCAATATTCAAGTATAATAGCCGGAACTGAAGGAACTTGGTGTCGGAGTGCGAAAAATTAGGAGAATTTGCAACGGTTAGATGATCTTTGAACCGAAGAAGGGTTCTAAAGCTAGCAGTTCTTCCTACAAAGAACTAACCGAGAAGGCATGGGTAACGCAGTGGAAGTGAGAGCCTTGTGCCCGGATGCAATGCTCTAATGCATGGACTTGGATAAGGTTGCTTCGGAGGAAGAAATATGGTTAGCCATGCTCCTTGTGCGAGTTAAGGGAAGCTCAGATGACCATTTGCATGAGAAAGGAGCCTTGTGGAACGCAAGTTGCGACTATTATGCCTCCAATTTAAGCAGCATAGCTCTGAAGATCGGAAAAATTAGAGTAGGCTGGTTGGTTTGTCCGCTGAGTGTTTTTCAACGACTGGAGGTGCGCTTTAAATGCCAAGCGTTCGGCAACATTGCACGAAACTGTAAAGGTCCAGACATGAGCAGACTATGCAGAAAATTTAGGAAAGATGTACATAAGGCACCAGATTGCAGTAACCAAGAATCACGTGACAGGAGGCCCGAGATGTTCATAACAACTACTACGGCAATCTGTGTCAAACATCGAAGAACGGTGTACCCCTTGTTTCAGAGCCATAACAAATCCTATCTGGGGATGGTAGCCGGGTTGCAGATATAGCGAGAACAGTGGCAATATGGACGATGAGAAGATACGCGCTTCAAGAAATTGTGTACTGCACAGATGAAGGCTTCGTGATGGCCAAAATCAACGGACTCTTCACCTGCAGTTGTTACACAACTCTACAATACTCGACAATCTCACGGATGACAGAGACGACTGATCGAAGGCCATCCGTCATCGGCGGTGACTTTATTGCTTAGGCGGTCGAGTTGGACAACCGTCTCACCAACCCAACGGACGCAGTCTACTAGAGGCCCTAGCAAAGCTGAATGTAGACCTAACGAACGAAGGTATCGTCAGCATCTATCGCAGGGAGGGCCGGTAGTCCATCATCGATGTCACTTTCTGCAGCCCGTGTCTGTTAGAAAACATGAACTGGAGAGTGTGCGAGGGATATAACGTTTGCAATAAAAAAAGGATTTTTTTTCGGATGGTGATAAAAAAAAGCTAAGACAGATAAATGCTTTTGATAAATTTCCCATGGAAGGTAACTATTTAAGCTTACTTGCAAAAAAAACTACGCCCATGCAAGCGGCCTTCCAGCAATTAACCGAAACATTCGCCATGGCGGACGAAAACATCCGTGTAGGCATGTTTTTGAGTTCTTTCTTCGTTTTATTTATCAATTCCTCCTCAGTTTTCGCGACCAAATTGTTGGAGTGGATCTTACGCTTCAGGTTGGCCCAGAAATTCTCGATGGAACGCAGCTGAGAGACGTTGAGCGGGTTCGCCGACTTGGGTACCACATCGATATTCTGCCGCTCCATATCCTAAAACGATCGCTTCGAATAGTGGGCCAACGCCAGATCCGGCCAGAACACCGCGTCTTCACCCTTATGGTATTTCTTGATGAACGACGCAACTTCCAGCAAATTTCCCCGTTCACGGCCAGTCCGGAGCGAAAGAAGATCGGCTTTGACATCCCCTTCTCACTGAGCAGCACCTTTTTGGGGAACTGAAATGAACTTCACCTCGGAGCTCACTTCCTTCGTGGGGCAAGTAAAATACGAAGTGCCCTGCCAGTCGTTGCTCTCCAGGGTGAGATAAGTCTCGTCGTCTATCACCACCGCCACGTCGTGATTCACCGGGAAAATCGAGTTGGCCATCTTATTGAGCCGCTGCCACTGTGTCATTGCCTGCAGCTCCGAAACCAGTGGGCGCGACTTGCGTTTCCTGACATGTATGTTCATGTTCGTCAGGTACATTTTCACTGTTTGGCCGGTTGAACCGACCTCCCGGCCAAGCGCACGCAGCGATGTAGCCACTTTTCCCTCGGTCTTCCTCTTCAGCATCCCTTGGAGCTTCTTGTCGCTCAGGATCGTCGGCCGTCCGGAACCGGGCTTTCTTTCGATGCTCTGATTGTTGTCTAATAGTGCCAAGATGTTCTAGATGCCGGAACGGGCGTATCCGGCGTCCACAAAGTGCCCCACGATGTCCGTTTTCGACGCGGCAGGGTGCCGTTCTTTGAACGCGCACACTTCTGAACGGAGTTGCTTCACTGTTTTTGTCATCACAATTAGAGTTCGACTGATAGAGCTGTCAAATTTTGTCTCTTGACTCATGGGTTACTATGATTGATGCTGCATGGGTAGTTTTGTCAGTGCGGGTGAAGGTAAACCCATGAAAATCGACAATTTTTTTTTAATGCAAACGTTACCCACAGTCATGCAATCAAGCAATCCGGTACTGAATTGGGAACAGAACGCAGATCAAGTCATGGGTAAGGAAAAAAAATGAGCGTAGATGGAAAATCGCGAGCTTCAACAAGGACGTGTTCGTAAAGGCACTTAAACTTAAGGGCACTTGTTCCTGAGTGCGGACGAGTTGACAGCAACACTAATAAGGGCGTACGACGCAACTATAGCAATGAATGGGAAATCGAGAAACGATGGCCGCCCAGCCTACAGGTACTTCACGACGAACAAACTACGTGCAAGTTGCCTCCACGCCAGGAGACAAAGCCAGAGGGCTGCTCTCAAGAAAGGAGTCAAACTTAGCGAGAATGTCTGCCTTGCGAAGCTTAGCTACAAATCCAACGTGAATCATTGAAGAGATACCTACAAAGTTGCCATGGCGACGATGAAAGGTTCAGCAGTACCATTTAACAGGTGTCCGGAGGTGGCCACCTTCACCGTACAGAGAGGAGGTCGACTACGAAGAAAAAGCTCGAGTAACCAATAAGGAGCTGATCGAGATAGCGAAAGCTATGAAAGTGATGAAGGCCCCTTGATCAGATAGAATCCCAAATTTGTCTCTGACAACAGTATACTGGAGAACCCAGATATGCTCAGGACTACATTGCAGAAATGTATCAACTAAGGTAGCTTCTCCGACAACTAGAAGCAACAAGCTGCTGCCAAAACCGGGAAAACCTCCCCAAGAACCCTTGACCTATAAGCCTATAAAGCTGGGTGGATGCCATCCGAACGGTAGTGGAAGCTGCGGAGACGAAACAGAGAAAACAAAGAAGAGGAAATCGCTTTGGCGCGGTGGTCACCTTAGATGTGAAGATGTGCCTTCAACAGCGCTCGCTGAGCAGCAATCGCCCATTCGTTGCACAGCATTAGGGTCCCTGAGTACCTCTGCAGTATATTAAGGAGCTACTTTTAGAACCGAATGATGAGACGAGACTAATAAGGGAGAAAGAAAGATGACAATTACAGCGGGCGTTTCTCGGGGATCCATCTTCAATCCTGTGGAATGCAATGTAAAGGCTGACTTAAAGAAAATTAATACGCACAAAAAGACCTGTTGTTGGCGATAAACCGAGGCTTTCCAGTTTGTGAAAACGTTATTTGAAGAGTTACAAATTCCTACAAGCAAAATAACTTTAGGTTACAGTTTCCTTGGACAACAAAATAATACATACCGTAGTAGCTCTTGCTATCGCGCAACACAGTCACAACTGGCGGGTTATAACAGGAGTTATTTTACTGGGAGCCTTATAAATTGATTAGGTTTTCCGTTAGGCTAATTAGATTTGTATGTTTTATCTTTTCTGTTAAGTTTAATCAACACATTTGTTAATTCAGCGCCAACATTTGATTAGGGTGAATCTGCTTTTGTAACCAAACACTTTGTCTGCTTATACATCGGAAGTTGAATGCAATTCCTTCAAATTGAATATATCAGCGAATAGAGATAAAGCTCCTCTTTCTTAAAGAGTGCTTAATTTGTATTCAAGAGAACATGACTACGAAAGCCATTGTTTACAAAAGCAGATTCGCCCTAATCTAATGTTGACGCTGAATTGTTCTCTATCTTTTGCATTTTAGCGGTAAGTCATAGTTTAGAAAGTTTTAAGGTAAATTCATTTATATGCACTAAAATTCAATTATTCTTACCAAATAAACATAGAACATAGGAAGTCAGTTTTTAAGTAAACTGTAGCTCACTAAATCTCAATGATTTATGTTTATTGCAATTGATTTTGACTTTGCTCTATTATTTCTGCAACCGATCTTTCCGTCAGTCAGTAGGTGTGATTGACACTCTGTTTGACATTCGCTTTCGACTCGCTGGTCGACGGTGCGCTACCAATACCTGTAACTCGTGAATCAATTATCTAATCTAATCTCACTCTAACGCAGCTAATTCTTGAAAGCATCCTTGAAGGACTCCAAGAAATATAGCGATTCCAGAAAGTGTCCGCAATCGCTCTACTACTTAGAATCAAGGGAAGGAAGAAACCGTGAACCTCCCGTACCAAACGCTTCCCAACACCTGTAATTCGTGAATCAATAAGTTTAAAAAGTCCATTAATGGTTGCTTTACAGTACTTTTATTAAAACTTCAAAATTTCAGCATGAGATGGTCCCATTTCGAACGAAATCTCGAACCGTCCTCTTGATGGAACCCATCAGCGCCCGCACAGTGGAAACGGACACGGAATCAGCGCATTTCTTCCATTTTGCCCGCATTTGCTGGATGTTCGGGAGTAACATCATTTGTTTATTTATTTCGTCAAGCAATGTAGACTACATACAACGGTTACAATGTTTTACTTACATGCTATACATTATTTCTGTTGTCTTTTAGATGAGATTTTACTTGTTCTTTAGAAATAGTGATGCCAATGATTTCGCAATGTAAGTTATACTCGCGCATCATTAGATTTTTCTATAATTTTTCTAAGAATAATTTCCGTGTTCTAAGATGCCGGCTGGGAGTATAAAAGTTCAATAGCGAAAGTAGTACTTCTGATTTTATACGTTGTGAAATAATGTCATTGATGTAGAAAAGCACTGCAAATTCGCGGCGTTCCTTAAGTGTCTGTAAATTGATAAGCATGTAGCGTGCTTCATAAGATGGCAGTGGAACTACAGTCCAATTCAATTTCCTTAGGGCATATAAAAGAAATTGCTTTTGGACGGATTCTATGCGTTCGTCGTGTGTGGCACAGTGCGGGTTCCATACTAGGTTGCAGTATTCCAGAATTGGCCTTACATATGTAATGTATAATATTTTATTAGTGTATGGATCTTGAAAATTGTGGTTCAACCTCTTAATGAAGCCCAGCATGCTATTTGCTTTACTTATAATAGTGTTGTAATGTTCTACAAAAGTGAGTTTAGAGTCTAGGATAATGCCTAAGTCCCTTACTATTTTGCATGTTTCTACTTTTTGGTTTCCTAAAAATATTTCCGTACGAGGTGTTTCAATTTTTCTGCTTAATAGAGTTACATTTTTTCACGTTAAGTTGAAGTAAGCTTTTGCTACACCATGTGCTGAATAAGTTAATTTCGTTCTGGAATTCTTTTGCATCGCTAGAATTATTTATTTCCACGATTTGTTTGCGATGCGTTAAATATGACTGCAGCCAATTCACGGTCCAGGTTCCATTCCAATTTTTTTGCAATTTGAAGAGTAATAATGGTATATCGGTTCGGTCAAATGCTTTACTGAAGTCAGTGTACAGGGCTTCGACGTGCTAGCCATTGTCCATTGCATTCAAAATAAAAGTTAGATTAGAAGTAGTTGAGCGACCTTTGAAAAAGACGTGTGGTTTGCATGAAGTTTGATTTTTTACTTGCTGAAAAATATTTGCATTCACGAGAGATTCAAAAAGTTTTGGGATGCAAGAGATAATGGCAACTCCACGATAGTTGCGGATGTCTGATTTCGTGCATGATTTGAAAATCGGTACCAAATAAGAAGATTTCCAAATGGTGGGAAATGTTCCGCTCTTAAGAGACATATTAAAGAGAAGTTCTAAAGGAAGGGCAAGTTCGTCTGAAAGGTTCTTTAAAAATTCGGGTGCAGTACCGTCTGGACCTGGTCCCTTAGAAGCATCCAAGTTTTTTAGTGCTTTGAGAATTTCGTGAGGAGGTAATTGATTTACAGATATATTGTTGGAAAATTCAGGAATGAATGCAAAGAAGCCGCGATCACGGTCTTCTTCGGAGAATGTAGTGTATACTTCTTGGAAGAAATTTGCAAAAAGCTTGCAGATTTCAGAAGCATTATCACCTATAATTCCGTCAAAATGCATTCGTGGGGGAAAATTGCTATTTTTCAATTTCGTTTTTACATAATTGAAGAAATTCTTGAGGCATGATTTGACTTCAGTTTCGACTTTACCATTTATATTCTTCATGAGCAGAATTAATGGCTGTGTTAAGTTGATTGCATACGTCAAAATAATTTTGCAAATTTGGGCTAGAGTTTTGCTTTTTATATAATTTGTTTGTTTTTTGTTTTTCGTTCTTTAATTGTTCAAATATGGCAGCTGGCCAAATCGGGCAAAGCGATGACTTTTCCCCTATGCTTGCGGGTGAACGGCAATACACGCTTTTTCAGGCATTCATCGACGTAAGCTTGGGATGCGACATATGGTTCCGTTTTCAGGCCACAACTGCAACTGCGCTTGCCAAATCATGGCCTTCTTCGCGAACTTCTCGGCAAACACGAACATGAATCTTCCCGTTACATCCCTAGGACAGGACCTGCCAGCTGTTAGTGCAAAAACATCACCTTTTACCTGTCAAAAAAGACCGCCACCGTCGAGTTATGTTACAAGCAGGCAGTCTGTTGTTGGTTTGGCCGTGTTGCTGCTTTTCCACATTTTTTCGTTTGTGACTACTAGAACAAATGCGGAAATGAAAGTTCACTTTTGCAGTTTATTTTAAATCAGTTTGAAATGAAGTGCAAAGTGATAAATTGTGGTCACGCTGACGTGTCACATCTTGGTCTCCATTTTTCATCGGTTCCCGAGAGATTCAATTGTTCGTCGAGAGTGGATTAAGGCCTGGATTTGGAACGCAAGCGAGGAAGACATTCTCTTGCTCAAACTTTCTCCCCGCAGCAGAATTTGCAGCGTAAGCACCAATGCAATTCAATGAAACCTTATAACTTAACGTTTAGTTTGATGCAGCTTCATTTGCCGAATGCCAGTGGAAGTTGGAATATTCCAATTGCCGTCACTCTGCCGGATGAAGAGTGGCAGGAAATAGAGGTTGCTGCAAACATTGATGGTGGTGAGAATAGTGGAAAACGCAATGCTGCATCTAATGGAAGATTTCCGGAATTTGATGTCTAGTCTACGAGGTGAAATTTTTCGTTTGAGAGAGCAAGTTACCAAGCTTAAGAGGTAATTTGATAAATATTCGATTGGATGGAATGATTTCAGCTTCATTGACTCGCCCATATCTTCTACTTTAGATCGATTCGTCGTCGAAGTCGCTACGGCAATCTGGTTGCACGAAAGAAAAAAGATGATTCGGACGTCGTTGATTCAAAATCGTTGGAGATTGCTTGTAAAAAGTTTTCAACGACGATCAATTGAAACTTCTCTCTGGAAAAGTTCGTCAAGTGAAGCAGTGGTCGGAAGCAACGATAATGGATTCGCTGCAAATTCTATTTGCCCGTCAGGGTGGATACGACAAGATAATAACAAGAGGCTTTCCGCTCCCATCGACTAGAACAATTGCAGACGTCCACTTTCCTCCTGGTATAATTAAATCATTCTAATGTTCTGAATACATTTGAGTTGATGGGTTCGATTAATTTAGGTATCCTTGAGTATATTTTCGAACTGCTGAAATTCAAAGTGGCTGGCATGACAGAAATCGAGAGGGATTGTGGAGTGGTTTTCGACGAAAGGAGCATCGACGAAGTAGAAGAGTGGTGTGCAAACACTAAGCAGTTCGTTGGAAAAAAAAATTCATTAACACCTTGAGTTATGAAAATCACAAGCTTGCTCATACTATAAAATGATAAACTGTTGAGTTTTTGGATCGCTCTTCCTAAAAATGATACTTACTGGAAAAATAAATATCAAAAATAAGCACAAAAAAAAAAAAGAATATTTTTTTTTATTAATATAAATTTTTTCCTTTTCATAAGATTTATTTTTTTATAAATTAAAAATCTTTAAACTCTTCTTACAATAAATAAAAAATATTAACAATTATTTAATATAATAAATAATAATAAATACAAAAAAAAAAAAAAAAATTGTTTTTTTTTTTTTTTTTTTTTTTTTTTTCCAAACAGACTAACAACAAAACACACCACACCGGCACGGCCCCCCCCCCCCACAAAACAAAAAAAAATAAAAGAGGATCTCCCTCCAACCCCGCCTGGCCCCCCCCCCGGAACACCCCCCCGTGACGTGGGCCTCGGCCAGTCGCGATTTAAAACTTTTGACCGGGAAGCTGTGTGGTGCATACCAACCTAGCCACAGTCTTACTCAGCATATATGCACGATCAACCGAGTGCGATATGGATTGCTTATGCTTGGTAAGCATTATCGGTATAAACATCCAACATCGTTCAACGGACGATAAATGCTTATGCTGACGCAGCGTGTGCTACGCGATCGGCACCCGTTTAGCTTTAAGAAAGAAACATTAAATAAACGTATTACTGTTCCAACCACCGAGTGATTCACTACATATCACATGGCGATCCTCTGCCAGTGATTCGAATTAATTAATTAATTAACAGTGAAAAATAGTTAGCAACATGTTAAAGATAAGTGTGAAAAGCAAAATCTAGGAAAATGGTGTGAAAGTGCGAAAACCAACTGCATCCGCTATCCGCGGTACGAATGCAATTTCATTGTGACGATGAGCCAGACAGTTAGTGCACGATGGGAAAAACTAATTCTAAGTCGGCAGTGACCCATAATGCGGACCCGCAGATTCGCATAGTTAACAACCAAGAACTACATGGTGAAATTTTGGAAAATAGCGAAGTGTTAACCTATGTGATTTTAGTGCTTGTAGTTATTCATTTGTCTATTACTTTATACAAAATTCTCATGAAAAAAGAGAGGAGACGAGCACTACGATATGCTAAAAGTATAGAAGAACTACCAAAAGTCTAAAAAAAAAAAAAGTATGACAACATGACGAGCAAACGGAACTGTAATGAAGAGATTGTAAAACAGTGCAGGGAACACTTTGAACGGGAAAAAAGATATTGGCAGAGATTGAAAACAAAACGGATTGCCATTTCAAAGGAGCAATTTGAAGCAAAGAATGCTATCATCGAATATTTGTACAACATGGCAGCCGGTGCAGCATTAAAAATCGAAACAAGAAGTGTTATAGATGATTTGATGTGGGACTATCGCGAGTTAATGATGAATGTGGCGGACTACAAGGAGATGATTGGAGATGAATATGCATAGATATACATGGGAAAAATCAAAATGTGTAGAAAGGCTGGAAACAAAATTGGCTAGGGAAGACGAAAGCTGGACTTCTAGGAACAATCAGGACTTATGGACGCAGCTGAAAGGTGCATCCAAACAAGATTTTATTTTATTTATTCCAAATATATAATCATGTTATTTTTAGGAAAGAAAAGAGCTTAGATTTAAATCCAAAATGGAAAGAAAATGTAAGTAATGTTATAAGAATTCAATGGATAAGTTTTTTGAAGCAGGAGATAGTTTAAGCAGATTGCTCGACAATCTAAAGAAAAACAGGAATTTAAGCAAAGCTACAAAGGATAAAAAATTTATTCAAGTAAATAGTACCTTAAAAGTACTTAAAAATATTGTTGTCGAGTTCGAAGGGAATGAAAATCATGAATTATTAAGAACCAGATACGTTCAATTAAAAAATGTAGCAAGGGAGTGCATCCAATTATTACAGGAAAACCCTTTGGAAAGGACTGAGATTGAAAAGGAGCAAGAAATACAAACAGAGGAGGAATTAGATAGAAGAAAGGAAACAGAAGATAAAGCAGGTACAATAAAATCGAAGGAAATTGAATCTGAAATCGATTCATAGTTAGAATCAGAAATAGGCTCCGAAATAATCAAAATGACGACTTTAGACCTTAATGTAGCCATAAAATTGGTAGATAAATTTGACGGAAAGCAATCGAAAATTTCAAGTTTTCTTGAATCGATTGATTACCTTTTTCAAACTTATAATAATGTACCCGAACAAAACATCTCAAGCTTTCTTAAGATAAGATTAATTGGTCCTGCACATGGATCTATAAATACTGCAAATTCTGTAGCAGGAGCGAAGGAGCTACTTAAACAGAAGTTCGGAATAAAAATAACACCACAGGCTATCCAAAATGAAATGAGTAATACAAAACAAAAGCGAGAAACTGTATCAGAATTTGGTGATAAAATAAGTGCGTTAGCAAGTAAACTTGCTGCCGCTTATGTTTCACAAGGAACATTTAGTGATGAGTCAGCAGCATCGGACATAGTGCAACCTATTGCTGTGAATGCCTTCACTACAGGAATCAGAGACGCGCAAACAGCTTTCTTCGTAAAAGCTAGGAACCCTACACATCTGAACAAAGCTATTTCAGATGCGTTGGAAGTTTCTCCAACGACATCTACTAACTCGGAAAATGTATTATATTTTCAACAAGAAAAATTTAGGAGTAATTTTCACACATGGAGAGGCCGAGGATCTGAAAGACAACGAGGTTTCTCCAGAGGACGTGGTAATTACCGTGGAAGAAGTGATTATCACCAATCAAATCGTAACAGAGGTAATTATCGAGGAAGAGGTAATTACCACAATACCGATCAAAGACCCCAAAATAATTATTCGAATTATAATAACTCCAACAGACAAAACTCAGATAGACAACAAGGTCAGAGAGGAAGGAATAGGCAAGCCAATATAGTAGCTGAAGACTACCCGGAACAAGCAGCAAGGGAAGAAGAGGACGTTGCAAACGTCATTGATCTTTTTCGTGACTAACGGACGAAAAAGACTACCTACCATCCATATGACAATAGAAAATGTACAAATACCATTTATACTTGATAGTGGAGCTAGTTGTTCAATTATTACTGTACAACTGGTTTCATCAACATTAAAAATCAACAGAAACGACACAATAAAAATTCGAGGTGTTAACGGAAACACGACAGCAAGAGGAAGTATTAATGTAAACCTCAATTATGGAGATTTATCATTTCAACAAAAATTATATGTTGTAAATGATTTACCTCCTAATGTACCAGCACTACTTGGTACAGATTTTCTATTAAAATATGAAGCGACACTGAATTTTAAAAGAAGTACAATTATAGTTACTGTAGGTGGTGATAGGGTAGAATTACCTGTAAATTCTCCACTTGCAGCTATGATATGCGTACCAGCAAGATCAGAAATAACAGCATTTTTAGACGTGGATTTCAAAACAGAACACGTTTTGTTAAATGAAGAAATTAAACCTCATGTATTCATTGCAAACACAATTATTAGACCTATAAATGGGAGAATACCGGTAAAAATTTTAAATGTATCAAACAAACCAGTAATTTTGAATGAACTGAAACCAAAAATGAACAAACTTGAAAATTATGACATTATTCAATTAAAAGAACTGGAAGAAAACACAGAAAGAGCAAATAAATTGTTAAAGGAGTTGAAACTCAACCATTTGAAAGGTGAAGAAAAAGCTATTATTTCCAAAATATGCTTAAAATACAAGGACATATTTTGCCTTGAAGGAGATAAATTGACGGTAACAAAAATTTTTACACCTTCAATTGCCGTAAAAGAGAAAACACAGCCGGTTTATACAAAACCATACAGGTTACCAAATTCTCAAAAAAAGACGAAGTAGCAAAACAAATTAATAAAATGCTAGAAAACAATATAATAGAGGAAGCTAAGTCCGAATGGAATAGCCCTGTACTTTTAGTACCAAAAAAATCATGTAATGATGATAAAAAATGGAGACTAGTAATAGACTATCGAAAAGTTAATAACGCAATCCAAAATGATAGGTTTGAACTTGGTAACATAGAGGATATTATAGACTCGTTGGCAGGAGCCAAGTATTTTACACATCTTGACCTTTCTCAAGGATACTATCAATGTGAAATAGATTCTGAGAGTCGACCAATAACAGCTTTTACAACAGCCTCAGGTCAGTTTCAAATGACTAGGCTACCGATGGGTTTAAAAATAAGTCCATCAACTTTTTCAAGGCTTATGACAGTTGCGATGTCTGGCCTGTGTATGGAAAAATGTCTAATTTATTTAGATGACATAATAATCTTCGGAAAGACACTAAATGAACATAATAAAAATCTTGTTTCAATTTTTTGAAAGACTAAGAGGAGTGAATCTCAATCTTAATCCTTCAAAATGTAATTTTCTAAAACAAGAACTAATTTATTTAGGACATTTCATTTCAGCAGAAGGAATTCGTCCTGACCCTTCAAAAGTAGAATGTGTGGAAAACTGGCCTACCCCAAAAACGGCAGACGAAGTAAAGCGCTTCGTAGCATTTTTCAATTATTATAGAAAACATATAAAAGATTTTCCAAAAATATCGATTCCATTGAATAAGCTGACTAAAAAAGGAGTTCCATTCGAATGGACAAGAAAAAAAAAAAGTGAAGAATGCCAACATGCTTTGAGACATTGAAACTAAAATTCTTGAATCCACCAATACTGGATTACCCTAATTTTTCGATAAAGGAAAATACATTCAAATTACAAACAGATGCATCAGGTTTTGCTTTAGGAGCAGTGCGTTGTCTAACCAGAATGGGAGACCAGTAGCATTTGCCTCCAGAGTACTGAATAAATCTCGAATAGAACAACGAAACAATAGAAAAAGAGCCTCTGGCAGTAGTTTGGTCCATTAGACATTCCAGACCATATTTATTCGGAAGAAAGTTTGATCTAGAGACCGACCATAGACCATTAGTTTATCTTTTTTCAATAAAAGATCCTTCAAGCAGATTAACCAAATTTATCATTAGCACTGGAAGAGTATGATTTCAACATTACTTATGTAAGTGTAAAAGATAATGTACTGGCAGATGCTGTATCTCGCATGACAAGTACAGATCTAAAGGAGATAAATAAGAAAATGAAAAAGACGTTCTTGTAACAACAAGAAGTATGAAATTAAAAGAAACCAATACAGACCCAGTAATTGGAATGCCTGGCCAGCATCCTTTGACAGAATCACGCTATTGAGAGGTTAATATTTGATGAAAAAGCAACAATTACCTGGTGGTGAAATTTTGTGACTTGAAGAAACAATTAATTATAAAACCAGCCAAGACACTAATCCAGTTACGACGGATAGTTGTACATACTGGAAAATATGCGATAATGACAAAATAAACGAGCTCGTTTTAAAAACAAATAATTATGCGAAGAAATTTTATAATGAGTTATACACTAATAACTTAAATAATGGCATGCCACCAATACGAATATTGAATACAAATATAAAGCATATAACAGACAAGGAAGAACGAAAAATGAGTCATTAACGATTTTTCACATACTGCCAACAGCAGGACACTCAGGTATAAAAAAGACATT
>JAHHFK020001139.1:162500-169557 GCA_024533555.2 Aedes koreicus | reverse complement strand
TTGATCGATTATCAAATTCTGATCTTCAGCCGTTTTAAGATCAATTAATATTTTTGTGAAAGGCAGACTTTAAAGGGTTTTCCTCTACTAAAATAATTCTTGTAAACTATTTCATAGTCGAACTCTTCCAAGTAAAGGCGCCAATGAATTAGCCTACTATTGGAATCTTTGAGATTCGGACTATATGTTAATGGCTTATGATCTGTGTACAATGTGAATTTTCTTCCGTAAAGGTACGGCCGAAAATACTTACATGCGGTTCCAATCACCCCTTTCTCAATAGCGGAGTAATTTTCCTCCGATTTATTGAGGGTGCGGGAAGCGAAGGCGATTGGCTTATCGCTACCAATTTGACCTTGGGAGAGAACAGCGCCAACAGCATAGTTGGAGGCGTCTGTTGTCAAAATAAACGGTTTAGTAAAATCAGGGTACTGGAGGATATCGCTCGAGGTAAGGATGTTTCTACAACGCTCAAAGGCATCTATGAAACTCTTAGAATGAGCAATTTTTTCACCCTTTCGCAGTGCCTGGGTCAATGGTTTAGCTATTTTCGCAAAATCACGTATAAACTTGCGATAGTAGCCTAAAATGCCAAGGAAACCTCTAAGTTCCTTTTCATTTTTCGGTAGTGGCCACTTTCTGATAACTTCTAGTTTATCAGGGTTAGGCCTGACTCCATCACGTGTTACAATATGTCCAAGAAAGGCAACTTCCTTGTGTAAAAATTCACTCTTATCAAGTTGAATTTTCATATTGTATTTCCGGAGAGTATCAAAAATTTTCCTCAAATTGTCGAGGTGTTCTTTAAGGCTCGTTGAGAACACGATGATGTCATCCATGTAAACCAGGCATCTGACACCTATATGTTCTCGCAATATATTATCCATGACGCGTTGGAACGTCGATGGAGCATTTTTGAGGCCAAAAGGCATTCTCAAAAATTCATAGTGCCCGTTCTCGACACTAAAAGCTGTTTTCTCAATATCGCTCTTACTAACCTCGATCTGATGAAAACCAGATGCAAGATCGAGAGTAGAGAAATACATACAACGGCCTAACTTATCGAGAATATCGGTTATGTTAGGTATGGGATAACGATCGTCAATCGTTTTCTCATTCAACTTCCGATAATCAATGACAAGACGCCATTTCTTTTTGCCGGATGCGTCCAGTTTCTTAGGAACTATCCAGACGGGTGACGTCCACGGGCTGTTCGAAGGTCTAATAATACCTTGGTCGAGCATTTTAGAAATCTGTCGCTGAACTTCCTCTCTGTGACAGAAAGGGTAGCGGTATGATTTCGTGTGAATTGGTATGTCGTCACGTGTTGTAATTCTATGTTTGATTGCGTTTGTGAAGGTCAATTGCTGTCCTTCCATAAAGAAAATATTATCGTAGTCTGCAATCATTTTTAATAAGTTGGTTTTTTCTTCGATATTTAAATGATCAAGTCTCAACTGATCAAAAAGTGGTTTTCTATTAAACTCGTTTTCCTCGTCTTGAGTTGGTTCCTCTAAAGAGAAGTTATTAAGTTCGGCTTCCAGAGGCTCGTCAATTTCTAATTTTGTAGGTTCATTTTTCAGGTTTGTTACAATTGCAAGAAAACGTTTATCTGTACAACTGTAAATTCCAGTTGGTAGTAATATGTCTGGGGTTAAAAGAATATCATTCTCGAGAAAAAAGTCTCCGTCATTCAACATTGAAGGTAGACTCAACACTTTAGATTCATTGGAATTAAATTGAGCCACTGTTTTTTCTGGGTATTTACGTGACATTTGTATTACGCCAGTGGGGAATTTTAGTTTATTTTCTGTTGTCAGAATATCAGCTTTCATCGTACGCAAGGTTTCGTATCCGATGAGGCCGTCGAAAAAATTATGGAAGTCAAACACGTAAAAGATTTGTTTGTTCGAACCCGGTACGCTTGGAAATGGGTTGAATTCTGCAAATTTATTAACAAGATGCGTACCTGATACATTTCTTATTCTCATGGCCTGTGTGAAACGGCACTTTTCATAATTAACGTGTTTTGTACTGATGTAGTTTTTGTTTGCACCAGTGTCAATCAAAAACTTCAGTGGTCCTTTGCTAGTAAGAATTTTTACATATGGTAGGAAATTATTTATCTCTTCCTTAGTACTTCCGCCATTAAATGAAAATTTATCTCATCGGTATCACAAGCTACTTCTTCATTCCTTTCTAATTCTGCTGAACCCGATATACAAGGGATGGGTTCAGTGTCGGGGGCTTCGTCATAATATTGATGTGTTTCATCGTATTCGTAGTGGGGCTCATAAGGCTCATAAAAATCTTCACCCTCATGATAGTTTATCACGCGGGGTCTATTTATATAATTTATCTGCTTTGACCTTACAGATGGATCGACCTCCATGGGTGTTGGTTTTGGCAGCTGCATTGGTCTCGGTTCAAAAGCATTTCTTAGTTGCACATTAGGTGCATTATTGAAAGTGGTTGGAAATTTTCTTGGTGGGACTTGTGGTCTCGAATTAAAGTTTTGTGCGGGAAAATAGTTCCGCTGTGGCTGATTAGGGAATTGATAATTTTTGAAAGGTTGGGGTGGTTTGAAATTAAATTTTTGTTGTTGGTTTGGGATTTGGAAGTGTTGCTGTGTTGGTTTTGAAGGACCTGGCAACATAAGTGGTTTGGGAGGCCTGATTGGCTCCGGTTTGTTTAGGCCAAACCTGTTTTGAAAATTTCTTTCTTCCACACACGCATCAAATGCTTCTTTCAATTTCTTAGGCTGACGTGCTCTCACGTTACCGCCAATGGGTTCTCTAAGCCCAGCTAAAAACACTTGTAGTGCATTTTCCTGATGTGTTTTTGTGCGATCAGCTCGCAGATTTGCATTTGTTGTAGAGATATTTGTATGGTTGATAAGCAGTGAAAGGACGTTCTGCACTGAACCATAAAATTCCTCGATGCTACCAGTTTGTTGCAACTGGAATAGCTCTCGAGTAAGCGTGACTGAATCTCGCTTATCGTTATAGTAGGCGATTAAATTTGCCTTTATTTCATTCCACTTTAGTGGGGTGCCGTGAATTTCCAGTACTTGGTCGGCATCTCCCGTAATTTTAGCCCTTATAGATTGCAACCAGACCTCTTCGAACGGAGTGTCTTTCATTGTATCTAAGAAGGGAAGTAAATTTTCAACTGCTCGGATGAATGCGTGCAGCTTCACAGGGTTACCATCGAAAGACGGGAGTTCCCTTATTGCTTGAGGCGTTTGCATCGCCTTTAGCACTTTTTCGGCTCGTTGGAACATTTCGTTTGTTCGCAAAACTTGAGCCTCCTCTTCTTCTTGGTTTGGAACTGAATTATTCACTGGTTCCATTTTGAGAAAAAAGGTCTCTATTTAAAAATCTATTTAATCACAATTTCACTAATTACAAATTATTTAAACAATTTCACTAATTTCACTTTTTCGGATTTGGAAAATTGAGAAAGCACTATAGTATTTTTTGATAGGTAGAGTAGAAGTAAATAGGTAGATAGTTAATTGAAAATTACTCACCGTGACAATCCGATGTTCGCTCGGGCTGGCCTGCCTGGCTGATGATGTAGATTTCTTCGAAGGGAGTTGGTCCGATTCTGCAAAGCTCTTCTGTAGAAATGGTTCACTACACTGCGATATTCACTCGCGGCGACCCGAATGGTGGAAACTATTCACTACTTCTGAACTTTTAAACAAAACCGATCCGCACGACTGCGCCAATTAAGAACTCATTTGGAGTTTCGGGGTTTTTAAAAAAGGTGAACACTGAACTACACTATGTGAAGGTAAGACTAATAATGATTTTTATTGAATGATCGAAATTGGTTGAAACCTACCAATGTCCCTAAAAGTCCTAACACTGCAATTCTCAGCTCAGGTGGTCGGGTTCGTAGTCCAAGTCGATGTCGCATGTTGTTGTCCTACTGTTGTCATGTGCTGCGTCGGCTGTCCTGGGTGCGTTGGCTTGTTATTATCCGGTGGCCTCGATGGGCTCGGTGTCGAATGTGCTTACGGTTGCACGTTGGTTATTATGTTGATGAGCTGTTCTTTGGTGACGGGTGATGATGTGTTGGAAAGTTGAATGGCCCTCGTGTTAACTTATATATATATATATATATATATATATATATATATATATATATATATATATATATATATATATATATATATATATATATATATATATATATATATATATATATATATATATATATATATATATATATATATATATATATATATATATATATATATATATATATATATATATATATATATATATATATATATATATATATATATATATATATATATATATATATATATATATATATATATATATATATATATACGGAGTTTGCCACCCCGAAAAAAATATTAGACCCGTATTTTTTTATTTCGTTATTAGACTCGACCTTTCTGCGTTGACTGGTCCAAAAACTTATTTTTCCAAACACTTCACTTTCAAAAATTTCTCACCCCCCACCATTACCATTTATTATTTTTGCCATTGGTTTGTTTTTTTTTGTTCCCACAAAACCCCACCCCTCTTAAATATATCTTTTTTAGAAAAAAAATACAAAACAAATAGTTTTTGTATTTCCCGGGGCCCACCTTCTTTTTTTTATTTTTAAATGAAAGCATCATTTTCATCATATCAAAATTTGAGATGTTCTGCGTGTCGTTTTGGAGATACAATTTTTTAAATAATAAATCATTACTCTTCATTTTATACATCACCCGCCTGTAGAAACGATGAAGATGCATGGTAGATTACCATGCGTCTCCATCCAATCAAACCTATGACTAATGAAATCTATGAGTAGGTCATTACAATTTAAACAATGGCGTCAAGCAGAAAGATGCAGTTTGGACTTAGTTGAAATGGACACACAAGAATTTATTGATACTTTTTTAGAAAAATTACTCAATTTATTGCCACATAACTTTACAGCTGAGCGACAGGCAAACTATTTAAAACACGTGAAAAACAATTTAAAAGCTACTGAGTGTATCATAATCTGTGATTTTTCGGAGAATTATTCATTCGTTGTGCAGGATGCAGTTCAAGGCTTTCATTGGGCAAACGCTCAATGTACTATTCACCCTTGTGCTATTTATTTTAAAGATGAAGAATCAAATGATTTGAAGTTTACCAGTTTTATTGCAATTGCTGATTTCACTAAACATAATCATGTCGCAGTGCGTCTTTTTTTGACTCAATGCATAGCGTTCATAAAAAGTAAGTTATCAGGTTTAGAGAAAATTTATTTCTTCTCAGATGGATCTGGAAGCCAATACAAAAATAAAATGACCGCTTTTAATTTGTGCAACATGCAAAAAGATTTTGGCATAGATGCCGAGTGGAATTTTTTCGCTACTTGTCATGGAAAGGGCCCTTGTGATGCTTTGGGAGGCGTATTGAAACGAAATGCTGCGAAAGCCAGTTTGCAAGATCATCACATAACAACGGCCGAAGAACTTTATTCATGGGCTATTTCTAAGCCAGACTCGAAAATACACTATCAATTTTTTTCGGAATCCGACTATAATAAAATGGAAAGAAAATTAAAACATCGTTACACACGTGTGAAGCAAATTTCAGGGACTCAGTCATTCCATAGTTTTAAGCCTCAAAACGAAGAGTATATTATTGTGAAACAAAATTCATTTTCAACGGAAGAAAAATGTATAAAATTGTTATGAAAAAACTTAATAAATAAAAATAAATGTATAAAAGTGTTTTTCTTATTTTTTAACATGTTCATCATGTCGCGCGGCTTTAAAGTGTTTTTTTCTTGGAACTTACACTAAGCAAAAATATTTGAAATTTTAAAGCCTTATTTATTTGAAAAGGTAATCGTCAAAAAATAGCAATTGGTCTGTGTGGTTAACGGAAAGCCTTAAAGACTGATTCGAATGTTATACTAAGTTTGTAAGTAACTCATAGATTTCATTAGTCATAGGTTTGATTGGATGGAGACGCATGGTAATCTACCATGCATCTTCATCGTTTCTACAGGCGGGTGATGTATAAAATGAAGAGTAATGATTTATTATTTAAAAAATTGTATCTCCAAAACGACACGCAGAACATCTCCAATTTTTTGATATGTTATGTAAAATTGAATGCTCTTTCATTTAAAAATACTAAAACAAGGAGTCGTTGAGGCCCCTCGCAGTCAAATTCAAGAAAAACTATTTGTTTTGTATTTTTTTCATACAAAAATTGATATATTCAAAGGTTTCGTATTTTTGCTTGGAAATTCAAAAAAATACCAATACAATGGCCAAAAATGACTAAAATCGGTTAAACGGTTTAGGAGTTATAAATTTTTGAAAATTGAAGATTTTGAAAAATCACGATTTTTTGGACCAGTCTAACGCAGAAAGGTCCAGTCTAATAACGAAATAAAAAAATACGGGTCTAATATTTTTCGATGTTGAACAATCCTACCGAATATTATAAAATTCTGAGAGATCGTATAACTTTTTTTCATGGAATTGCTGTATATATATTGAAAAAAATCCGGAAATTTTAAAAAAAACGCATTTTTTTCAATTTTTAATTGATATCTTTATTATCGCCTCCAAATACTCCCCTTAAGGCACCACACATATCCCAGCGCTTTATCCAATCATCCATACATTTTTTATAGGCTAAAAATCCTATTTAAAAAAAAACGCATTTATTTTTATTTTTTATTGATATTTTTATTTCGCCTTCAAATACCCGCCATTAGAGGCAACACACATATGCCAGCGCTTTATCCAATCATCCATACATTTTTTATAGGCCGATGAATGTATGGCTTTCAGTTCTTCCAGCGAATTCTTTTTTATCGCATCAATCGATTCAAAACGCCTACCTCTGAGCGGAATTTTCAGTTTTGGGAAGAGAAAGAAGTCGCACGGGGCAAGGTCTGGTGAATATGGTGCTTGTTTGATGGTATTGGTGGAGTTCTTGGCCAAAAATTCACAAATAGTGAGCGCGGTGTGTGATGGAGCGTTATCGTGGTGTAAAATCCACGAATTATTGCGCCA
>JAHHFK020001139.1:0-157500 GCA_024533555.2 Aedes koreicus | reverse complement strand
TTTATTTATTGATTTATCTTCTCATTCATTAATTTGCTTACATGTTAAATCACACATTTATTTATATTTTGGCCAAAAATTGATTTGCTCTTCCTTATTTCTAGTTTCTGTAGTTAAACACTTGTAAATTCTGTTGTGGTTGTTGATTTATCTTTATTCTTTGATGAAGTTTGTCAGAAGCAGATAATTTCCCATCAACATGAGAGGCTCTAGGAGTGGACAGTAATTTATTGCTAGAACTAAGATTATTGAAGAGAAAGCATTGATGGTTCCGTTTAGAGTAACGGCAGGTTATGAAAACTGAAAGATACAAGTTGAGAACGAGCGGAGGGCATATGAAGGTAGTATACAATCGGGTGCATAATCGGATTATGCGCCCGAATGTATACTACCTTTATACAATTGTCATGCCTATTGATTTCTCTAAATGAGCTATTTGTTGACGGCATGCAAATTGAACGGACGGATCGAGGTTCCGCTTAACGCTTACCTACTATTTTTGAAATCGTGCGATGCTCCAACGAGTTTTAAGAAGATTCATCCTTTGGTTCCGCCACCCATAATGACGCAATTAAACTTGGTCAGCAATGGCGTGTACAACTAACGCGCTCTCGCTTTGGGGAGGTGTTCTGCATATCTTTTTGATTAGGTTTTATTGAAACCATGTCCGACTCGTTACTTGTCTTTTACCCAATTGTACGTTGAATTATCAAGCTATTTTCGACTTAGGAAGGGATGTGATTTCTTTAGAAATCGATAGCCACTCATCTTCAAGAAGCTTTCAATTTGAGTGCATTTAACCAAGTCAGACAATTGGATTGAAAATGGCAAAACAACAAGGTGTGATGAAGTTTTGAAATGTTCTATTACAAAAATACGCCACATTTGACTGGTTTGATATTTTACCGTACCACCCGAAATCTTCTTTTGGTGATTTAATTTATGTCACGTTTTGTGAATCATTCTCAGCCCATACAGAGCCTGTCTTTAAAAAAAACACTAAATAGATAACGAGAAAATGAGAAAATAGATTAGAAATTTCCAGTAATTTCTTCTACAATGTGCAGAATTCTTCAGTGTCGTGTAATAAGTCGAGTATCAGTACACAACACTGAAGAAATCTGCACATTGTAGACGAAATACGAGTATCTACCAGGATAAACAATAAAGGTAGTTGGAATTAAATGGAAATTCCAAATCTTTCTTTTCATTTTCTCGTTACAGGTATTCCACTGAAAAGCTCGTTCTCACCAGGATTCAATAAATAAAAAATTAATGAAAAAATCCATCTATTAGAGGTCTTTTATGAGTGCAATATTACTGTATTCTATTTTGTTTGAAGTCCATATTCATTTTAATCGGCTTTGTTGAGAAAAAATGACAGCTCTTGGATCTCTTAGCTTTCCAATCAGACCAAGCCGGTGTGGCCTCTGCTGTACACATAGGTTGTCTCCATTATATTCGGTCCATGACTGCAGCTCGCCAGCCTTGCTGCCTGAGAAGGGTCCACAGGTCGCCTTCCACTTAGCTACTCGCATATAAACAAGTTGTAGATAATTAGATAAATACCTTCCGATTGTCAAGGCTTTACCAACTTTGCAACTTTTGGGTGGCAAACACTCAAGATGGACTGTGTTCAACTCTCAGTCCGGCCAACGAATGCTTTCATTTGTTCAAATTCTTGACGTTCCTGGTTTTAGAGTATGTTTGAATTTCCCACATTTGAACTAGTACAGATCTCAATAAATCGCATGAAGTGTATCTAAAACACTTAATTATTTCAGGTAACACGCTGATCTGGAATACACTCTAAATACCGAGAAAGTGACAGTCAATATTAATCGTTTACCAGCATCAATATGTCTATACTTCGAAGCCAAAAACCATCGCAATCCATCCCGCCAACCTCGGGACACGATTAGTTGCGACTTCAAATCGGTCACTCATGTTAATTTGTGTCACCAAACCGATATACATACAAGATTCCTATATTCATTTGGCATGGATTTATGCTGGCTGCCAGTAACCACCAGACCAAAAACCATAATCCAAAGTTTGTGGTTCCATTTTGCTCTCTGGCCAGAGGCTTGCGAAGTTGTCGTTTCAGATTTTCCCCAACTAACAAACACTGACTGCCACCCAAACGAACGCGACGATGTTGTTCTGTTGACATGCCAGAAACCAAACAAAATTAACCATATAAATTTAAATTAACGATTTGGCAAACGCCGGCATGCGAACAGGCCCATCGAAACCACACGCGAAATGTCCTCTACATTATAGATGTGCGGCCCATTCAATGATGACAACGACCCAACCCAACCAGGCCAGGAATCCTAATGGCATCTGGAAATTTCCCCCATCGATTCCGGTTCCGATAGCGGCGTTTGGCACTCGTAAAGCTCATAATTAACGGCGCGGCGCTTCGAAGCATACATTCCATCACTTTACAACGAAGGCACCGCGGAGCGGACAGACAAACTTGGACTCGAATCAGAACTCATTATATCCTTACAGCATTCTCCGGAATTGCCGAACGAACGGAATGAAAAAGTTATGAGGGTCACACATTTTCGTTGATCTTTAAAAAAAAATCCAAACCAACCTAGATATTTAATTAAACATTGCTTAATTAACCGGAAGCGATTGGGGGTGTCGGATAAAAATAAACACAAATCTCCCTATCAGTGAGACATTCATCCGTTTAGTCGAATGCAATTCAGGATCTGGCCCATCTTTCGACTGCAGCAAGTGCTACTACGAGAAAAGCACAAACAATCGTTCTAACAAGAGCACGACCTCAATTCACACGAACACATTAACATGCCTTCACACCCATTTATGGCACAAAAAAACCGCGAAACCAAACAGGGAAGGGTGAGGGTCAGAGAGCGTTTGTTTTTAATTTTCTGCAAAATCCGGATGCAAACATTGGCCGGCTGAATAATTGATTTCCGGACTCCGTACGGTGGGGAATCATTTTGAAATGAAACAACCGGCGATGATAGCACTAAAAAAAAAACTCAGATCTCCAACCGAACATACCAATCTATTCAATTAGTCTGAGCCGGATGTCGGTCTCTCGGTGCATCTTTTATGTAACCATTGGGCTAATGAGGCGGTTAGGAGTGCAATGTTTCTCGGGTACTTTTTCAAACAGACGTATCCGATTTTGTAAGCGATGAGGGGAAATGTAAATTTCTCAAAACTCTCAGCACCCTCACGGAAGAAAAGCATCACCATCATGTTAGAGAAATGTTATTCCTTGTGTTGGTGGGCAGAGTTTGCATGAAAGAGCTAAGGGTTTCAAGAATTTAAGGTTTAAATCTTACTTCCCCTCCTTGTTTACAAAATCAGATATGTCTGTTTGAAAAAGTACTCGAGGTTTGTGGTTTCAAAGGTCGTTCGCAGCAAGCATGAGGATTTGACGCACCGGAAGGTGCAGAAACGTACTCGATCGTAGCAATCGGAGACCAAGGGTTTATTTTTTGTATCTTGAAAGTTGTTTTTGACGTTGGACTACGTCTTTGTTTTTAATACAGGGGGTTGCGAGCACGAAAATTTTGAGCGTCACGAAATATGCTTAGGTTTTGAACGGTAATAACTAATTCAATTCATGACCGATTTTCTAAATCTTTGCACCAATCTATCTGGAATATTTCTACGCATCAGTTTTAATATTGAAGTTGATTGATTTTAAACATTAAGCTGAATCCGGGAGAGTGTGAGATAAGATAAGATAAGATAAGCAATAAAGGTAGTTGGAATTAAATCTAATCTAATGTAATCTAATATAATACAAACGCAGCCAGTACGAGAAAACATTCTGGAAATAATTGTATTAGATGACGCCCAATTATTTTTTTGTCAATATTGATGATTGCAGCATATCAAAGCCATGATACAAGCGCCAAAGTGGCCAGGCCTACTGCGTTGCATTAACCGCAAAAGATGATTCTGTAAAATGAGTTGGATTCAAATGAATAGATTTGAACCACAACGCATTTTGTGAATCTACAGGGGAGGAAGGATGCGTGGACATACCGTACCATACGCTCCGAGGTAAGAATAATAAAATAATATTTAAATAAATGATGAAAATCCGAGTAATGAAAAAACAGGTAATGATAATGATGAAAATGTAAAATCAGTATGCAATTTCATATAGAATATTATGTAAAATGTAGTGGAAGGATATTATAATGAGAAACCATAATAGCTGTTACACATGTATGTAGATTGCTGTCCTGTAGCAATTGTAGAAAGACTTGAGTTTCCATTATTAAACTTAAAGCTTATAAATGTAGCATAGCCTCGAATAAATAAGTTTACAAGACCTGGGAGTCCCAAAGACAATCTGAAATTATATGTCACATAAAGAATATTATATTTAAAATTTCGAGGTGCTCTTCCGTGTCCTTACCGTTTCAGTGATTTAAAGTGGATCTCATAGGCTCTTCACTGATTTTAATTTGATTATGAATGAATTACCTAAATAACAATTTAATAATAATAATGTGAGAAGGACAGCTGAATAGTTAAACTGGTTGATCACTGAAACCATAAATTAGGTACGTATCAACATTTCGACAGTCCCTGAAAAAACTAAAAGCAGAGCAGATCACTCCAATCGTCAAAGCTAAAACTCCAATAAAAATATACGACATGTATATGAAAAGGAACAGCTCATTCTACAAGATACGATTTCAAAAGTCCTGCTTATACCTAAATGAAACCTATAAAAGAAAGCATTTGTATGATGGACGAGTCCAGTTTGATGTGTTCTGAACCAATTGGAATATCTAACACAATGCCATTAAACAATCATACTCAAATACAATCCTGCATCGCTTACAAGCGCATGTCAGTTCATCACGGAAACAGCAGTTGAACTTCGGAAGTGCTACTTCAATGCAAACGTTCTGCAGAAAGGTTGACAAATAAATACAGCTTCCAACGCTTGTTATTCTGCTCCAAGCTCCCAAGATAAATGTTATCGGACTGCAAAGACGATCCCGAAACGTGCTGAAACTACAAATGAAATGATAATGAAAAATATATAATGTGATTTCCAGGTACGTACACGATCATCTGTCGCACGTCCTCACCCCACTACCGTCAAACCGACAATATGATCATTGCCATATTTCAGCCGGCAGTCCTTTGTGATCACACGACTTGTGGAGGCACCAGATAGGAACCTGTAAGGAGCTATCTCTCTCCAGGCTGCCAACTCACCATTTAAAGTTCCACCGGAAACGCTATATAATCTCCAGAAAAAAGTGGAATCATTCAATTTTTGAATACCTCCACTCTACACGAAAATCAAGCAAAACGTTCGTAGTAGATATTGAGCGATTAAAGATCCTTACGCTCTTAAAAACACAACTATAAAACTATGATGTCCATAGCTTTTGCGGTACAAAAATAGGCATGCTGCCTCGTGAAAAAAAAAAAATAAATAAATACAAAAAAAATTATATATTTATTTTTTCAAAAAATGTGAAAAAATAAATAAATAAATACGGTTAACAAACCCACTAAAAATAAATAATCACAAACTTTCCTTTGGGCGACAAATACTGGCAAAAGAGGTAGTTGGAATTAAATGGAATTTACTTATCTTTCTTCTCATTTTCTAGTAACATTAAGCTATTGAAAATAACGTAAATACAAGGTGATGTCTTATTTGTCAGAGTAAATTTACCAAATGCACAGTATAGTCCTAGCAAAAACTTCATATTTAAGTAAAGATCGTCTCCTAGGCAGCCATGAACAGGGTTGCCACATGCACAGATTAATCTAGATTGACGAAGATATTTTTCATTTTATTTTATACAGATATCTGTAAGTAAAGATTACAGATTTTTTTTAATAAACCAAGATTTTTAAGATATTTGGAAATTGCTTGTCCACTCAAAAACCTCAAATTAAAAAAAAGAGTACATTTTAGGACCCAATTTTTTAACAATTCTACTTTCAGTGTTCTGTCTTAGGCCCATATAGCAAAAGAAAATAATTAACACTGACACTACAGTGACAGATGATAGTCAGTTTGTGTGTGTGTGTGTGTGTGTGTGTGTGTGTGTGTGTGTGTGTGTGTGTGTGTGTGTGTGTGTGTGTGTGTGTGTGTGTGTGTGTGTGTGTGTGTGTGTGTGTGTGTGTGTGTGTGTGTGTGTGTGTGTGTGTGTGTGTCTCCCAAATGATTCCTCCATAAATTTCTTAGGAAAATTCAATAGAATGTCCCAAAGATTCTATGAAAAGACATTTTCATTCCTTGAAATCTTCCTACTGCCGTTTCTTAAGGTACTCTTCGGGAGTATGTAAGCATTCCTTCAGCGATTCTTTCAGGAGTTTCTTCTGGCTTTTTTGTGATGAAATTTTCGGAGCTATCTCTGAACTTGTGATGTTTTTTGATTCTAAAGGAATGCGTATAGGACACCTAAAAGAACTTAACAAAAACTATAAAGTAATTCCTAAGGTAATTCTTTGAAAAAAATCCTGATTTGTTGGAGAAATCCCTGAAGATTTTTTCCGTAATCTCATATATTCAATTCTTAAATTTAAAAATTCGGCAATGGGTTTTTGTAGAGTTTTTTTTTTTAATTTTCTCTAGGATGTCGGACCCCCCCACCCCCCCCCCCCCAAACCACCCACAAACACACCCCCCTTGTTATCGACACTCACCAACAATAAAAAAAAAAAAAAAAAAAAAAAAAACGCGGAAATAATAACAAAAAAAACAAAATGCAAGTAAATCCCAGTGGAATTTCATTCCTTTTAAGATATTCACAGAAATTAAAACATTTAATTTAAAGGTGTCCACGATGAAATTGCCACACACAAAATTGATTCGCAAAATTCGAGTTTTCATCCGATTGCCATCAAATTTTCAGGGATTGAGAAATACCTATTAAACTTCATTTTACCATTTTACTCGTATTTTATTTACAGTCCATTCGCAAATGCCCGCATCTTGGCCTTAACCCCGGCCATAAGATTCTGCACAACCTGTGAATCAACCGTTTTTTGCATGTAAACCCATACTTTCTTCAGTTCCTCGACTGTCTTCACTACCTTAGGTCGTTTAAGAAGGTGCTGCTTCATAATCGCCCAGTACTTCTCGATGGGGCGGAGCTCCGGAGTGTTGGGAGGGTTGAACATTTTTGGCACGAAATTAACCTTATTGTCCACATACCACTTCAGCACGTCGTTGGAGTAGTGGCATGAGGCCAAATCCGGCCAGAAGCTTGTTGGGACGTTGTGGGCCTTCAGGAGAGGAAGCAGCCGCTTCTGGAGGCACTCTTTTATGTACACCTGTCCGTTCATCGTGTCCTGGGTCACGAAAGGTGCACTCCGCTTCCCGCACGTGCAGATGGCTTGTCAAACCAGGAATTTCTTCGCAAATTTGGACATCTTCTGAGTGCGGACATGCTCCGGAACGCTGAACTTATCCTTGGCCGTGAAAAACAGGTTGCCGGGGATCTGTTTGAAGTCGGCCTTCACATATGTTTCGTCGTCCATGATGCAGCATTCAACTTTCGTCAGCATGTTGAGATACAACTTCCTGGCACGGGTTTTGGCGGACTTGTTCTGCTTCTCGTCGCGATTAGGGGCCTTTTGTACCTTGAACGTTCGAAGCCCAGCCTTAGTTTTGGCCTTCTGGACAAAACTTCGGCTTAGGTGCAGCTTCTTAGCCACATCCCGAACGGAGGCGTTCGGATTTCAGTTGAAGGCCCCAACTACGCGGTTTTCCTTCACTTCTGGGCTTCCGATCGGTGGTCAACCGTTCCTCGAACCGCTTAATCACTCGCGACACCGTGGAATTCGCGATTCCCAACGTTTTAGCGATGGAACGATGCGAGAGATCCTTGTTCTCGTGATGAATGCGAAGATTTTATCACGCACGAGCTGTTCTTTCGACTCCATTTCCGCGAGTGTTGATAACAGTACTTTAAAACTTGCAGGATTTAAATAATGCACTATGAACTAAATCCACTCAAATTTTCATTAAATTCTACCCAACGGTTAAAAAGTTAGAGCAATTTCATAGTGTGGCAATTTCATCGTGGACACCCTTTAGGTTGTTCTTTTAAAATTATTTAAAATGCAGGAAAAAAATCTAGCTCAAGCCAGAAAAAACCTACGTAAGCAAAATTGTGTTGACACATTTACAAAATATAATCATTTACGTTCCTCAAGATGTGCTACTTTAGCTTGCTTTTGAAGATAATGTTATTCGTTATTATTTTCAAGTCATTAGGTAGTGAACTGAATATTAATGGACCGTGATTTGAGATGCATTTTAGACCCAAGTTCGTAAATGCTCGGTTTCTGGGTGACCCTTAAGAGTAATGTCTGTTTGTCTGTTTGTGTTGACATATTTACATATTTACATTTGCATCCGAAACGTATCAGTTGTGGGCCAGCCATTACAGTTTCTTCAACGATTACACCTTAAACGTTCAATTCAAATGTTTCTTAGTTGGAAGTATCGTCACAGATGGCGCACATAGTAGATCCCCTTAAATTTGACGTTAGCACACTACCCCCATCTGTTCAGCTTTACCACCCATCACAGTGTGTTCAACAGATGGCGCAGGTGTGTTAGTGACGAAGATTTGTATTGCAAAACTTTCAATGTGTTATGTCTGTTTGTCTGTGATGTAAATGTTAATAAATAAATGGAGATGGGTTAACATACAAATCTCACGTTTTTAGGCTCTTTGATTTTAATTGTTGATGCTGCAGATCGAAAGTGATGCAGAAAAAATGAAAAATGACCAATTTATGTGTTTTACCAACAATCAATATGCAACTAGCGATTTGAAATCGGTTTACTGTTGTAGAACCCCTTGGTCCGAAGTACACCTTGAAGCCAGCACCTAACTATACATATTTGCGCCTTTGTTTTGATTTGCTGTGTTATTTTGACAGAATATTTGTGAGTGTGTTCGTGTGAGTTCATTATTAGGGGCGTATTATTAAGCTTGGGACCGAGCTTGGGACCGATGTGCTAGTACTGACTGAGCCAAGAAAAAAATCGTATTTGTTCTGGACCTACAGGTCTTAGAGTTAGTCTATGGTTTTACTCGACAAGGGGACACACGATTTTGCATAGGTCTTATAGATGGAAGTTTTTACTTTATGTTCACGTGTTCCGTGTTTGCAAATATTTGCAAATAAGTGAGTAAGATATCTTGAAAAAACGTAGATTAAATCTTCCAAGGACATCTTATGTCTAAAGTTAATGGTTTTCGAGTTATCGATTTTTGTCGCAAAATTTTGCTATTCGTACCATTGTGGATGGGGATGATTTTGTGCCGAAAATTAGTATAAAGGGAAACTGTCGAAAATAGGGGAGATAAATTGAAGATTACTTTTAAACATCTGTTCTGCAATGTTTGAATTTTTTAAATTTTTGATTTAGCAGCATGACCCCACACGCTGGTGAGGTATTGAAGTATGGAATGAATGCACGCGAAATAAAATTGTAGCAATGTTGAGTTGGATACACAACAGCGTACTCTTTTCATGAGGCAAACTTAAAACTTTGCTCGATACGTGCTTTATGTGAGTGTCCCATGAAAGACAAGAATCTAAGTAGAATTCTTGCAACAAATATCGGCAGAATTTCCTGCAGAGATTTCTACAAACATATTTTTCTTCAGAGTGAGAAGTATTTTTATACATTCACGCAGAGGAGTTTTGGGAAGTTCGAATAATTTTCTCGATATTTATTTTAACTATTCGAAGCATGGTCATTTCGAACGTGATTTTTTGTCATCTCCAATATAATCTTGCAGTGCGAAAACCATAAAATACATTGCGCAATTATTAAACAGTTGACTGTCGTTATTTGATGACTACCAAATTTAAGGTCTGTATCCGCAATAATCCGGACACCTCGAAACATGAATAAAACATAAATTTCGCATTATAGCAATCGCTTCTGCAAACACTCTTTCTGATAGATCTCCTTGTTGATTTTGCCTGTAGTGACGAAAGATTTACTCTTTTTGCCACACGTGCAAATTGCTTACCACACAAGGTATGTTTTGGGAAATTTCGATGCCTTCTTCGTTCTGAAATGCTCTGCTGTAGCATTTCTGGCCATATCAGAATAAAAAGCTAGCCCTGGAAGCTGCTTAAAATCCTCCAGGACATAAGTTTCATCGTCCATAACAACGCATGAAAACTTCGTTCAATATTCGTAGTACAAACGTCGAGCCCGTGATTTTGCTGCCAAGTTCTGTTTGTCGTTTCCATTTGGAACTGTTTTTACTCTATACGACTTAAGTCCCAAACGTTGTTTTGATTTTTGGACAAAACCAGGCGACATCCCTATTTTACGAGCCACCGTTCGAATGGAGAGATTTGGGTGTTTCGTTAATATCCTTTTCACCTTTCGGTCCATGACAGGATCCAATGTGTTTGTCAATTCTCGGTTTCCTCTCCACCGTCAAACGTTCCGAAAATGATTTGAGCACATCGTGAACAGTGGACTTAGGCAAATCCAATGTTTTTGCAAGGTCCCGTATTGACAAGTCAGGATTTGCCGTACGCCGGTACATAATTCGCTCGCGCACTTGTTTTTCTTTCGTCGCCATCTTGGATACTAAACATGAAATGTAAACATCAATCATAGTCTTTTTCATCATAGACTCTCAGCTATACCACAGTGAATTTTTTTATTCCTACGTGCAATATTTCAAAAGTTACAATGATTTGAAGGTGTCCGGATTAATGTGGATACAGACCTTACTTGCCACTCTTTGGCTCTTTGTTCAAGCTACGCATGCGAAAAGCTGTCATTTTAGTAAGAACAGTTGAGGCGAGATATTTACTGTTACTTGTGCTACAGCCCCCAAACGATCCAAGTGAAATTCCTTGATACAAATTATCCTGGCATTGAAGCCTTCGGAAGTTCTGCATCCATCGGCCAACAGATGGCTATCGTTCGAGTCAGTTGTCAAAAGGAATTTGGATGATTTTCGAAGCTCAAAGCTTTGATATTTATGACCCGATGACGCATACACTTCTCCACTTTTTGAGCTACATATTGCCCCTTATCAACCAAGCGAACTGTATCTTCCAGTCAGAAGCTCCGAAATTCTCGGACATGTGCAATCAGCTGAAGTCTCGCTAATGGTTCTCCTTGCAAATATTTGTGAGGATGATAACCTAAAACACCTGAAGAGTTTTGGAGTTTCTGATTTCAAGAAACATCTTCGTAAGAAGACAGAAATATATATAACGAGATAGCAGCAGGAAAAAATCTTAGATCCGGAACTCTCGATGAAACCAGGAAGGATGCTTTATACTCGATCTATTGTGCTTTCTATTCCGAGTTGATTAAAGAGATCATTAAGCGCTTTGATCCAAACGATCCAGTTCTGACTACTGCATCAAGCGTTGACACCAAGAAGCTGCACAATTTGAAGGATTTCAACTCGATTAATAAACAATATCTGAACTTCTTTCTAAACCGGTGACATAGACGTGGAAGAATCGGATGACTTGGATACTTGTTGGAGCAAACTGATGTCTTTCAAACGAGCAAATGGAAAGTTGGCTTTTCTCTCGCTTAGAAAGGTCCTTGCGAAATTTTTAATAATTCAGCGTTCTACGGCAGCGGTGGAGCAAATTTTCTCGCAATACAATCTGAATATGACCCAAATCCGGAACCGCCTGAGTACGGACACCATGGATGCCATCCTAAGATCAAAGTGCTACATGAAAGGGAAAGGAGGAGTTGATCAGCTAACATTAACATCACAACTAAAATCTAGAATCAACCAATTTATGTACACACATCATAACAATGATTGATTGCTAATTCTGTTCCGATATTGTTCACCTATCCTTGAACTTTTAGTAATCAAAACAAACAACTCATGATCCATTATTATGTTAATACTGGCCAGTTAGAAGGGCTTAAGTGCAATGGTCGATTTCCCCCGAGAACATGAATCCCTCGTATACTGATCCGTTTTCCTGTAGAAAGAAGATCCGTTTTGCTGTAGTGTGATGTATGATGTATGCTATGTACTACCACCCATTGTAGTACGGAAACTAAGTCCGACAGCAATGGGCTCTACCCTCTGTTAGACTTGATCAAGCTTTAATAACCACTGATTATCCTAACCATGCCATTGTATGAAGGGCCAAAAACATGTTAGGTGGATCGATAGGCAACATCACTCTTACGTTTCGACAGGGATATAAAGAATCTCCTTCCAACCACGAGATTCAACAATTGGTCAAAAGAGCAAGCTATCTAACATGAGGATGCCCAAATGGGTGGGGAGAAGAGCCCGCCATCTATTCACGAACTGTTAGCAATGGGGAGTTGGTATTCCCACTCTCCCCATCCAGCGTGCTTCAATCGGGTGCCCTGATGGTCCCTCCCATTCCCATACAATATTCATATAATAGTGTAAATATATTTATGTAAATGAAAAGTACTACAAGCATTCGTATCTATTATATCCTGAAATGCAAGAAATGATATAAAGTGTTACAGTGTAGAGTTCTGTGGTTCCGCGCTTAAGCACGTTTTCGTTCGTTTTCAGCGATAGCAGCAATTTACCAAAATCTTGATTTGAGGTATCCCGAAAAAGTTTGTTAAATCTATTGAAATTTTACAAAACTAACATTTATTCATTTTAATTTACTGTTGCCATGGTGACTATTTGCTGCTTGATGCTGATTTTATAACAGCAATCCGCTTTTAGTTTTAGCTGGCCTAATAGTTATTGCTACCGAGTTAGGAAAACAGGGAAGATTTAATTGAAAGGGGAGTTAAAGACATATGGACATAGAAAAACAATAAGTAATGTTTAAATCATCTATGAAGTAAAATCAATAAAACAATATTATCAAATATTATGATATTGTGAGTTATGATAAAGTAATGAAAAAGATTGAACTGCGAAATCAGACACTAGCCAAATGGCACACAGCGCTGCATGAATCGGATCCGCTCAGATTTGATAAAAAGTCCATTTGCAAACCGGAAATGAAAAATACATTCAGTAATAAGTGCAAAAGCTTACCACAGATTCCGTTGCAGCTTCTTGTATTCAAGGCACTAGATACTTCTAAACCATAATAGGAGTAGAAAGGATTAAAATGATAATTTTACATATAAGACATCATAATGAAAAGTATATACAACCTATTGAGTAAATATTATAAAATTATGTTTATGTTAATATATAAATCACGAAAACACAGATAATGATACAAATAGTAATGATGATGATAAAGATGAATGGTAATGGTAATAAATAAACAATGTCCTATAAGATAACATATACACTGAAGGGATATTACAATATGAACTGAAAATTACATGTTTGCCGACTGCTGTTTTGTTGCAATTGTAGACAAACTTGCGCAGCCATTACGATCCAGCAAATTTAGACAATGTACCCAAGTAACATTGCTAACACCATCTTGCTTTATTAAGTTTTATTAAAGTTTTATGGCAGCCACTTGAAATCAATTTGGTTTTACTATGGCACCAAGAGGTGCCAATAGGTTTCATATTTTAGTCAGGTTTATGAGAACCTACACAGCTTGTTTACAACTATCTTAAAGCCTTATTTCTCAAATTCCATTGACTCCTATCAAAGGTTTTATTTCGACTTTATGAACTCGTACAATGTTGCATTGAAATGCCGTTTTAGGACTCATTGATGTTATCTTATTATGGTCAGTTGAAAAAGCATTTTAAAACCATTTTGCCTCCAGTAAATGCATTAAACGGCAAATTGGCATTGAAGGAAGCCACTATAAGACCAAATAGTTTTATAAGGGTCATTGCGAAGAAAAATTGGCTTTATGGCAAAACTGTGATTTTTTTCCCAATCGCCATATTGAAATATAAGAAATCATTGATGTGCGGAAAAATAAATGCTCAATGGTATGTAAATAAACTGAAGATCGGAGACTGAATTCGGCATTCTTTTAGATAATCTCATCCAATTCCAAGCACTTCTCAGAAAATTCATAATGAATTTATCGAATATATTTGTTTTAGTTTGATTTATGTTGTTGAAGATTCGCAAAATTTCCGAGGTGCATTAATTTTCGGCTCTTATCGTGCCATTATTCGATTTCACAGCGCAGTTTCAGCAGAAATAAGCCTTCGCGGCGAAAATACGGTTGAAAAGATACTTGGCATGTGGTGGGATACTTCTTCGGATCACTTTACGTTCAAGATCTCAGGTCGAATCGACGAACTACTTTTGTCCGGACACCGTCGGTCAACAAAACGTGAGGTCCTACGAACTTTGATGATGGTTTTCGACCCGCTAGGACTCATCGGCCATTTCCTAATGATCCTCAAGACGCTTCTTCAGGCAATATGGCGATCCTTGATCAACGACTTGCATTTCGAAAAGTGGTCAACATGGTGTGCATCTCTTCCTGAAATAACTACACTTAAGATCCCTCGTTGCTATCGGATATTCACTTCTACAGCAGAAGACAACAACATACAGCTACATACTTTCGTCGATGCGAGCGAAACAGGCTTCGCCGCAGTAGCCTACCTGCGGTTCCAAGAAGGACCTATTATCGAGTGCGCCATTGTTGGATCCAAGACAAGAGTATCACCACTCAAGTTCCTGTCAATCCCACGCTCCGAACTTCAAGCTGCCACGATTGGTGTACGATTGGCAGACTCTATCATTAAATCGCTGACGATCAAAGTGAAGCAACGCTTTTTTTGGACGGATTCCAAGGACGTACTTTGTTGGTTGAACTCCGATCATCGTTATTGCCAGTTTGTGGCCTTTCGAGTTAGCGAGATCCTTGAAACGTCGGATGTTTGCGAATGGAATTGGGTACCTAGTAAACAGAACGTGGCAGATGAAGGGACAAAGTGGAAGAATAATCCCGACTTGTCTGATTCCAGTCGGTGGTTTCGAAGTCCGGAGTTCTTGTGGAAATCAGCGGAAGAGTGGCCTATCTCCAAGAACCGTATCGGAAACACAACAGAAGAGCTGCGTCCACACTTGTTGTTTCATACGAAAGTCGTTGAACCTGTAATCGATCAACATCGCTTCTCCGCTACGTACGCAATCTGAAACTCTCAGTATACAAGAAAAAACGCACCAGCGGACCGCTACAACGTCGTGAGCTTTGTGATGCTGAAATCAACTTGTTCCGTGCGGCACAAAACACCGTATACGCTGATGAAATTATCATTCTTGGAAGAAATCGGCATATGGAGAATCCTAACATGTCAATTCCTAGTCACAGTCCAATTTTCCACCAATCCTTTCTCGACCAAGATAATGTTCTTAGAGCTCGAGGTCGAACGCAAGCATGCCCATTCATAATCCGAGACGCCGTTTGTCCAATCATACTCCCTCGCGAGCACCCGATCACACATCTCATCATCCTTGATTTTCACAAGCGGTTCAACCATCAGAATCATGCAACAACGCTAAATGAAATACGTCAGCGATACCATGTTCCGAGATTGAAGGCTGTCTATAGGACTGTACGCAAGCAGTGTCACGAATGCAAAAACGACCAGGCGTCTCCAAAGCCTCCAAGTATGAGTGACCTACCATCATGCCGTCTCGCCGCTTTCACTCGACCTTTCACATACATGGGCGTGGATTACTTTGGTCCTATGGCCGTCATTGTAGGACGACACTCCGAGAAACGTTGGGCAGTCCTTGCAACATGTCTGACAACCCGCGCTATACACTTAAAACTAGCACACACACTGACAACCGGCTCGTGTATCCTGGCGATACGAAACATCATGTCTAGGAGAGGAGTACCTGCAGCCATTCTCAGCGACCGCGGTACTAACTTCCAGGGCGCCAGTAAGGAGCTGAGATAAGTAATGCAGACAATTGACCAGCAGCAGCTCATGCAAGAGTTTACAACAACTAATACAGAGTGGACCTTCATCCCTCCAGCTTCACGACACATGGGCGGAGCTTGGGAACGTCTCATTCGCAGTGTTAAGTCCAACCTCCATAAGTTACAATGGAAACGACTTCCGACAGACGAGATTCTCAACAGTACCTTACTGGAAATTGAGAATATGGTAAACTCACGACCAACTCATGTACCAACGGAAAACGATGGATCGCCAGTACTGACCCCCAACCATTTCCTGTTAGGATCGTCAAACGGGATAAAACCATAGGTGCCATTCGACGATAATTCAAACGTACTCCGAAACAGCTGGAAGCAGTCGCAAATAATGGCCAATGAATTCTGGCGACAGTGGTTGAGGGACTATCTTCCTGTTATCACCCGGCGTACGAAGTGGTTCATGAAAGTGAAACCAATCGCAGTAAATGACGTGGTGGTCATCGTAGATCCAAAGGCTCCTCGTAACAGTTGGCCTTTGGGACGAGTCATCGCCATTAGATCAGGACCGGACGGACAAGTAAGGAGTGCCACCGTTCAAACCAGCCATGGTATATACGAACGGCCTGCAGTGAAACTCGCCGTGCTCGTCGTTCTCTTCGTCGTCGACCTTCTGCGCATTCGGGGGGGGGATTGTTAATACGCCTGTCGATTGCGAACCCCTCGTATCTCTGTCAATCTACTACGACGCCTGTCATCGATTGAGCATGAGCACAAAGCCGTGGTCGTAAGCTGTCACGTAGGATGATGTAAGCGAATTGATCGGGAAACAATAACCAGAAGAATTTGTGCTCTATACGCTAGTTTACGATCTAAAAGATTATAGTTATTTGTGATTTACATATATACATACAATTCAACGGTTGAATATTAAATATTAGTTGATACCATTTATGCTAAGATAGCAATAAGGTGATATGAATATTCTCCATGATACAAGTTTGTTTATTGACTATTGTTCTTATGATAGCTTGAAATTACAACTATGAACTAAAAACGAATTACAACTATAAAAACAAACTAGAAACCACTACTTAATCAACACACTACCTAAGTGAACGGTAAGAACAGAATTCATTACATTTTAATTCAAAGTGATGTATATTAAACACTAATTTGCAACAGCTGCACCTGAGGTTAGGTTAGCACAAGTCGGACTCGGACTGTTCGAAGAGTAGAAGAATTACTGAATGTAAGTCTCGAAGTCTGTACTTCAACAATTTTTTAATTATGTTGCTCTTTTTAGGAATTTATAGCATTTTTGTTACACACGGTAATAAAAGGTATATTGGATTCGGTTAATTCTGGTGACATTCGCAACTATTCTTCCAACAGTACTAAAACGGTACACTCTCACGAGAATAACATTTTAGTCAGTGGAACTTCAGGCACTTTCATAAGAGGAGTCAATCTTTGCTTGTTTGTTGATTATACGAAGTGAGAAAACCCCGAAAAGTATTAATTCTAAATCGATATAAATTATTAAACTAATTGTTAAGATAATAAAAATTTAAAGGTGTTTCATGCTAGAGACATGACCGTTTGTACATATTTGCTAACTTTTAGTACAATTTGTAAATCTTTAGTTAAAAAAACAATCAGATTCGTACTTTTTCAGCTCCGGGCAAATTAATAGGATATGCACAACGGGATGCATAATGGCTTTTTTTTAAGTTTGTACACAAGCTAAAAGTTAGATGAACATGTGTCCAAATTTCCAGCAACAGTACGATATCGCTTCCAGCAATGTCCATCAAATAAATATTGAGAATTGCATCTCCAAAATATAGAAATAGTAAATCAAAATAACACAGTGTCCCGATTCACCTTAGTATACGAAATCGAGCGGTTGTGTCCCTGACATAACCTACCTCTCGATTTTTTTTTCTCGATTATCTAAAATTTAAGGTGCTTCGCAAACAAGACATTCGATATCAAGAACAACATGTGAAAAGGACATACAAGTTTGTGTTTCTCCAACCAACCGTTTTATTATTCATAATTTTTCTTTTCTTTTTCAAGAACACATTCCAGCACCCGGATTACACACATACTACAATTGCATAATCCAATAACGAGGCGTACTAATTTCAATTCGAATTTAAATATTTATATACTCTCTACATCACTCCCATCGTTCCCGTCATTGTTCTGCTGAAGCACCGCAAGTTCATTAGCGAGCGGTTCTCTCTCTCTCTCTCTCTTCTTAGTCCTTGGAGGCCTTCGGTCCTTTCGCTTATGCATATGTCTTCCCCCGAGAAGAAAGCATCCCACCCACCTATGCGCTCCCTGATTAGTATTCACAGCTAGTGGCGTTTGTATTAGCTCAACACGACAGCTTCCTTGAAGTTCAAAGCCTCACCTCGCCACTTCCCGTGTTCTCCGGTAGGCACAGAGAGCTGAAAAGAAAAACATGGACCAAGGCAGTACCCAATCTGACACAAATCTTCTCTTCAGCTCGGCTGCAGAACTCGTTCCGTTAAATTTACGATGGCACATGTCTAGGTTGAAGACGTAGGAGCTGCTGCAGAACAGCTGATCAAACGAGAAATGCAGTTCACACGTGCTTTCCAAACACCCTGATTTCGGATCGTTCTTGGAAGCCAGCAGCTTGTCTCGGTACTGCGTCAAACAAACTGATGATTGCAGTTGTATTTGTTCTGTGTTTCATGGTTTGCAAGGTTGAGGGAGGAGTTGATTATAATTATGAAAATTTACAATGTTTATTGAGTTATGCGTTGAAGTGAAGAACGACATTATAAGTCAGATGGACATAAGAAAAAAGTGGGATTTTTTATTTTATTTCATTTATAGACATTATAACAAGTTGTCATTCATGGCTCTTATGAGCTATCAATACATATGATTATTTACTATTTATATATAACTCTTCTTCCTCACACATCAAAGGTATCCATGGCTTTGTCCGCTGCTATCTTTGCCATTTTTTTCATCGACCTTCTGCACATCAAGATCAAGATGGCGGAAACGATCCACTGCATCAGAAGTAATCCAATAATGATCGTCAGTTTCATTTTGTTGGCTCCCAACAGGTTGGTATGTATCTCTTGATTCTCTATCTCGGTGTCCGGAGTCCGAATTACCCATGTCTTCTCTCCTGTTGGCAATTTCGTTGATGACTCTCTTCCCCAGTTATTTTCTCGTTCCTTAGTTTTCGCAAGGCTTTACGCTTGGCTTTGACCATGTCAGCTACTTCAGGGTTCCACCATGGTATCCTCTTTTTCCCAGAACCAGCTTTCGATTTTGGGATCGAGATTTCAGCTGCTTTTAGCATTTGGGTAGTAATTTCCGCTATCTGCTCTTCAGTTGATGCTTGGCTGCAGAAATAGACAGTGCTGGCGTAAAGTTCCCAGTCTGTTTCCTCGGTTCTCCAGCATTGGGGTCTTTCCGTAATATTCGCTCTTGTCGGTAGCGTAATTATAATAGGGAAGTGGTCACTTCCTTGTGTATCCTCAGATACCTCGTATTCTATATTTCCAGTTAAATCCGTGGTACAACTGACTATATCGATACATGATCCTTTTCCTGTAGAATTGTTTATGTATGTGTACTCTCCGTTGTTTAGTATGGAGAGATCCATCTCGGTAGTAATTTCCTCTAGAATTTTACCACTGTTGTTTATATGATCGCGTCCCCACAAGTGATGGTGAGCATTCACGTCTCCTAATATAATGTAAGGTTTCTGTATATTAGTTAACATTCCTTTTAATTTGGTTTTGTCAATCGCTAGGTTGGGTGGTATATAAACATTAATCACTGTAACATTGATAGGGTATTCTGCCGTAATTGCTGTTATTTCCATTTTTGTATCAGTTTTAATTTCTTCATAATCTGGGCTTCAAAATGGTGAGTGACACCTGGGATGGACCGTGCGTCCCCGCAACATAGCACTGGTCCTCATAAGTTCCTACCTCATGCTTCCACGGGTCAAGAGATGACAAAGACCACCAGCTAAGGGTTGCGTACTTAGCTGGTAGTGCAGCCTGGGCACTGTTGTCCTTCTGACTTCAGCTAGATTGAGGAGGTGCCTTCCGAGCATCTGTCCACCAAGGAGGTGCGGCTCAAACAGCGTCTGTCCTGGCATCCAGCGGTTGAGTAAGAAACGCTGTATCGCGTCAACTATACATTAGGTGGCAGCCGCAATAAGGCTATTTTATGTAGCGTGACCTCGGTAAAATAGCATGCTGAAATCTTACCCTACCACGAAAAATGGAAGTATTCTTTATTCGGTTTATAATTTCAGATCATCCATGGAATTCCCAAGTATTGTATGATAATTTTGAATTGTTTTCTTCCCTCGTGGCTATGATAATGCAAGTACGGCTACAATTGTAGCAGGACCAGTAGACATGCAGACATTACAAATATAATTGTTGTTATCATTTTATATTATAACATCCCTTCACAATATTTTTTTAATTCTATTTTCAGCTTCGCATTTGCATCGTCGTAAGTTTTGGCCCGCCTAACTCACGTTACACACTTAGAAATTTTTACAGTATTCGGCGATTTTTTGCCAAAATTTCAACAGCTGAGCGTTCGGTAATCCGGTTTACCGGATTTCGGTGAAATTTTACAGTATTCCGGTAAAAAAATACCGAAACTTGTCAAATTTTACCGAAGTCTGTTAAATCGGATTCCCGAATGCTCGGCTGTTGAAGGTTCGATGAAGAACTTGCCGGATACTGTAAAATTTTCTAAGTGTGTATGTATTTGGAAAGATAGGATATCTATTCTATTCGATTCTATTTTACAGACATAAAGAATCATTTATGGGACCAGTAGGAAAAAAGAGTTATTGGAGAATTTCCTGTCATTCATTTTAAATTTTTTGTTTGTTTTGGATTTATTGAGTTACCGTTTTTGGGCAGTAATCTTACTCGTATGAAATTTATTTGCCTAAATTTTCTTTGCTACTTTGCCAGGATGCCAGGTGATCAACTTTATTTCATTTTATCACGTTGGAATTTTCACTATTTTAGAGTTTCAATCATCTAATATCGCAGCGCAAGAGGCAAATAGCGGCGTTTAGTTATTATATGTACATTATGTAGTATTTCTTTACAACATACAACATATTATTTCCATCATATCATGACCTCCACATTTTCATACAACAAACCTAATTTAGGCAGTATCTGACTTAAACACGAAACATACCTTCAATTTATGACGTCTAGCATTCCATATATGTCCATTATATAACGCAGAAAGTTACATTTGTGGTTGTCTTTTGAAAATTACGGAATCTGTGGTAGGCTTTTGCACTTATTGCTGAATGTTTTTTTCATTTCCGGTTTGCAAACGGACCTTTTACCAATTCAGAGCTGATCTGATTCATGCAGCGCTGTGTGCCATTTGGTTAGTGTTTGATTTTGCATTTCAATCTTTGTCATTACTTGATCATAACTTACAATATCATTATATTCGGTTATCTTTTTATTTTTATTTTACTTCATAGATGATTTAAACATTACTTATTGTACTTATTTTTACTTCTTTTGCCCATTTATCTTTAATTCTAACTCGGTAGCAATAACTATTAGGTCAGCAAAAATAAAAGCAGATTGCTGTTATAAAATCTGCATCAAGCAGCAAATCGTGACCATGCCAACAGTAAATTAAAATGTATAAATGTTAGTTTTGTGAAATTTCAATAGATTTAATAAACTTTTTCAGGATACCTCAAATCAAGATTTTGGTGAAATGCTGCTATCGCTGAAAACGAACGAAAACTAGCTTAAGCGCGAACCACAGTACTCTTTACTTTAACATTTTACAACATTTCTTGCATTTCAGGATCAACCGAATGAATATCATACGTTATAGATACCAATGCTTGTAGTATTTTTCATTCACATAAATATATACACCATTATATAAATATTTCATGGGAATGGGAGGGACCCCCAGTGCACCCGATTGAAGCACTCTGGATGGGGAGAGTGGGAATGCCAACTCCCCATTGCTAACAGTTTGTGAAAAGAGGGCGGGCTCTTCTCTCCGCCCATTGCACTGTGGTCCAGGGAGTAAAATTAGGTTGAATAAATTAATAACTCAAAGAATATAAGAGATAGCGTATTGATGTTTTCTGAACAGTTTCTTGTTAGCTTATGCCGCGTTGTTTGCAAAAATGACCTATACGCCTAATTTCATCAATGAAGTAATTCACTTTTAAACTTTTTTGTTTTAATAGATAGAAATAAAAAATGTTCTACAAAATTATGGAATAGAAAAAGAATTAAAACTTTGTAGAAGATCATGTTTGAATATCTCATCCGTTTTTTGAGATATAGCGCGCCATAAGAAACAAAACTCAAAAATCATAAATTCTGTCATATTTTGAAAAATATCAACTTTTCAGGCCTACTATGTTGAAAGCGATTGTAGTTATTATAAAAATACACATTTGCTTCACAGTCATCATACCCGTAAAACTTTTCTGTGAAAAGCTATCATCAGTTTTGTTGTTTTTCAACCCATATATTCAAGCGTTACCTTTAGAAAAGGCGCAAGTGAAACCGTTAGTAATACATACCAGTTGAATGAGTATATCCCAGAGAACATTTAAGCAAAATTTGGAAAAGGTTTTTTTTTTTATTTTGCTTTCTAGCAGCACGTTGAAAATATCGTTTTTTATGCCGCAAACCTACAATAATCGGATTTATTTCAAGTGTTTAAGAACTACACGGTATTTCTGAAGTGTGCAATTATGACTTCAAGGTAGGCACTTTGCATGAAGACTGGAATTATGCATAAAATTCCTAAAGAGGTTTCATGCATAAATGCTTATAGAGGTTATACTTCAAAAAGTGATTAAATGCCTTGTTTCTATGCATTTTTTTCTATCACACTGGAAAGAAAAAAGTACCCAAAAGTATTCATTTTTTGGGATTTAAAAGTAGGCATTTTTTGACGTATGAAGGATGTTCATTGAAATGCATAGAATTTAGTCAAAAAATGAGAATTACTGTGTTGGGGAATCATACATAGTTCTTGACACATCTAACGTGAGTATATCATAACGAAGCATTGTAACTTGATGATGACAAGATCAAAAATATTATGTTTTGCTCATGTAAGAGTTGATTTCTTATTAAAAATAAAATTTAAATTTAGTATTCAACGCTTAAGAGCTTGGTTTTATCAGGTAGTTCTGATGCAAGTGTTCCCGAAGATATCCTACTAGTCAAAGAAATTACAGGATCTGACGATAAGAGCAACCGTTTGAAGACATCTTCCATATTTACTGTTCTATTGAACTTTCTGGAGTGGAACTCCCGATATTTCCGAATGCACTTGTTCTTTGTCTGTTGAACTTCTTCGCTGCACATTCCAACTGGAAGCACTGTATATTTGACTATTGCTGCTCCGTGAAATAGTAGTTTATGGACTGTTGGAGACAATACATACCAACTACAGGGGATGATCAAAAAGGAGAAGACTAGCAAAATTTTGTCCAAATTCAAAGTGATACAGTTCGGTGAATAATAAACCGTTTTTGATGAAACTAGAAGCGTTTGACGGGAAATTTATTCTAGTTTCAGCATGTTTATTCAATTTGATTTGACTTCAAATTTGATTTGACTTCCGGGCACCGGAGATAGCACGGATACTTTAAGGTTATGTCAAATGTGCTAATTTTCTGCAGCTCGTTATTTTTTATTTTACTTGAAAATCGGAAATATTATATTTTTCTCAAAAACTGGAATTCAAAACAAGTCTGTCAGTGGTTAAAGATCGTGAATCGGCCCATGAACAACCGAGATATGGCCATTTCCGTAAAATGTAGTTTTTTACCCAATTGCCTGACACTTCTTATGTTGAAAAACTCCTTTTTAATTTATCTGTAACTCTGCGTACCCTTAACCAAATTAGATGCAACTTTTTCCATACGATTACAAATTTATCCTAGTTTTTTGGAAGAGTAGCGGACATTTCGTTATTTTCCGTAGTTCCGGATTCATTATCGGGAATCGTGAAGGAAGTACCCTACCAGTGTAATGGCCAGAGTTAGAACTGTATCAAACCTGGCTTGCGACATATCAAACTTCATGATTTTACAAACCAATACCACTGGTAGTCAACCTGAGAGTATTCTTTCACATTGGCCACACCTGGTGACGTTCCGGATTCCGGGTTCCCCCAGGGAAGTGGCCAGATTTCGAATGATGTCAAACCCTGGCTTGCGACACATCAAACTTCATGATTTTACAAAACAATACCGCTGGTGGTCAACCTGAGAGTATTCTTTCACATTGGCCACACCTGGTGACGTTCCGGATTCCGGGTTCCCCCAGGGAAGTAGCCAGATTTCGAATGATGTCAAACCCTGGCTTGCGACACATCAAACTTCATGATTTTACAAAACAATACCGCTGGTGGTCAACCTGAGAGTATTCGGTCACATTGGCCACACCTGGTGACGTTGCGGATTCCGGGTTCCCCCGGAGAATTGGCGAGATATAGAATGATTCCAAACTATGGATTGCGACACATCAAACTTCATGATTTTACAAATCAAGATTACTGGTGCTCAACCTGAGAGTTTTCGGTCACATTGGTCAGACCTGGTGACGCTCCGGGATCCGGGTTCCCCCAGGGAAGTGGCTGGATTTAGAACGATGTCCAACCTGGCTAGCAACACATCAAACTTCATGATTTTAAAAACCAATACCACTGGTGGCGGATCTGAGGTTTCTATTGTGGGCATCAGGATTCAATGGCAAATTATTCAAACCAAAAAAAAAACGCAACAAAATTAATTTTTTTTTAAAACCAAAAAAAACCCCCCCCCCCCAAACAAATTTTAAAAAACACACCCAAACAAAAAAAAAATCCCCCCCCCCCCCCCCTTTTTTCCCCAAAACGGTTTTTTTTTCCCCCCACCTACCCCTTAAACCAACAAAATTTTGCTAGTCTCTTCTCCTTTTTGATCATCCCCTGTATATAAAAATGGATTTCTGTCTGTCTGTCTGTCTGAACCTCATAGGCTCGAAAACTAATGAACCGATCAGCGTGAAATTTTGTATGGAGAAGTTTTTGGGGCCGGAGAAGGTTCTTATGATGGTTTGAGACCCCTCCCTTCTCTGAAAAGGGGGGCTCCCATACAAATGAAACACTCATTTCTACATAACTCGAGAATTAATCAAACAAAAGAAACCAAATTTAGCATGTGAGAGTTTTTAGAAGCAAGAAATGTTTCTATGGTAGTTTGAAACCCTTCCTCTCTCTAAAAAGGGAGGCTCCCATACAAATGAAACAGAAGTTTCTGCATAACTCAAGAACTAATCAAGCAAATGGAACCAAATTTTACATTTGGAGTTTTCTAGAAGAAAGAAATATTTCTACGGTGGATCCCTCCTCTCTCTAAAAAGGGGGGCTCTCATACAAATGAAACCGAAATTTCTGCATAACTCGAGAACTAATAGAGTAAATGGAACCAAATTTGGCATGTGGGGATTTTAGACAATAAATGTTTCTAGGGTAGAAGACCCCTTCTTTCTTTGTTAAGCCCCCCCCCCCCTGGGTGGTCTTACATACAAATGAAATACAAGTCTGTGCATAACTTTAGAACTAATCAAGCAAATCGTACCAAATTTGGCATGTGGGAGTTTTTGCAGGCAAGAATGTTTCTGTGGTGGTTCAAGAAACCCCGCCCTCCCCTTTCTGAAGGGGGGGGGGGATTTTATACAAATGAAACAAATTTCTGCATAACTCGAAAACTAATCAAGCTAATGGAACCAAATTTGGCATGTGGAGGTTTTTGGAGGAGAGAAATGTTTCTATGGTAGTTTGAGACTCATCCGCCATCTGAAAGGGACAGGGGGGGTCAATACAAATGCAACAAAAATTTCTGCATAACTCGAGAACAAATCAAGTAAAAGGAACCACATTTGGCAGGTGGAGGTTTTTGAAGGAAATAAAAGTTTCTAAGGTGGTTTGAGACGCCTTTGCCTTCTGGAAGGGGAGACTGCCATACAAATGAAACATAATTTTTAGCATAACTCGAGAGCCAATGAAGAAAATGAAACCAAATTTGGCATTGTTGAGGTTTTTGGAGGCAATAAATGTTTCTATGGCAGTTTAATACACCCCCAACATTTAAAGGGGGAGGGGGGTGACTCCTACACAAATTAAACGCAAATTTCTGCATAACTCGAGAACTAATCAAGTGAATGAAACCACTTAAAGCATAGGGGGGATGTTGGAGGCTAGATTTTTATATATATGAAAATGAATTTCTGTCTGTCTGTCTGTCTGTCAGACCCTTATAGACTCGAAAAGTTCTGAACCCACCAGCGTGAAAATTTGAATGCAGGGTTTTTTGGGGCTGGGGAAGGTTCTTATGATTGTTTGAGACCCCTACTCTCTCAAGTAAGGGGCTCTCATACAAATGAGACACAAATTTCTTCATAACTCGAGAACTAATCAAGCAAATTGAACCAAATTAGGCATGTGGGGGGTTTTGAAGGCAATGATTGTATAATGGTTTGAGAACCCCCCCCCACTGGAAGGGAGGGCTCCCATACAAATAAAACACAAATTTCTACCAACAATAAGAATTATCCAGGTTTCTTAAACACAAAACGTGTATTTCTCGGGTAAGAAGCATGTTTTGATAGAAGTTTGAATTCAAGAAAAAAAACTCATTCCGAAAAACAAAACTATAAACGTGCCAGTTATATTAAATTTTCCTTCATATAGTTGCAAGCGTAGCAGCGCACGCACCGGGTTCAGCTACTGCTTATATAAGTACTTCTTAAATTGTCCATTTTCAACTTTTTCACGAGTTTGAAAATGACACAGCACAAACAAACACGTCTTGTCACAACGTAGCCTACTACTTTTGTTCCGTTCGAAATGAATGGAGATATTATCGTACAAAATATTACAGGGCTAAATGTAACACTGATAAAAAAGCAATGATAATATCTATGTGGCCACACATACTTTTCATTTGCTACATAAACTTCATTTGTGTTTCACAGAAGGTTCTGTTTATGTGTGAATAAATGAATATTATGTGGAATTTTACATGGATTTTTGCCAATAAATATGTGAGGATTATTTGCCGTGTACGCTATCATTTTCGTAAAATTTTGGAGCTCGCAAAAAAATGTATGATAAAAAAAAACTACACGCCCAGTGTGTCGCAATCAACATACCGACGTACAAATTTGCCGAAAATAGATCCACTTGAACCAGCTCCCGAAGATCAGGTGGTGCTTCACCAGCTTTGATAAGCAGATACGCTCTTTGGCCGAAAAATCGAAAACAAACCCCAGTACTGGAGATGGTGTAACTAATTTTCATCAAACCTTCATCAACGCTCCCCTCACGCCAATCCAGTTCAAGAGCATCATATCGCTCGGATGGACACGGGACCGTGACGAGGAGGAATGTCTGGAAAGTTTGCTTCTTAATTATGATCCGCAGTCGCGCAGCCATCAGCATTACTCAATGTTTCGTTGTGCCAGATCTGGGACTCTGGTTCTGGAAAGGCCACATCCCCCCGCATCATCATCACCATCATCGTCATCAACATCTTATTCCATTATAGCCGAAAATTGTAAAACGTGCCCGTTCACTTCGCTATCGCTGTTCAGTTTGCGTGAAAATTTGAATTAATTAAGACGTTTTGTTCGCGACCTCCTCTTGCGCTGAGAAGGAGCGGGAGAAAAAAGGCGAAGATGCCTGAAAATAACAGTACCGTAGTGCCACCGCCGAGGATTCTTCACCCGCCTGCACCCGCAACAGCCACAGTCGTGTCCTGTCCGTATCATCCCTCGAATGGGACCCTGCCATCACCCCTCAGTTCCTCCGGCGGCAAACCGCCGATGTCGATAATCAAATTCCTCGAATTGGTACGCAGTCGGAGTTCGTGATCCGATAATTGATTTCGGGTTTTTTTCCGGGATGGGTCAAGGCGGATAAAAAGCGGAACTTGTGTGGTCAGAATTTGGTGAAATGGGAATTAAATTCCGACTCTATGGTTTAATTACGTCGGAGCGATGTGTAACGGCGACACGGTTGGATGTTGATGCTCATCCGAATGTAAATGGAAAGTGTGCGGAGTGAATTTTGCGATTATCAGGGCGATGGGTAATGGTGCCTGGCTGTTCGTGGTGGGATAAAAAGGGTGGATAAGTGAAAAACACCATCGCGGTTTGATCGTGATAGCTACTGGCTAATCTGGTTCGCTTTCTGTTCGGTTAACCGTAAGGATTGGTGACCACCACAAGATGAAAGTGAAAAACTTCAATCAGAGCATGTGTGTGGTCTTTGGTTCGTATTTGGGACTCTGCACTATGGACAATTGCCAATGCTAACGATTTGAAGACTTCGAAAGATAATCCGTTTTCAAAGATAAAAGAAAAGTTACTGCTCATTCTCATGAGATAGAAGACCACACGCTTTTAAAAATGTAGATAATATAATTTAAAGCAACTTTGCTGAAAAACAAAAATTCCATTTCTGAAAGCGTTCGTCTTAAATGATTTTTCTAAATTAAGTAATGGTGACCCAACTAACAATAGAAACGAACAACCAACCAGTCTATCAAATAGTGGTCGATCAATTATATTGGGTGAGGAACATCTATGCGTTCTGAATAATATTTTGACGCCAACTTACAATTTTTAAATTAATTAAGTGGTTATTAATATGTTTATAGATGTTTAATTTCATACATATTCGGTGATATACAGATGTTTAGAGATGGGCTGAATAATAGCCATTTGGGATTATTTTGAACCGTGTGTTCCATGCGATCCTATACTGAATAAAAATTGGACCGGATTCAGAACAACCACTTATGTAAGATTATTATTCAATATTATATGATTTTCTGAGAATAACCTTAACAAACTAACATTATTTTATTCTTCAAAATTGCTTGAAATACTGATTCAAAAACTGAATATTCTGAACTGAACTGAATCTTCTCCATATCTATTTCAAGTCTATGAAATTTTTAACCAGTAGGCTGATAACATACTCTATAAGTGTATTAAGGAGTTAGTCTTCAAATTCAAAAATAAATTGTACACTTATTTTAATAAAGGGTGTCCCACATCAAATTGCAACACGAAAAAAATGCTGTGGAAAATTATCTAGTTGACTGATCCGTTTTCAAACTTTCAAACAATAAAACATAACCCATTAGTAAGCTTTTGGCATATCTATTGCATTCATCTTCGATACCATAACCGTACGCTCGCACCTTACGCTTAACTTCCCACAAGAGGTTCAGTACAACATCTGGCTGCAGCTTCTTCTATACGGAAACCCACTTTTCCTTCTTCGTCTTCCTCAGATTTGACCTTCTTGCGATGCTTTCATAGTGCTTGCTTCATAATAACCCAGTATTTTTCGATGGGCCTTAGTTCCGGTGCTTTGGGGGGTTCATATCCTGGGATACAAAAGTTACCCCGTTGGCTTCGTACCACTCCAAGACAACATTTGAATAGTGGCACGAGGCTAGATTCGATCAGAAGATCGTAGGGCCCTCGTGTAGCTTCAACGGAGGAAGCAGACGCTTCTGTTAACACTCCTTGAGGTGGATCTCCCCGTTTACAGTTCCAGTAGTCACGAACGGTGCCACTTGAGCAGATCGCTTGCCAAATCATGTATTTCTTGGCAAACTTTCCTTACTTCCTTCGGAACATCAAACTTGTGCTGGTCAGTGAAGAACAGTAGCCCCAGAAGCTGCCAGAAGTCCACCTTGATGTAAGTCTCATCATCCATGATTAGACAATGAGGCTTCGTCAGCATCTGGGTGTACAGTTTCCGGGCCCGTGACTTTTCCATCGTATTTTGCCGTTCGTCACTATTTGGAGCCTTCTGCTCTTTGTAAGTATGCAGTACCTCCCGGTCCTTGGCTCTCTGAACGAAAGACTTGGACAGATTCAACTTTTTTACCACATCCCTGACCGAAGCATTGAGATTCCGCTTAAATGCTTTCACGACACGCTTGTGATCCCGATCACAGGGCTGGTAGCAGGTCCTTTTTTAGTGACTTGGTCACTAGTTTGAGTCTAGTTACTAAAAAAACACTATTAGCATTTAAAAGTCACTAAAGTTACTATTTTTAGGAAAATGGACACTAAAGTCACTTTTTTCGAACCACTGATTGAAAAAGGTTAATAAAAAAAAATTGAGGTGGATTATATTAAGGATACAACCGCAAGGTTCACGTAGGACCCCGTTGGTGTATAGAAATAATGGTATCATCTTATTTATACATACCATAACACATATGGTTGATTAATATTATATATTTTTTTTTTTTTTATTTTGCTTTGACCCTTCGCTTCTTATCAAATTTTCTACACATTGAGCCATTGCTTACGTTTTTCAGTTCGGGTTTAGTGAAAAATCTCGGTCGAATTTACTACTCTCGACTAAATGCCTCAAATAAAATGTTCTATTTTTGATAATATTAAACACTAACTCTTTTATTGTAAAATTTAATTAGTCGTCCTGAAAAGGACAGTGGATATGATACGCGCTAGAAATTAATTTATATATTCGGGAGCAAAAGCAGGTCATTTTTAAGTAAAAAATTGAACTACTTATACAAATAGCACCTTGTTGAAATTTTAATTCAAAACATTTGTAAGTTTTTCTGATCAAATGGTGTATAAATGAAGACATTCTGTTCACTCAAACGAGAGTTATAAGCGTTCAAAAACCTTTCACTTTTGCGTAACGCTCTCATTTTTCAAAATTATGAAATGACACCCGGTATAGAAAAGAGAAACGTAGTCCTACGTTAAAATTACTTGTACCTTTTGTATAATAGATCAGGCAACAATATATCAAAGTCGAGAAATCTAGGAACTGTTTTCAATAGGGCGAATCTAACAATCAGAGATTCTCTCCTGCCTCACTCTCTTTCATTTATTACACTGCCCATAAACGCATGTTAGTCCCACTAGCAAAAACATGCAGCTGAGAAAAACGCAGTTGAAGTCGTGGCAGATTTTCCTTTTTATTGGGTCAATGTGAAAGCGAAACTTGGATATATGCATCCCATTAGTTGAAATATATATTGGAAAGTACTTATACATACAATTTGTTCATTGTTTGTTCAAAATAATGCCTAAAAGCATGCGAAAATATGAACGTGACTGGCATGCGTTTATTTGCGTATGAATGAGTCAGAATAAACGCATAACAGTATCAGTGCTTGCTGTGATGCATTAGCGTTGACGGCGATTTTGTAAACTCTTTACTCCTATGGTGAACTCACATTAGCATCTGTCAGTCTGTGGGTGAAGCTAGACAGTGCTTGTCTTATCTTTTCACTCTACCGGATAATCCTATAAGAAACTGTCAATTTTTGCGTGAAGAGTCGTTGTCTCGATGGTGCCGTCAACGCCAAATGGTGTTTCATTGTTGTTCGCGTGATCAGATGGCTAGGATTCAATTGTTTTAAAATGTCTTCTCTCGATTATTTAAAACTAAACGGGTGTGAGGACAGTTCCGAAGACGAGGGGTTGGTTCCGGCGGTTCCAGTTTCGATTGCCGATGGTGAATCAGTTCATGGTAACGTAAGTTCCGAAGATGAATTCCTCGGGTTTGAGGCAAATGGCGAGCAGTTTCGGGCTAAGAAAGCTCCGGCATCATGGATGCAATACTTGAAATCTTTGGAAGATTCTGAGCAGGATACAGTTAGTGACATCGATTCCGAAGGAAGCTTCACTGCCAATATGGAATATACAAAAAAAAACGGAAGCTAAATAATAAGAAAATAAAACGAAATGCATGCAATGCAACATTTCCAAAGACGATCGGATTCAATTGAATACGATGTTTTGGACCCTCAATCAACAGTACCAGACAAATTACTTCCGTCACAACGTACAGCGCACGGAAGTTCAAAGACGGCATCGGTACAGGTATGAGGATGATGGACCAAGAAAAATCAACAGCTATGTGTTTCAACTCGTGGCCTCGATCGGTTCTTCCGTTAAAGTGTGTCGGAAGTTTTTTTTTAACACTTTCGGTTACGGTGACAACTGTGGGTGAGTACATTTTACCATTTTCTGACTGGCATTTCCTAAAAATATGCGAACTTATATAATTAATTCCACAGCAACATCATTTATCGGTGCGTTGATGAAGGAGATCAGCCTAAGAAATCGCAACGTGGGACGTACAGGCGGAGCACAGCAAAGCGTGATGCTATTGAAAAGCATATCCAGTCGTACGGTCCAACTGTGTCGCATTACCGTAGAGAAAATGCCCCCAACAGATTATATCTTCCATCAGATCTCACGGAGAAGCTTATGCACCAAAATTTCCAGAACACCCACGAACTTGACGTTACTTACGCTCTTTATTGTAAGAAAATGCGGGAAATGAATATTTCACTGGTAAAATCGGGGAAGGAAGAATGTGAGGTTTGTGTTATTGCAGCACAACATCGCAAGACGTCAGGACATCCTGAAACGATCATTGGAGATACATGTTCGACCTGTATTCGCTATGACGAGCATTCAAGGATTGCCAAAATGTCGCGTAAAGCTTACCGTAAAGACGGAGAAACGGTGCTGTCAGATACTGTTGTTCTAGCCGTAGATCTCCAGAAGGTAGTGCATTTTAAGTTGTGGAAACTTGTTTAAGTTATGCTTTTTAAAATATCTTCTATTCAACTCTTAGGTGGTACAGCTGCCCAGACTCGAAGGCTTGAAAACGATAATCTTTTCTAGACGGCTTCTGGCATTTAACCAGACTTTTGCTCCCGTTGGCAAGTATACAAGGTCTTTCCCGGTTAACGCTTGTACATGGGATGAATCAACGGCTGGTCGGTCTGCGAACGATATCATTAGCACGTTCCATCGAGTAATCGACCAATATAAAGAAACCAGGAAGATTGTTCTGTGGCTAGATAACTGTGCTGCTCAGAACAAAAACTGGGGTTTGTTTCTCCACTTAATACTTTTAATTAATTCCAATGATATTCAAGTGGAGGAACTTACTCTAAAGTTTTTTGAGTCTGGGCACACATTCATGGCAGCGGACAGTTACCATGCAGCCGTTGAAAAAGCAATGAAATCCAACCCACCAGTGACATTCCCCGACTTCAAGTATGATTTGCAAGTTGCACAGAAGAACATGGCAGTGCTGGATATGCATCCTGAGGATTTTTTTGAGACGCAGCTGCAAGTTTCCCAGTATACGCACAACAACATGGATCCTCGTCCTTACATGGACAAAATAAAGCAAGTCATCATTCGCAAAGGAAGCTATATGCTGATTTACGGAGATTCATTTGAATCTGGCGCTGATTTGCAACGTGGTATGCTGTTCACTAAAAAAACAGCTAAAAATGGTGACATCGAAGACGTTTGACTTGAAAACCACTTTGAAATTCAAGCTGCAAGCGCGTGGAATCGAACAAAACAGGAAGAAAGCTCTGTTGGATGTTATTCTGCAAGTAATTGACGATGAGAAGAAAGCTTTCTGGGAAAATTTAGTTGAGATGGAAACAATTAATGCCGATGAAGAAGACTAGTTAATTCTGAAATTTCTTCGAACTTCAAGTTGTAATACATATGAAATCAAATAATAATTGCCATTTTGATTCGAATATTTTCATTTGTATTGTTGTTAAATTTGTCTTCATTAAATAGTTGCTAAAATAAATGTTTAATAGTATATTTTCAACGCTGATCCTGTTATGCGTTTATTTGAAACATGGGACAGACAAAGTTTGATATTTTTTTTCAACATTTTAGGAACAAACAAAGTTTTTTCTTTTGAAATACTGAAAGTACATATAATTGAAATATTGTTTATTGTGAATTTATCTTAAAAGTGGTGAAAAATCACGTAGGGCTGTTATGCGTTTATGGGCAGTACAGCGCCATTATAAAACTTTCGAGGGATTCTTTAGTACAGATCGAAACACAACAGTGCTAGCTAGCATACTCTACAGTTAATAGAATGAAAAGCGTAAAGGTGATGGAATATGAATGAAAGAGAAAGTAATCAAAGAGAGTCTCTCAATGTTAGATTCGCCCTAATGAAAAAAAGTATCTAGAAATACACACCCTAAAAAAGTATATAGGGTATGTGTCCCTTGACTCAGCCTAATATGCAACAATCGATTACGTTTTTTACTATTACTCATAAAGTATTTGAGCTGGAAGCGATATTTAACTAGTTATACATACACTTGCTTAGATATGTTCAATATGCCATTTGGTAGTATCACGAAAAGTTACACAACACATTTTATAAAGTCAGAAATTTTCAAGGGATATGGATGTAATTTCGGTCTATAAGCACCAAATTGGGTCTATTCATGGATGCAAGTTCGTCCCATTTACAGATTTGTTATTAAATGTTGTCTTCATACGATTTTTGTTTCTGATTTTCTGATTCAATGCGTTTCCAGCTGTATTCGCTCTACCCTACAAACAATTTCATAAATCGAACTATACTAAAACTGCTAAAAAACACTTAAGTGATTTTCAGCGACCATTTGATAATCAAAACATTATAATTCACTCTTCACAGATTTTGTTCCTTTAGTTTGTGTTAAGATTACTCATATGGAAAACTTTCAACCGAAACTCAGACATTTTTAATGTAAATTTTACCAATAACAACATTTTTACTACGCTTTCCATACAACAGGCCATAGTTGAAAACGTGGAAAAAAATATGTTCCTAACATTGGGTCTATGGTTTTCTTGTTAAATCATTGTCATAATGTGACCTATTAGTTTATAACGTGTGACTATTTTCTATACATTTTAGCTGTATTATTCGGTTTATAGGTTCAATTTCTGTAAATTGAGATCATTCGAAGATCGTGTAGATAATCTGTTTAGCTTAACCAGCAAAGTCATATTGTCTAAAAAGTTAAGGAAATCGAAAATTACGCGGAAGTGAACAACTATTAATTGATCAATAATGTCTCAATTGCTTTGAAATAAATCGGTCATCCTGATAGGAATATAATTTTGTTGATTATCGGCGAATTAATGATACTTTTGGTATATAGGCCGAATGAAGGCTGACATTACATCCCGTTACCCAATTTAGTCATCCCACTTGTCAATTTGATTGACAGCAGAATAAAATGAAAAATATTGTTTGCTGTGAATCGTGGTACTATAATCTTGAAATCAGTTCCGCATTAATATTTTTCTTCCGCAAAGATAGGTTTGGTATAGTTTTCTTGAAGTCGTTTACCATGATGCGTCTATAAGTCTGAATAAAGGCTGCCGTACAATAGCGCGTTCCGCGTCGCGTCACGTCAGATGTCAACTTCAGCGTCCATGACGCTTTGACCGCACAAAATAGCGTCAATGATACCTCAGCGTCCGTCATTTATTCAACTTATAATGTGCATGCGATAGTGAGGTTTTTCAACTTACTTTGATTGAAATCATATTAGGTGCATTATATTATTTATTTGTAATAATGTAATTAGTTTTATTTCAAACTAAATGCCCTGGTGGACCTAAATTAAACTTGTCAAATGCAGAGCGCTGGTCTGTCACAGAACTTTAGATTAGTTTGAATGCGACGCACGTGTTCCCATTTTACATCATCTTGCATTATTTTTACAATTTTCCAACTTTTCATTAAAAAAAAAATCATATTTCTATATATGTACCGACTAAAATATTTACCTGCACTTAGTAATTCAGAAAAAGCACCATAAAAGGATAGAAGTGCCGCTAAATTATTAAAGCCTGTGCCCACAAATAATGTGTGATCAGCATAAAAAATTTAGGAATGAGCAATAGTAGATGAGAAATGATCTTTGGATAACCTAATTGTGACCGGTAAATCTGTCAAATAAAGCAACAGCTATTAGTCTATGTGCAAATAATTATGGCTTGATTTCCTCCAAATGATGTTATTTGAGGACTAAACAACTCGCATATGTCTTGGATTTTTATTTGATTTTCCCATAAAAATAGTAAAAATGAGCAATAAATAAGTGAATAACAACAATAAATAAACTCAAATGTTCTAGGTAGTTGATACAGTAACCCATCTTTAAATTCAAAAATAATTTGATATCGTGAAAACTTTTCCATGATATATTCAAAAACACGTTGAGTAGTCTTTTTTATGTGCTGCTTTTTGTTATAAAATTGCTCATATTTTTTATTTCCGATTGCTTCCGATTGCTGACATTGATAATGGTTTGATGACCATTTCAAAATTATCACAGGTTGATTTTTGTTACTTTCCTTTGGCATGGATACATTTTTCAACCGTATTTATAAGTAGTGACCACATTAAATGATCTTCTTCACCGACAATATTTTTTCCATTCAAGCGACAGTCTTATGGTTATTGGTAAACTCAACATATCATTTGATAAAAATATTAATTGTAGAAGCTCAACAACTCTTATTTGGAATGTATACGTTCATTAGTCCATTTGCAAAAAAAAAGCATGGTCTATTGCGCATTATTGAATATTCATTGCTCATTTTACCTCTTCCATATGAAATTTTTGAATTTGTCCTAAAACACATCACTACTTTTTATGGCTCATTCCCAATTTTTTGCCTGCATTTATTTTCTGCTCTCTGGAACCCATTCAGTTTTCAAATGGTGTTTTTGAATATTTTATGGAAAAGTTTTCACGATATCAAATTATTTTTGAATTTAAAGATGGGTAACTGTATCGACTACCTAGAACATTTGAGTTTTTTTAATTGTTGTTATTCAGTTATTTATTGCTCATTTTACTATTTTTATGGGAAAATCAAATACAAATCCAAGACATAAAGGGCGATACGGTCAAAATTTGGTCAATATCAACTTGACGTATTTCTTTCAATTTTGCATTTAAAAAACCTGAACACCCCTCATTTTGAAGGTGTGTGTGTGTAGAATGTGGCTCCCATTTTGATTTTGGAATTCACTCTTCAGTTGTCAAAATGCCGTCCAAGCAAGAAGAGCAGCGTATCAAAATTTTGCTCGCGCATCGCGCAAATCCGAGCTACTCGCACGCAAAGTTGGCAAAATCGCTAAAAGTTGCCAAATCAACCGTTACAAATGTAATTAAAGTGTTTGGGGGACGTTTGTCGACAGCCAGGAAGTCTGGATCGGGGGGAAATCGAAAACCGGAAGCCGCTGAGACGACAAAGAGAGTTGCCGGTAGTTTCAAGCGAAACCCTAACCTATCTCTCCGAGATGCCGCAAATAAGCTGGGTGTATCGTCTACAACCGTGCATCGAGCCAAACAACGAGCCGGACTATCGACTTACAAGAAGGTAGTGACTCCAAATCGCGATGATAAACAAAATACGACGGCCAAAGCGCGATCCCGGAGGCTGTACACGACGATGCTGACGAAGTTTGACTGCGTGGTAATGGACGACGAAACCTACGTCAAAGCCGACTACAAGCAGCTTCCGGGACAGGAGTTTTATACGGCAAAAGGAAGGGGAAAGGTAGCAGATATTTTCAAGCACACGAAACTGTCAAAGTTCGCAAAGAAATATCTGGTTTGGCAAGCCATCTGTACCTGTGGCTTGAAAAGCAGCATTTTCATAGCTTCCGGGACTGTCAACCAAGAAATTTACGTGAAAGAGTGTTTGAATAAACGTCTGCTGCGTTTCCTGAAGAAACACGGTTGTTCCGTACTGTTTTGGCCGGATTTGGCATCTTGCCATTACGGTAAAAAGGCCATGGAGTGGTACGCCGCCAACAACGTGCAGGTGGTTCCCAAGGACAAGAACCATCCCAACACGCCAGAGCTCCGCCCAATTGAGAAATACTGGGCTATTGTCAAGCGGAACCTAAAGAAGACCAAAAAAACTGCTAAGGACGAGCAGCAGTTCAAGGCAAACTGGCTTTCTGCGGCGAAGAAGGTGGACAAGGTAGCTGTACAAAATCTGATGGCAGGAGTCAAGCGTAAGGCCCGGAAATTCGGATTTGGAAAAGCGGAAGCCTAACTGAATATTTTTCCTGAATTTTATACTAATTGAACTTGAAAAAGAAATTTAATTTGATTTTTTAAATAAGCGATTTCACCGATTTACACGCGTTTTCCCTTGACCAAATTTTGACCGTATCACCCTTTATGCGAGTTGTTTAGTGCTCAAATGACATCATTTGGAGGAAATCAAGCCATAATTATTTGCACATATACTAATAGCTGTTGCTTTATTTGACCGATTTACCGGTCACAATTAGGTTATCCAAAGATCATTTCTCATCTATTATCATTCCTAAATTTTTAATGCTGATCACACATTATTTGTGGGCACAGGCCTTAATAATTTAGTGTCACTTTTTTCATTTTTTATTGCTCAAATCTTTCTTTTAATTGATGATTAATTATGCTGCCTATATGTACCCAGTGAACCCCATGACGAATCGAACGCAGAAAGAATCTTTAGAACTGTTCATCCCGCATCGAGTTAAATCGTGACATACAAAACACCAATACATTTCTATTTTTATAGATTTTCACTCTCCCTAACACATTCGCTTTCTCGTGAGGCGCGTCAGGTTAGATTTTTTTTTTTTTTTCAAAAACAAAATTCGACGCGGAGGGAACGTGAGGGCTTTAGAAATTGCCGTCTCGGTTGAGCTCGGTTTTTGGTAGGGGACAAGCGATTTGACGTTTGGGGTAAGCTCCTTATCGTTTAGCTGTCAAACGACCTAAGCCAAAAGTCAAATCGTTTTTTCCCTACCAGAAACCGAGTTCAATCTCAGCCGGCATTAGCGCTCGTAAAATGTTGGATTGTACAAATGTTGATGGGATAGCAGTAAAAAACAACCAGAATAAAAGAAAAATAAGCTGCATAGAAAAATCAAGTCCTTTCGATTTCCACTCACTTTTTTTAGAAAATATATTTTGTTAGCTTCAGTTTTCTCTAAAGCAGACTACTCTTTTGGTATCCAAAGAATCGAGAAAAGTGGGAAGTTGTAAATCAGACAAAGGACTTATTTTCGGTGAATCGCTAAGTAATTCTGAATCTGGATTTGATTGATTGTATACTGACAGTATAGCGAACTCAATTCGATCATAGGTGAAATCGGGATAAACTGCAATTCGCCCAGTTTATAAAAGCGTAATGATTTCAAAGTTCCATTAAAACTCGTACATTAAATTTTATATTTTTTCTAAAAAATTTCTGATACGAATATTCTTAGTTTATGATACAGAAGATTTTAAAAATTCATAATTTATCAATTATATACGTATATTACGACTTTGCTTGACTGCGGTTAAACCAACAATTTTTTGGCAAATTTGTAAAACTTGTTACGTAGAATTTGATCAAGAAAACTTTGATAAAGTATAAGATCTGTTATTAGCAAAGTGATACCATTTCAATGCTATTTTCGAAGGTTTGTTTCAAAGTGAACGTACACTGATCTGGAAAGGTTGGTGCGAACCATTGTCGGTCGAGTTTGTTATCCCAATGTGTGGCCCGCGAGTACTTTACTTCCAGAGGACTTTTTGGACAATATTGAGAACTTGTTAGCTGCGGAAAAAGTTTTTTTTTTTTGGATGAAGCAATGGCAGAGCTGGTCAAATTGAAGGAGATCGACAAACTGCACTTTTTCAACACTGCAAATAAGCATTACGTTGCTGCTGATAAGCACGTAGTTAAAAATTCTGATTTGCAGAATTCGTTTATAAAATATTGCCAATGGCTGTTGTATCCAGTGAATGTTCCAAGTATATTGTGAAAATTGCCAAGTTACTTCCGATTTAGGTCAACTATGTTAAAATGCGAAGTGCTAACCTCAAGTACAGCGTACAGAATTGAGGAGTACTAAGAATATGGCTCGGCCGGCGTCGGTGGTGTAGTGGTAAGTGTGACTGCTACTTGGCACCCCAGTGGGTCTGAGTTCAATCCCAGTCGACGTCGGTGGTTTTTCTGAGGCGAAAAAATCTGGTCACGTCTTCCTTCGGAAGGGAAGTAAAGCCGTTGGTCCCGGCTCATATTCATGAGTCGTTAGGTAGGGTAAAGGTGGTGGAGTCGTCTTCCTGGCGTCGGTGATTGTCACCATGTGAGGAAATAGGCCGACGTTAAAAAAAAAAAAGAAAAAGGCTGTAGGTGAGCCCTCAGATAACGAAGGTAATGGAAACAGCTTTAGCTGCATCACATGGCGACGGCTTAAAAAATGGGATTGGGAAGCAAGATATGTCAGAAGTAAATCTAGCATAGGCCATGCTAGAAGGCATTTCGACCGTGCGTAAAGAACAGGCTTTGCAAAAACGAGCTACGGACCAAGTGCAGGAGGTCGTGGTGATAAAATGTGTCGCTTGATTACAGGCTTCTTTACAAAAGAATCCAAAAAGTGACACTCCGCCGCAGTATTACTTATTTTTGGGAACGGGGGCGTTCATTTAGTTCATTTTTACTGTACTTATACAACAAAAGTATAAAAGATTGAAAATATACTGAAATTTGGATATCACTTTTAGTCACTACTTGGTCACTCTTTCTATTATTTTAGTCACTAAAGTCACTATTATTTATCCATAAATCCGCTACCAGCCCTGCAAGTCACTATTTGATCACTTTTTTATTGCCTCTAAGTCACTATTTGGTCACTATTTTGAACATTTTGGTCACTAAAGTCACTATTATTACATCAGATAACCGCTACCAGCCCTGTGATCACTAATAGAACATCCATTCTGACTTCCGTTCGATGCTCAGAGTTTCGTAGTAACGTTTAATCACACGACTCACCGTTAACTTCACGATTCCGAGTTGTTTACCGACGTCCCGATGAGAGAGTTGAGGATTTTCCAGGTGCTTGCGCAAAATCAATTCGCAACGTTGCGTTGCAACAAAAAAAACACTCTAAGCTACCCCCTTTTCAAGAGAAAATACACAATGCGTAATTTTCAACACCTTTTTTCCGTGATGCAATTTGATGTGAGACATCCTTTAAATATGATATGAGTCGGCATTGTCCAACCAGGCAAAGGCCCAGTTGGCCTGGGCTGTACACTAAAGTTGTCTCCATTCTACTCGAACTAACCGGCTCGCAGTCTACAAAGGTTTCGCAGGTCGCTTTCTAGTTGATAGATAAACCTTGCTCGTTGTGCGCCCCTTCTTCTTCTTGTTCCCGTCAGATCGTAATCAAAAATCATTTTTGCTAGGCTGTCGTCCTACATTCTAAAAATATGCCCAGCCCACCGCAGTCAACCAATTTTTGCGGTGTGAACGATGGGAGGTTCTTCCCGCAAACTGATGCAAGTTCCATCTTCCATATGCACTCCACCGTAAATTGAACGCAACACCTTCTGGTCAAAGACACTAAGGGCAACTCCATGTCAGCGAGGTGGACAAGGACTTTGGTCCATGTTTCTTGGCCGTAGAGGACGACCGGTCTAATCAATGTCTTGTAGATGGTCAAAATATTTGTCAATGGTGGTTAAAATATTCACTTTTGACAAGGACCGTGTGAGATCCGGGCGGCCACGTTCGGTGAGGACGCCAGCAGCCATCAAAGTGGTGAGGGAGCGGGTTCGTCGAAAAATGAACCGCTCGATCCGGAAGACCACTGCTGACCTGGATGTGACCTGGGATACAAGCCGTACAAAAAATGCAAGGTTCACAAGATAACGGAGGCTACAACGAAGAAGAGGCTGGACAGAGCCAAACTGATACTTTGCGGCACACAGATCAGCAGTTCGTATTTTCTGATTAGAAACTCTTTGTCTTGCAACAACCGCACAATGTCCAAAATGATCGGCTGTGGGCGCCGACGTTGGTCAGCATCCCCTCGTTCCACATAAACATCCCGCGGTTCCAGAGCGCCTCGTCGATAATGGTTTGGGGGCCGTATCCAGGCGTGGGAAGCTCCCACTGTTGTTTGTCGAGAAAAAACGTGAAACGTCAACGCCGCGCACTATAAAACCGAGGTTCTGAAGAAGGTTGTGGCCCCGGCACTTCGGGACCTCTACGGGAAGGATCATTACTTCCCTCTCATCCCTGCTGATCATAAGGACCTGGCCACCCAACAAACATCGGTGTTGAATTAGAGCTTGTTCAAAAAAATTTGGAGAAGCTATTCAGCTATTCTAGAAGAAACAGCTGAATAGCTTCTCCAAATTTGCTTGAACAAGCTCTAATTCAACACCGATGTTTGTTGGGCAGGTATTGAGCGAAGAGAACGATGGATGGAGAGCCTGTCACACTCAAGGCAGCTCTTTTAGCGCTTCTATCGTCTCTACAACAGTCGATCCAGGAGAGTGTATTGTCGGAAAATACTATGCTATGCTATGCAAAACCGAAATCGTGGTATAAAATTCATTATTGATTTATTTATTATTATCTCCGTCTTCGACAACAAGATCGTACAGACTGTACCTATTCTAATTTAACTTGTATAACTAAACAATTCGGTTTTTAAAAATACTCCTGGACATTTTGAAATCAAACTCGTCAGAAATGTCATTGAATGAACGAATACATGCGTCAAGAGGGTTGTCGTAATTGGTTCGGTGATATGGAACAGCAAGCAAGTTGGAGTTCCGAAAGCGTCGTGGAGGAATGTTCAGCGGTATCTGAAGTTCCAATGAAGTAGCCACAATGAAAATCTTACGAACTTTTTCTGCACTCGTTCAATTGAAAGAATATGCGCTACGTAGTACGGAGGCCAAACCGGGGAAGCATATTCTAGGATGCTAAGCACCAGCCTGCAGGACAGCGTTTTTGAAAAATGTATGTCAGTGAATACTGAAGCATGTCGACGAATGAACCCAAGAACAGAAAATGCTATGGAAGTCGTAATCCCAAAATGTTCATTGAACCTAAGCTTCTCATCTATGGTTGCTGAAATGTCTTCCAAATGCTTAAGAAATGAAACTCAGATTCTCGAGGGGTAATTATAGTTTTCTTGTATTAACCTTGACGTTAACAAATGAAATCAAAAATTATTTAACATAACCGCAGTCAGTGGTTGCTGCGATTGCTCGGAATGGAACAACCCCTTAAACCATCCAGTACGGCTGGAACCTTGCTGACAAACGGATTTGTCGTTGGGGTCTTCTTGGAAATGGAACCGGAATTGGCACAGGATCTGGTTGTGGTGGATCATCTTCTTCATTGCTGTCGTCCGAGAAGTACTGCGACTCGTCAGTTTCCAGCTCCTCTTCAGGTGGCGGATTTAGTGCCACTGCTAGAACGGCTGGAGATGGTACGTCTAGGCCGAATCCGTCGACGAGTACGGACAATGGACATGAACCTTGGCTTGCAATTGGATCTGAAACAACCTGCACAGAACGCTGCTTCAATTGGTTGGTGTGTGAACATATCAGCCGTTGTCGTTCTTGCAGGAACACGTTGTAGTTCACTCTTCCGATGCGCTCGATGACCGTAGCGGAGAGCCCCCCTTCCCCACATGACAATTTTGGTTCCATTTGCTTGATTAGTATTCGAGGTATGCAGAAATTTCTGTTTCATTTGTATTCAAGAATGGGGGGAGGGGGCTCAAACCACCATAGAAAAATCCTTCCTTCAAAAACTCCCACAAGCCAAATTTGGTACTATTTGCTTGATTTGTTCTCAAGTTATACAGAAATTTGTGTTTCATTTGTATGAGAGCCCCCCCCTCCCCTCTTTTCAGAGGAGTAGGAGTCTCAAACTACCATAGAAACATTTCTTGCCTTCAAAAACTCTCACATGCCAAATTTGGTTCCATTTGCTTGATTAGTTCTCGAGTTATGCAGAAATTCCTGTTTCATTTGTATGGGAGCCCCATTTTTCAGAAGGGGAGGCCCAAAAAAAAAAAAAACCTCCCCAACCCCCCACAATTTTTTTTTTATAAATTTTTTTTTTTTTTTTTTAACCCCCCCCCCCCCAAAGGGCACACAAAAAAAAATTTTTTTCCCAAAAACACAAATCTTTTTTTCAAATTTTTTTTTTCGCCCCCCCCCCCCCCCCCCGGGGGGGCCCCACCCCACCACACACCCCCCCCCCCCCCCAAAACCCCCCGCATACAAATTACCCCCCCCATCGGTTAAGTAGTTTCCGAGCCTATAAGGTTCAGACAGACAGAAATTAATTTTTATATGTATAGACTAGCTGAACCCGGTGTGAGTGCTGCTACGTTTGCAGCTAAATTAATGAAAATTTAATAGAACTGGCAAAATTATGGTTGTTTTTCGGAATGTGTTTTGTTTAAATATTTTCGTTTAATAATGTGTGTAATTTCTGCAAAATAAAACGTAGGTGTGTGTTTTTGATTTAACCCTCGGATCGTTTATTTCTACCATGGTTTTTCTTTCTGTGTAGAAGCATTTCATAGACAAAACATTTATCTTCAAACTACGCCGTATCCTGTCAGTTTGAATGTAATTTTCTCTTGACTAACTTTAGATTAACTTCTTGTGCATAATGTAGCACTGAGAGTAACTCAAGCATCCCCCATTCTTGACTAAGAAGGGGTTCAAACTTTTATCACAACATGCTGCTTACCCAAGAAATACACATTTTGTGTTTTAGTTGCCTGGATAATTCTCATGTTTAGTTGAAATTTGTGTTTCATTTGTATGAGAGCCCTCACCCCTTCCAGAGAGAGGAGGGGTTCGAACCACCATTGAAAAAAAAATCCTGCCTCCAAAAAATCCCACTTACCAAATATCGTTCCGTTTGCTTCATTAGTTCTCGAGTTATGCAGAAATTTGTGTTTCATTTCTATAAGAGCATCCCCCCTCCCCCCTTTCAGGCGGGGAAGGAGTCTCGAACCATCATAAGAACCTTCTCCGTCCCCAAAAACTCCTGCATACATATGTTCATAGCAGTAGGGATAGTTCTCATGTTTGGTTGAAATTTGTATTTCATTTGTATAAGAGCCCCCCTTCCAAAGAGGAGAGGGGTCTCGAACCACCGTAGAAACATTGTTTGCCTTCAAAATCCCCACATGCCGAATTTGGTTCCATTTGCTTGAGTAGTTCTCGAGTTACGCAGAAATTTGTGTTTCATTTGTATGGGAGCCACCCCCTTTCAGACGGGGGAGGAGTCTCAAACCATCATAAGAACCTTCTCTGGCCTCAAAAACCCCAAAAAAAATTCATAACAGTTTGGATAATTCCCATGTTTGGTTTAAATTTGTGTTACATTTGTCTCAGAGCCCCTACTTACAAAGGGAGCAAGGGGTCTCAAACCACCGTAGAAACATTTCTCGCCTTCAAAAACTTCCATATGCCAAATTTTGTCCCATTTGCTTGAACAGTTCTCGAGTTATGCAAAAACTGTCTGTTTTATTTGTATGAGAGGCATCCCTTCCTGATAAGATAGGGGTCTCAAACCACCATAGAAACATTTCTTTCCTCCAAAAACTGCCACATGGCAAATTTGGTTCTATTTGCTTGATTTGTTCTAGAGTTATTTAAAACCTTTTATTTAATTTGTACACTGATAGGCAAAATAAAGTGCCCACCTCATCGTTTTTTCAATTTCTCTCATTTACTTGGTTCAAATTAAAGTAAACACACTGTATTTTTTTTATAATCTTATTTTTTATATTCTTTTTAAGTTTCACTTATGGAATACTGAAAAAAAGGAGTTTTACTTAAAGAAAAAAAAATCAATTTGTGTTGAAAAAACAGTGACAAAATAAAGTGCCCACTTCATTAAGGCAACAGAAAACATAAATTAAATTAAAATAAAAGCATTTCAATAATTGATGTGTCCTGCTTTGGCCTTCAGGATCTCCTGCAGGCGCTTCGACATGCTCTCGACCAGGTTCTTTAGGTGCTGTGGATCTAGCTCTTCCCAGGCGCGCTCCAGGGCTTCAAAATAGTTATTTTTATTGGTAACACCAGTTTTGTCAACCCTGGCATCGAGAATCGCCCACAAATTCTCGATGAGATTGAGGTCCGGGCTTTGTGGAGGCCATTCCAGCGGTTTGATCCGACAAGACCGGAAGAAAGACTTGGTCTTCTTGGCAGTATGCTTCGGGTCGTTGTCCTGCTGGAATACGAACTTCTCTTCAAGGCCCGTCTGGATCAACGAAACCTCCAGATTTTCTGGCAGGATGTTGATGTAAGAATCTGCCGTCATTATCCCGTCGATTTTCACAATGCTTACCACTCCACCCCACGAAAAACACCTCCAGACCATCACATTTCCTCCTCCACGCTTCATCGTGCCTTGGATGTGGCGCTCCTGAAGCTCCTCTCCCGATCTGCACCAAATACGAACCCGCCTCTTTCGGTTAAACAGCTCGAATTTTGATTCGTCCGTCCAGAGAACCGTTTTCCAGAACTCTAGGGGCTTATCAGCATGCTCCTTAGCAAACTTAAGCCGTTTGGCTGTGTTTGCCTTGCTGATAAATGGGCGCTTCCGGGCAAGTTTGCGATTCAACCCCTGTGCTACGAGACGGCGACGAACAGTTCGACCGGAAACTGATAACTGAAGGGTTTCCTGGATCTCGCGAACCTTAGGGTTCTTCTTGACTTCGCGCATGATCTTGGTGTCCGTTCTTGCATCCGTTTTCCGCTTCCTGCCTATGCCAGGGCGATCCACCACTGATCCAAGCGTTTTAAGCTTCAGAAGAATTTTACCTTACTGCCTTACTGATACTGTACTTCTTAGCGATAGCCCGGTGCGATTCACCGTTTTGCACATCACGAACGACCAATTTTCGGATACACAAGGGAATTGCTTTCGAAAGCACTGCGTTCTCCATTTTTTTCAATTGAATCAAATGCGATCACGTATACAAATGCACCAGGTTGAGCCGTTTGCTTCAAAACATGTCAAAATATCAAAACATAAACAATAGAGGGGTCTTCCAATGGAAACTTATCGAAAACATATCGATTTTTGAAGTGGGCACTTTATTTTGTCACTGTTTTTTTTCAACACAAATTGATTTTTTTTTCTTCAAATAAAACCCCTTTTTTTCAGTATTCCATAAGTGAAACTTAAAAAGAATATGAAAAATTAGATAATAAAAAAAATACAGTGTGTTTGCTTTAATTTGAACCAAGTAAATGAGAGAAATTTAAAAAACGAAGAGGTGGGCACTTTATTTTGCCTATCAGTGTAGGAGAGCCTCCCTTTCCAGACGGAGAGGAGTCTCGAACCATTATAAGAACTTTCTCCGGCCCCAAAAACCCCTGCATACAAATTTTCATAACAGTATGGTTAACTCTCAGGTTTGGTTTATATTTGTGCTCCATTTTTATGAGACCCCCCCCCCCCCCTACCAGAGAGAGGAGGGGGGTCGAACCACATAAGAAACTCCAAAATTACGACATTTCAAAATTGAAAACATTTCTTGCCTTCAAAAACCTCCACTTGCCAAATGTGGTTCCATTTACTTAATTAGTTCTCGAGTTATGCAGAAATTTGCGTTGCATTTGTATGAAAACCAACCCCCCCCCCCCCCCTTCATAAGGGAGAAGTCGTAAACTATCATGGAAACATTTCTCTCCTCCATAAACCTCCACATGCCAAATTTGGTTCCATTTACTTAATTATTTCTCGAGTTATGCAGAAATATGTGTTGCATTTGTATGGAACCTCCTCCCCCCCTCTCTTCCTTCCAGAGGGCGGTGGGGTCTCAAACAACCATAGAAAAATTTATCTCCTCCAAAAACCTACACATGCCAAATTTGGTTCTGTATGCTTGATTGGTTCTCGAGTTATGCAGAAATTCGTGTTTCATTTGTATGGGAGCCCCCCTCTTACAGAAGGCAGAGGGATCTCAAACCACCATAAAAACATTTCTCTCCCCCATAAACCTCCACATGCCGAATTTGGTTCCATTTACTTGATTAGTTCTCGAGTTATGCAGAAACTGGTATGGGAGCCCCCCCCCCCCCCCCTATCAGAGAGAGGAGGGGTTTCAAGCTACCGTAGAAACATTTATTGCCTTCAAAATCCCCCATGCCGAATTTGGTTCCATTTGCTGTATTAGTTCTCGAATTATGCAGAAATTTCAGTTTCATTTGTACTAGAGCGCCCCCCTTCTAGAGAGAAGAGGAGTCTCAAACCACCATAGAGACATTTCTTGCTTGCAGCAAAACTCCACATGTAGAATTTGGTTCCATTTACTTGATTAGCTCTTGAGTTATGCAGAAACTTCTGTTTCATTTGCATGGGAGCCTCCCTTTCCAGACAGGGGAGGGTATTAAACCATCATAGAAAAATTGCTTGCTTCTAAAAACTCTCACATGCTAAATTTCGTTTCCTTTGCTTGATAAGTTCTCGAGTTATGCATAAATATGTGTTTCATTTGTATGGGAGCCCCCCCCCCCCCCCTTCAGTGAAGGGAGGGGTCTCTAACTACCTTAAGAACCCTCCTCGGTCCTAAAAACTCCTTTATACAAAATTTCGCACCGATCGGTTCAGTAGTCTCCGAGTCTATAAGGTTCAGACAGACAGACAGAATTTCTTTTTTATATATATAGATTGATGTATAGATTAAATTTAATTAAATTTAATTAAATTTAATGTATATTTATACTTCATTTAATTGCGAAATAACCTTCACATTCCAGAGTTTCATTTATCTGCCAATGATTGAGAAGGCACGAAGCTGCATATTATTATCATATGCCTATCATTATTAATTATTTCATCATATTACTTTATTTAAAACCATATTAAAGAATATTAAACATATATAACCATTCCACAAATAAAATTTTGAAACTCGCCAATTTTCTATCTCTTGAACGTCTATGAAGGTTGTTTGGGTTCCCAGCACATCCGGCAATAGATGTCAAGATAATTCTAGGGTTTATTTTTTCATTAGGGCGAATCTACAATTGAGAGATTCTCTCCGGGCTCGCTCTCTTTTATTCAGAACAGCGCCATTATAAAACTTTCGAGGGATTCTTTAGTACAGGTCGAAATACAACAGTGCTGACAAATAGTAGAATAAAAAACGTAAAGGTAATTGAAATATGAATGAAAGAGAGCGAGCCCGGAGAGAATCTCTCAATTGTAGATTCGCCCTAATGAAAAAAACCCCTAGAATTATCAATTTTTCAAACAGTTGTAAGGACGTGGCCAGGTGCGCCGAGAGAAGCGGGTCTACGACATTAAGCATTTTTGGCGAAATGTTAAGTGAAAGTGGATAGGCTTATCTCGGTGAACCCCTCCCCCCACGCTTTGTGCCAAATGTTCTATGCTATGCTATGCTACGCTAATACTGTAATAGCTCTAAATATCTTGTAGCTGTTAAATTGCCGGACCCTGTATATACACAAATAGAGCTTAAAACGTGTATTAGGTATAAAGTTCAATCTGCAGCTATCAAATGGTATGTATATTTTTGATCCGAATAAATCATCAAATTCAGGGTCTTCTACACCATCAAAATCGACCGAAGTATCAAACAAACCCCGTTTTGCGGTAACCCAATTAGATTAAAAATTTAAAACTGTAATCAATTTCAACTTGATTCGTTGCTTATTTAAACAGAATTAATCTATACTTTTCAGTGCCTGGCCACAGCATGCACCGTGCTACATTATTACAGTTTTGACGATGGTGATCTAACAACAGGATTCTTGGCAACTGGCACTTTTTGCGGTTACATCGTCATCCTGACCACGGTTATGGTTGGTAGGTTTACGAAATGATTCCGAAATATTTCCAGAAAATCATAGCGAATATCTATCCTCAGGGTATCTCATGAAGGCCCACGTCCACCGGCGGATGAGTCTTTTCTACAGCCTGCTGGGATGCGCTCTATTTCTCACCGCAGGCGTATTCATCATAGAAGCCTGGGAGCACGCCTTCCGAACGCGAACACGAGATCTTGCCATCACCAAGGGGTCGGTTGCCATCATCAACGGAGTCATCTTCCTAATGGATGCGATCTTCACCTTTCGCGAACGGAAGTAGGCAGTGCTACTAGCATGCAACGATTGTCCAATTTCAGTACAATATTTTTTTCGATATCGAATACATTTCGCTAGTACTTGCTTCCAAATAAATTCGATGATGACTGACCAACTGGCAATAACCATTAGTAGGTAATTTTCCGTTCCGTTCCTCGCAGCTTGAAAACAGGTTTCAACCGCAATTAAACGAGTTCAACGACCGAATTGCAATTGCCGAAAAGCGCACCAGAAATCGTCCGTGCCAACTTCAATCACATTATTTTCCCGCACGCGCTCAAATTGCAATTGGTGTGCAATGTCCTCATTTCCCACTTCGATTTGATTTCAGTCAAATTGTGTTCAATTGATTTTATTACTCTCCCTGGCCTGCGAAGCACGTCGACACACACACGACCTCAAATTCCCTTTCCTGTCAATAAATTCTGTTAAACACGGGCCGTTTAATTTGATAATGGTCTCATCGGAAACAGGTTTGAGAGTTGATTAATTTAAACATACCCCTTGTACAGTTTCTCTTCGCCTATCTTGTAGGAATTCTTCAATTGAATTTTCATTCCAATGCTTTTTCTAGCAAATTTCCGCAGGAAATCTTTTATCCCACATCGCCATTGGCGGTAAATAGAGCATAACGTTAATCCTTGTAGGTCCGATAGAAAACTTCCGAAAGCCAAAAAAATCACCCACGTTCGACGAAGCCCATTCAAAGAGACATGCTCCACGCCAGGGAAGCGGAAATGCACTGTTTACAACCGAAAACTAAAATCCCACTCAACTATTGAAGCGAATCCAAGACCCTATCGCCACCAAGATGCAATCAGCACAATCACGCTCGAGAAAGACAATCTGTCCACATGTGCATAGTAGCTATCCTCAAACCACGTCCCTTCCCTTTTTAAAAACGTGCCAGTTGCATTTGCCAACTTCGAGGGAAGGCTTCGAACCCGAAGGAAGAAAACGGTCCAAATGTAAACAAACAAACAAACGAAAATATGAAATATTGCACAATCGCGATCCGATGATGCCCGGGCTGTGCCGCTTCGATTCTGCCAGCCAAGGAATCGAATTAAAATTCCTGTCAGGAGCAAACTCCGCTGCCTGCTTGGTTGCTGCTGCCGCTGCCGATTCTGCTCCATTGGAGATAAGTCTTCCCAAATTTGTAAAGCGCTCCACTGCCCTGCAGCTGCTGCTGAATGCCTGCACCAACTCACATGACGGCGATGTTGTAAATGCAATTTATTCCCCAGCGGATTGAAGCTCGGTCGGCCCGAAGGCTTTTCGGCAAGGAAGGAACACATTCCACCTATACTTTTAGAAACAAAAACGACTATGATGACGATACTGCAGTTAGAGCACTGTAAGTAGATGGGATAAATGTGCATCGTCGGGAGATTCCTCGTGAGTCGATGGATGAATATTCGGAGCTTCCGGCTGAAGGGGGGGAGGGGCGGCAGTCGTGTAGGAGGTTGAAGATGATGAAGATGAAGGCTGATTCCGACAGGAACGTCTTAGGGAATTTGCACTCAAGGACGGGGAGCTTACTGGTTGAAGTTTCTTCTTGGTGCTGGATTTTTGTATTACTACGCGAACTTATGCATGTTTGTTGTTGTTGTTATTTATTTGAGAGGCTTTAACCTACTGGTCACTCGCCTCTTCAATTCTTTCAGGCCTAAACTTTTCCAAGCGTTATTACACAAGCAGTTTGATGTATTCTGATTGATTTGGTGCTTAATAACATAGAAATGATTGAAAAAAGTAGGAAACATTTTTTTTTTGAAATGTGCTAGGTCGTCCAAACTGTCCTGGAGTTCAGAACTTAAGATCCACAGCTGTAACAGTAGCTTTATCCGATATACAAAGTTGCGATATGTATTCAACTATATCAAATAAATGTCCTGGAAGACCAACAGACATTATAAGATACTCTTGAGATATTGTATGCAAAAAAAACTGTCCTGGATTTCAGAACTTAAGACCTACTGTAGCTTTATCCACTATACACAGTTATGATATGTATTCAAACATATCTAATGGATGGCCTGGAAGATCAACAGCCAATATGAGATAATGTCGATATAATCTATGTCATTTGAACTGTCCTGGAGTATACAACTTGAGATCTTCAACTATAACTGTAGCTTTTTGGACTAAGGACTGTATCGAAAATAAGTTATCCACATAGTTTTTCTTTCAAATCATATAAAAAAATATGTTTTATTCAAACAAATGGATGATTCTTTATTGTACGGGATTGAACTTGAACATTGAAAAGTCCAGTGATGAATGTATAAACGAAGTAATTTAATGCCCAATCCAAATGAAACGAACTAGATTCCGAACTGTGAGCAGAGAGGGAGTATGAAAGATATTTGGATTGGTTATCTGATGGTCACTATCGCAGTAGGTGATAAGGAGATGGGAAACAGTACATTAGTCCAAAAATACACGTTAAATAACACGGTGCGGTCGTTTTCATTTCTTCTCATTCTCGTTGGTCGGTCGATGACTTTGGCGTGGTACAGAGTGCGGCAGAAAATAATGCGAAAACTTGTTCTATTTCTTTCAAATCCCATTTTCAACTAATTCAAGCAATAATATCGACATTTTCGAGTGTCTTCCATTTTTATTAATAACATCCTCGAGCCGACGCCGGAAGCCAGAGCATGCCTTTCGGACGTAGTCCTCCGACATTGACTGCCATGTGCGTGTTATGGTTGACTTCAGGGTTTTCACACTAGGGTGTGATGTTTTGCAGGCTCGTGCTTCAACATATGCCCAAATCGAATAATCCAACGGATTAAGATCTGGACTGCTAGGGGGGCACAAATCCTTCGGCCAAAACTTCATGTTATCGTTCGACCATTGTTGGGTTCGATTGGACGTGTGACACGGCGCTCCATCCTGCTGTAGGACAACGTTTTGGTCCTCGGAGAAGTTGGCCTTCACCCAGGGAAGCACTTGGTCCTTTAAAATACCGATATACACTTCGGTATTGATTTTAACTCCAGCATCAATGAAAACAGGCGGCATTTTCGAACAGTTGGACGCCACCAAGCCAAACATCATGACACCAGCCGGATGTTTGGTTTGAAATTTGAATTTCACTTTTTCCGGAACGTTTTCCATTTTCTGCGGTGAAATGAACCGGTCCGTGCGGCTGTTGGCCACAGCATCGATGCGGAAAAGCTTTTCGTCGGAGAACAGGATTATCATTTTTTCCTTCTTCAACAAGGAAAGCAATCTCTTGGAAAGAGTCACTCGTAGTTCCTTGACCCGGTCCGTAATCAAGTGGCGTTTCACTCTGGCTCTGGAAGATGCATGCAGGTCTTCTTTGATGATTCTCCGCGTGGATTTCTCCGAAATATTGGCTTCCTTTGCAAGTTTTGCACGGACCGATTTGATCACGTTCGGCGTGGATGCAAAGCGCGGACGTCCGCTTCCCGGCTTCCGCTGCGTAGGACCATCCTGCAGGGACTCTTTTATGCGGTAAACTGTTGCCAAATGGCACCCTACAACCTTGGCAATCTCTTTCGACTTCTTCTGGGCGAGCAACAAACTGGTGCTCACTTCTTTCGCGAACATTTTGCCGAATTTGCAATAAAACAAATAGAATGTTTGGATGCAGCACTTGAAAGCAAACATACACAAACACACTTTCGACAGAAATTAGTCACTAGCTACACGAATTAACCCAATACTCAAGTTTGAACATTTTCGCATTATTTTCTGCCGCACCCTGTACATGTGCCGTTTTAGTCCCTCAGTGCAGTCCTTCTTTGGTGAAAGCGATTTCGTAAGAGTGCTATTTCTCGGGGCTAGTATTAAATTAACGTAGAAAGTCCTTCTAGTACGGCAAGCCGAGTATCGTCAACAACCGGATTAAATTTATATTATTCTTTCACTAATTTGCGAATATTTGATCGAACACTTGTCATCAAGTTTCCGGACGAGTGTTTCATCACATTTTTTGGATGCCTTACCCCAATTTTTTTCAACTCCTGCATATTCTCCGCTGCTTTACCAGTCGTTTTGAAGACCCTCTTCACAATCGCCCAATAGCGTTCGACGGGCCGAAGCTGAGAGCAATTTGGCGAATTGATGTCTTTCTCAACGAAATCTATACCCTACACACTTAGAAAATTTTACAGTATTCGGTAATTTTTTACCGAACTTTCAACAGCTGAACGTTCGGTAATCCGATTTAACGGATTTCGGTAAAATTTGAAGTTCCGGTAATTTTTTTACCGGAATACTGTAAAATTTCACCGAAGTCCGGTAAATCGGATTACCGAACGTTCAGGTGTTGAAATTTCGGTAAAAAATTACCGAGTACTTAAAATTTTCTAAGTGTGTAAATCCGGTCAAAACAGTGGAGGGATACTATGCTTCTGATATAAAGGCAGCAACCTCTTCTGCAGACACTCATTGTTCCGGTAGTGTAAAAAATAGTAGACTTCATACCACAGGATATTGCTTGCCATACCAGCACTTTTCCACCAAACTTCTCCACTTGAATTGACCTGTCTGCATCGCTTACATCCTCCCCTTCGACGGCAGTGTAATAAGGACTGCATCGTTAATTATGAGTACACCTTTGAGATTCTGTATGAAAAAAAAACTATCACTTATTTTGACAGCTGTTTTGTGTCAATTTGTTGCTTGCCTTGTAAACAAACGAAAACCTTCATTTAAAGTTAAAGTTTTACTTCAAGCGAAACAATTTTGTGAATCGTATCGGATTGAGGTTTGCACTGACAATATGTTCGGGTATCGCAGGTTGGAACTAGTTCCAACCGTTCAAAAACGAATTCGATATAAGAAAATTAGCAAAAGAAGAAGGTGTTAGTGTCTGTGCGGTCCAAAATGCGATTGAAGGACTTACCCGGCCGTGGTAGAAAAACAGGTGCGTCAAACCCAAGGGTAAGTCGCTAAGAACAGTGTGCCCGCCACGATGACTTACACACCATACCACATGTGGCGCACACTGAGGAACATTTTTGACAGTTGAGCTTTTTCAAATAAAAAATCAGCAACCTTGCAAATATGCATTGTTGTTGATGACAATTTTTTTTTCACTTTGTTTCCTCACGTCAATTTAGCGAGAGCTTTGAATTCGCTAAATTAACTAACTTACTAACTAACTTACAAATCCTAGAGAAAACTAATTCAGGTATATCGTTAGGTGAAACAATTGATGAGGTAAGTGGTTAATTTAATAAGCAAGTTCCGATCAATCATTGCAACGTTACCTTCAGATTGGTAAATACTTATGTGTAAGAATTATAATTTATCCATTATAAGTTATAGGTACAAATTATCTTCAACTCACATCGAACGAATCAAGTACAATATATTATGAACCTATCATCGAGTGCGCAAAGAAAACATTCTCAAGCGCTGTGAAACCAAAAGGACTCGAAACATTTTCAGAATAAAACGAATTACAGGAAAAGTTGTTAACATCACCAAGTCAAAGATGCTTTGGGTTTTGTCTTCAGGACGCGTAAGAAGGACAAACGATCGCTTGCAATGCTTTCATCGTATTCGGACAGATTCGAAGACACGTCAAACGGCAAAAGAGGAAATTCCTTGATTATATTGACTTTGTTAAATGTTACTTTCTGCTTTGCTCTTTAGAACGTTTGATTTTTTTTTTTTCAATTATGTGATTTCAATTAAAATACAAAAAGGAGCATGTCGTTGATTAGTTCGCAATCATGTAGTTTCGTTTATTTATCAAATTGACATAGTGCATCATGGTGCAAGTATTATCTGACCATGTCGGTGTTCTTACAATTAGTGGGTAGCCGCTGTTTATTGTACTCCACGTGAAACTTCCGGAAAGCTGTACGATTCTTCGCATTTCGATTATGTGTTCGCTGCGACGGAGTTTTTTTTTACAGAAAGTTTCTCTTCTATCCGGGAATCGGCAGTTCGGAATGCAGATTCTGTTAATAGATAACGTTCAGCAACATTTACTGCCTAGAAAGATAACCGAGAATCTAAATTAAAAAAATATGCCGAACACTATCAATTTCCAGCGCGCTCATACCTGAAGGCCGATTTTTGATCTTGATCGGGTTACACTGGGAGATGCGTTGTAATTTTTACAAGCAGCATTCGATCACACTAACTGATTTTGTCCATAACAGCATTTTTCTGATTGTATTGGAATTTAGCTGTATTTCAACCATCTATATGGAGGATCGGGATTGTCTATTAAACAGCCATCTAAATGTCACCATCTTCTCTTTTCAAATGCATAGGAATCAAATAGTGAGCAACTCAGCTTTATTCTTTCATCCTTTCATAGTCCCCGGGTGCACGGGAGAAGTACACTTTGGGCAAATTCTTTTAACTGACTTGATTCAATCCGAGTTCCAATTAGAACCAACCACTTGAACAATTTCCTATCCGATATTTATCACTTTCTAAACTATAATTAAACTGTAACTAAACTATAAACTATAAACTAATTTATTATTTATGTCCTTAAAATCCTAGAGCATTAGTGCACTGCTTGTTGATTTTTGTGTTGTTTATCTTGTAGAAACCAAAACAAATGCCTGGTTGCCACGATCAGCAAAAATAAAAATTTGGACTATCAACACATCGGCACCTTCGGCACCTTACGGCAACACGCAGAACATTGCAACGCATGTAGGCTCACTCAAACAAAATAGCACAGGAAAAATGTGTGCTGAGTGACTCACCCCTTGGTCAAACCCAAATTTGGACAAACAAATTTGCAAAGTTTTTGAAGGAAAAAAGGAGGTATCCATCAGAGATTGTGCAAAAAAGTGTGCAACAACGATTGGAATGGTCCAACGCGCAAAGGAACGAAATTCCCTGAAGACGTACCGGAAAAAAAAATTTCCGAAACGCAGCCTAATTCAGGCGGATTCCGTGAAAACTCGGGCTCGGAAGCTGTACGACGACGTTTTGAGCAAAAATGACATGTGCATTATCGTGGAAGACGAGACGTACGTCAAATTGGACAACAGGGCACTTCCAGGGGTACAATTTTACACCGTGAAGCGTGGAACGGATGTTCCAAATTCGGATTTTTTGCGAAAAATTTGGATAAAAGGTGTTGGTTTGGCAAGCAATTTGCCAGTGCGGTATGAAATCGCCACCTTTTTTCACTACCGCAAATATGAACGCCGAAATGTACTAGAAGGAATGCCTGCAGAAACGAATTCTGCCACTAATCCGAAAACACAAAGGTTCGCCACTGTTTTGGTCTGATTTAGCATCCTGCCACTATGCGTGTGCCACCTTGGACTGGTATGGAGAGAACAATGTCCAATTTGTGGAAAAGGCGATGAATCCTCCAAATTGTCCGCAAATAAGGCCCATTGAGAAAATTGAATTGGGTTTGGATGAAAGGAAAGCTGCGGAAGAAGACTAAAGGAGCAGGTGACATCATCAAATTAAAAAAGACTGAGTAAACGTAAGCAAAACCATCAACGGAACGTTTGTGCAAAACCTCTTGAGAAACATCAAGAGGAAGAGGCGACAGCTGGCCATATCTACAAAAAATTAAATGAATACTGATATAATGGGCTCTTTTGATGGTCAATAAACAGTGTAAATGAATTTGAGTTGCAAAATAAATAATCCATATTTAAATACAGCAATCTTTAGGTGTACTCATAATTAACGATACAGTCCTTATAGTGGACCTGGAAAGGTTTTTCTCTTTGACAAAAGTCTCATCGCCCATCAAAGTACATGCATCTGGTCGCTGCAAAACTCGCGAATACAATTCCCGGGCCCTTGTTGCTGCGATTTTCTGCTTCTTGTAGGTCTTCTGGTTGTTCCGTTTCTTGATACGTTGAATCATTCCGACGCGGGTTTCCACTTTATTGGCCAAATCACGTATCGACATTGATTGTTTCTTCCGAATTAGAGCTACCACTATCTGGTCCAGTTTAGGGTTGGAAGATCCGGGTTGTCTACCTCTTCCTGGCAGTTTATCCAAAGCACAGTGTTCCTCAAACTTGGATTTTACACTCGCGTGATGAATTCCAAAGCGCTTCGCATAGTTACACCATTTTCACGTAGCCATGTGTCCAAAACCTTAATTTTCTCGTATTTTTGACTACGCGACATTTTGAAAACGAAGAATTTAAATCGTGCAAACAAGTAAACAAACGAAAGATGACAGTCAAACGCAAAGCATGCTATGATAAACAAATTGAAACCATCACACATACCCGCGTAAAACGTAAACGTAATTTTTGATACATTCCTTAAGACTGAAGCTTTAAGTCGATTCTTGATACCCACTGCATATTGGTAAAAGTCAAATCGCTCGGTGGTGATGACACCAATGATAGTTGCACCACAGAAAACAGACGTTCATCTTCGGTCTGCTACTTGAGTACAACTTTAAACCGACATTTCAAATCAAATGTATGTCATTAAGCTCCTGGTAGGCAGCGCTGCAGTTGTGCGATAACTGGCATGTCTATGTTTATCGATAAAAAGCCTAGTACATAAACTGAAAAGATTTATTTATTTATTTATTTATTGTTGGGATTTATTTATTTATTGTTTTGTTATATTTGTTATTTGTATTAAACATAAGCGAATTATAACGAAAAGAAACAAACATGTAAGCACATAAATACCTTGAATCAGCATAGGATGATTATAAGAACAATCAGATAAATATGGGAGCGGCTACCCTATTTATCAAAAACCACAGTTCATTATGCGTCAGTTAATTGGTTAACATTTTGTGGTATCCTACAGAATGAAGGTGAGAATTTGAGTCAGTGTAAAGGCGGTAATAAAGGAGGAAGTTGTTCAAGCAATTGGTTACTATCATTTGGAAATGAAACCTGCGATTTATCCAGGAGATTACATTGGCTATCCTGCCAACAAAGTCGAACCTTTTGGAGGCTTGTGAGGAATTCTGCCGGAAATTGAAACAGGCAATTTTATCAGTATTTTAAATCAAAAACCCTGAGCTTGGCAAGTAAAAAAAAAGAAAAAAAGGAAAGCAGAGATGACGAGCAGCCAATTTCGATAGAGTTAAAATTAGGAAATCTTGCGTTGAGTTTAGCTCCAAACCAAGAGTAAAAGTAATGTGGAGATCCACTTGCGCTGAGTTTAGTTCATAGCCAAGCTAAATATTGAAATGAGTATCTTGCGCTGAGTTAAGCCCATAGCCAGGCTTTATATTGAGGTGAACTACTTGCACTGAGTATAGCTCATAGCGAAGTATTGGAGTGAATAACTTGCGTTGAGTTCAGCTCAAAGCCAAGGAACATCTAGCCCTCAATGAACAAGTTAAGAGAAAAAAAGAACAAAATGATAGCACGTCTAAAAGTTTGAATGGATTTGATTTAATGCAAATCCAAAAAAAAAAGAAGAAAAAACGAAAAAAATAAAAATAATCTAAATTGGTAACACTGCTACCTTGTACGACTATCGAGGCATATATTGTACGCTGGGTGAGCCGTATGTTCAATGTTGTCTACTACAAATGGAAAAATGGAGTGGTTAACTTGTCATTAGTAAAACGAGAGAAAAGCAATCCCAGAAAAACAAAGAGATTTCCTATTTTCCTTCTCTTTCATTCGTTTACGTTACCAATCTTGGTAGTTGTCTTAAAGAAGTATTCGGAGTGTTGTTGTTGAAAAAAAAAAAGGAAGAGCTTTGTTCGTTTCGTTTACGCTGTGCAAGAAAACTCGATAATTCACTTCGAACGATCAGTAGTGTAATTAAAAAAAGAAGAGAATTGTTAGTATCAAAATCGACTTACGTGTATTTTGTTGTTTCTAGTTCCAGAATGAGTTGAATTTGGCAAAAATCCGACGTTCTGTCAGCCGATGACTCAGGTGATAAATCGTACGATGCCGCAAGACCACCAAGACACATGAATGCTGCATCACGGCAGAACTTCGAACACGGGGGAGTCAAATCGGAATGGCTCGCAGGTTCGTGGCCATTGAAGAGCTTCGATGGATTATTGCCAACTAATAAGAGAAAGGCAGAGTGGATTCGATACCGGGATCAATATGAGCGCATAGCATCTTGCAAGACACCCGTGGATGCGTCTACCTCGACGATGTTTTAATCTACGGTCGAACATTGGAGGAATTATAAGGTTATGTAGCTGATGTCAGACGTGTACTGAGAGCCAATAATTTGACAATCAACGAGCAAAAGTCGGTGTACAATCGATCCTCTGTTGATTTCCTCGGATTCACCATCGATGGATCTGGTGTTCTACCGATAAAAGATAAAATCTCATACATCAAACTCTTCAAGAATCCAAAGGACCTATCGGAAGTTCGTAGCTTCTTGCGGACGTTAACGTTCATAAGTCCGTTCATTAAAAATTTCTCACATAAAACCAAGCCTTTACGTGACCTTCTTTCATTGAAGTCCAAGTTCATTTGGGAAAAGCAACATCAGAAAGCTTTCGATGATCTCAAAAGCGATGCAGAGAACGATTTAATCAAGCGGGGCTATTTTGATGAAAACGGATAACGATTATCCTATACACAGATGCGTCGCCTTGCGGTCTAGGAGCCATCTTAGTACAGGAGGATAAGGACGGTTCAGGACATCGGATCATTGCTTGTGCATCTAAAAGTCGACAAATGCAGAGTGTAGGTATCCGCAGTTGTACTGTGAAGCACTTGCCATCGTTTGAGCTATGGAACGACGCTTCATATTGCGTTCTGATAATGAAGCTTTGATGTTTATGACAAAAAAACAAGGACCGTAAAGACGTCGGAAAGTGGATAATGTCAAAAGCAGAAGGTTGGCTTCTTCGGATGGGCTATTACAGCTAGGATTTCGTTTCGGGTAGTGACAACATTGCAGACGCTGCTTCAAGAATAGGTGTCGTACGTAATGATCCACAGTTTGGAGTAGACAAGGAATTTTACGAGCTATGCTCGGTTATCGTTAAACCTATTACCATAAGTAACGAGCTCTTGGCTTTAACTAACACTCAAGTGAGAAAGGAATCGCTGCGAGATGTTCCAGATTGTCATTTCATGGCTGGATAAAAATGAGAAATGGCTTTCCGAGATCTTAAATTATCAGGCATTTCAAAAAAGCCTATATTCGCAAGGAAATGTACTGATGAAAGAGGAAAAAATGGTTTGCCATCGGCGTTGCATGATAGGCTCACCGGAGTCACCCTGGAATGTCCACTATGAAAATTTTTTTGCGGCAAAGTCTATAGTGGTTTGGACAAGCAGATCGAGGAGTATGTAAAGATTTGCCCAGAATGTCAATTGGTAACACTGCACAGCACGCCACTGCCTATCACAATGACAGAGTTTCCAAAAAAGCCTTAGGATTATGTTTCAATGGATTTTGCAACAGCGTCTGAAGTACACAACTTGAAAGCACTGGTTCTTGCAGACAACTATTCCCGATTTTTGGTTGTTATTCCTATGAGAAAACCGATACTTAGGCCGTTAAGAAAGCACGTAAAAGAGTGTTTAACACTTATTACTGGAAGGTAGCGTTGGCTGACTATGTGGCAGCTTACAATTCGTGGCCTCATAATGCAACCAAAATTGCTCCAGCGGAACTGATGTTTGGCAGAGCAATCAGATGTTTTTTGCCAGATGTGCGAACGGACAGTAAGCTTAAAGCTGATGGAGAGCTGCGTGATCGAGATCCATTGGCCAAATTCAATCGAAACATGCGAGCAGACACCAGCCGTCACACTCAGGAGCTGCAGATTAAGGATGAAGAAACGGTTTTGGTTAGCCAGCAGAAGACAGATAAGGCTGATTCCACATAATACAAATGTACTGCACAAAGTCGTTCAAATCACAGGGGCAGGGGGAGCTACAATTATGGATATGTCAACGAACAGAATGTACGATCGTAAGGGAACGTCCATTAATTATGTCACGCAAAAAGTGACTGGTTATAAGCCCCCCGCCCCCCCTTGCCACGTTTTTTGTATGGACCTTCAAATTTTTTGTTTGGATTGTCACGTTTTCCCAAAACACACCATCACCACCATCGAATAGTCCGGCATGACCTAGTCACCGTAAACTCGTAAATAATGGTGATCGCTTTTTCTGCCTGTGTAGGTAATAGTTAGGCATGAGCAGCGGCATGCCCTCGTTGCTGTGAATATGCTCCAAATAGAGATAAGACAAGTTGGCGATTGGTGGCCCATTAGTAAATGATTCTATTGATTCTATTGATTACTACGCTCATTAATTTGGTACCGGGGGAGGCTTGGTTCTATACCAGGTGCTTTCCTTATCTCCAATCCGTTCAACTACTCGCAATATTTTGTGATATAGTGGGCGGAATAATACAATTTGAGATAATTCTAAGCAGTCGGTTTACCTAAATTTGGCAGATCGACAGGTATCGACAGGTGGCTGACGACCACCAGGTACCAGGTACGGACCGGAAGTGTAAATGAGCAAACTCCCCCATTACACATGTCATTGCTTTTCGGTCATAGAAACAAGCTTCGTGAAAGTCGTAATGGTGAACAGAAAAATTGAGCACCATTTTTGTTTCCTTCACGCTAAGACTCAATTACCCATAAAAAGGAATTGTGTCACCCATATATGGGTAACTGATGCAATACTCATAATATGGGTAAATTGTACTCGAAAAATGGGGGAAAACTTCACTTACAATGTGATTAAAGTAAGTATTTTACCTAAATATGAGTAAATGCACCCCTATTTGGATAAAAAGAAAAATTAAAGGTGGGTTATATCAGGGATATAACCGCAAGGTTCACGTAGGATCGCGTTGGTGTACAGTTATAATGGTATCATCTAATTTATACATTTCATAAAACATGTGGTTGGTTAATATCAAAATGTTTTTATTATTTTGCTTTGACCCGTCCCTTCTTATGAAATTTTCTACAAACTGAGCCATTGCTTACGTTTTTCAATTCGGGTTTAATGAAAAATCTCTGTCGAATTTAATACTTTGGACTGAATGCCTTCAACAATCCAAAATGAACCGTTTTTGATAATATGCAATGGTTGTTTAACACTCCTCTCGCTGTGACCGGCCGACGGCAAGTTGTCACAAACATCGTTTTCCGCTGGAAGGTGCTCGGCTCCGGTATGACTTCGGAAACGGATGCCACCCGCGTGGATTATCGATTTTACTACCCATTGCCGCGACAATAGGTCGAGCGGGGAAACTTGCAATTCTTTGCAGCGCTTCCTTCTGGCTTGGCTTGATGAGCAAGCGCAGGCGACAATTTGCGAGACGCGCAAAAACGAGAAAAAAATCTTCGTGACGAGAGAGCGAAAAACACAACCGCACGTGTTAGGTCAACCGAACTTCAACATCTCAATGAAATAATTTTGGTTCGAATCGTGTGCTTTATACTGGCGTTGATGGCATTGCCTACAAAGGAGAGAGGTACGAGAATGCAGTACGAAGCGAATTTCATAAAAGAAGACGGGCTTCAGTTATAAAACTAGACACCGGCAACAAAGCAAAGGGGTGTGGCTATGGCTGTATTAAACATTGAATGAAACCTAGTGAGATAAAAAGAAGAAGACAATTTGGACCGTTTGTTACTATAGACACTGTATATAGACCGGACAACAATTGTCTTATGCAGCCAAACGACCTGTCAAAAAATGTAGCCAAACGGACTGTCAACTTTTGATTCACTTTAAAGGAGCAAGTATTGTGATCAAGCTTTGTTTTGACAAAAGCCAATTATGAACAAATAAGGGATTTTCTACTTCCATATTCAGTAAATGTAAGTATTTTCGTTGTATTATTTATTGCCGTTTGGATTACTAAAAATGAACAACATTCTTTCTCTACACAGTGCCGAGTATAGGACCACCATTTCTATGTGTATTTCACAGCACTATCAATTATCGGTTTTACAAATGATACATTAAGTCCCGAAATTGTAGTACAAACTATTTTAGCTGTTGTTGAGGCTATGGCTACATTATTTGAGGTTATTACGAGAACCAGAAAATGGCCAGCGGAAAGACTTGAAGTTTATACCGGAAAACCTCTTGCAGCCTGCTGGCTCTCAGCATCTGATGAATCTTGCGTTTCGTTGATACACGGCCAGCCATGTCGACTCAATTTTGAGTCGTTTTTGACTCACTTTCGTCATTAGTGGAGTCACTCAAATTTGAGTAAATGTAACTGGGATTGACAAGCCGACAAATCAAAAACATCCATCTGATTTGAGTCGATGTTTTTGATTTGTTGACTTGACAATACCAGTTACATTTACTCAAATTTGAGTGACTCCACTAATGACGAAAATGAGTCAAAAACGACTCAAAATTGAGTCGACATGGCTGGCCGTGTACCAATATCTTCCTTTTGTTTTGGTGCATGCCGGTTTTTTCCACCCCCACACAGATTATCAGATTCCAGTCAATTAAAATCTTCGAAGCTACTTCTCTTTCTCTTCCTGGTACTCAACTGCGTGACATTGTCATAAAACGGAACAGCATCCTGGATTTTTCGAGTCTTTCCGTTCATATCGAAGTAGAGATCACTAGCAAGAAAATGTAACAGGATATATTTGTTATAATTACTAATGGAGAAAACAAATTATAGTATTTTGTATTTACACTGCACAGACTATGGCTTCCTAGAATCTGAAAATCTGCCGAAAGGCCGCAGAATACAAGACATTTCTGCCTTATATTATCTTTCTTTGGAAACCGGAAGAAACTCACAGAATTCACTTCACATCGCGAGTTATTGCCACAATTTCGCTCCAAAAAATTCATTTTTTACACGGTACTTTTCACTATGCTTTTTAATGAATATCTTCAAACGGAATCAAAACAAACTACCAACATCGAAACCGAATCTTTTTTTTTAACCTATTTTTCTGTTTACTTCAAGTTTGTACAAATACAAGTGGTGCCAGATCAATTGCTCAAATTTATGACATTTTTCAGGGTTGGCAGATTGTATGATTTTGCGTTGTCCGGTCTATATACAGTGTCTATATTTGTTACCCGTTTTTGAGGACCCGAAAAGAGAAAATCATATTTTCAACCTGTTCATATGCAGATTCGTATGGGAGTAAAAGTTGGTCATTTTTAGGTAAATAAATGAGATACTTCTACTAATAGCACTTAATTTTAATTCAAAACATTTGTAAGTTTTCTAATGGAATGATGTATAAACATTTTTTTCCTAAGTTACTGTGTAAATTTTTAAAAGCAAACCGTTGGAAAATCGGCGCCGCCTAGTCTAGGTTTCACCAAACTCAAATTGACAGACTATCACATTTCAAGGCGCGCAGGTGGCGCCATCAACATACGATTCACCAAAACTAACGGAAATAAGCGGTAATTTGAAAATGGCAGTTACAGAAATTTACACACGGAGGGCACTCCAGCTTGGATGTCTGTTCTCTGTGGTATAAATAAAGTCATTCTGTTCAGTCAAAAGAGAGTTATTAGCGTTCAAAAACCTTTCATTTTTGCGTAACGCTCTCATTTTTCAAAATTTTGAAATGACACTCGGTATAAAAAAGAGAAACGTAGTCCTACGTTAAAAATATTATCCGTTCATATATTTCATTGGAGTAGGTTGATTATCATTCCATCTTCCGATTCAACAGATTGAGGTCCACCACGAGAGTTAAAATTGCGGAGTAGAAGATGGAAGAACTGAAAAAAAAAAAACAAAACGGATTCGTTCCGAAAATTGAACGGTGACTGTGACAGAATTGTGACCTTGGAATTGTATAAGGGAATACACTATGATGAGGGGGAGTGGGAGGAGTCACAAAATTTCAAAAAAAGTAATGCCTTTCTTATTTTTTAACATGATGGGTTCAACCATACGATCAATATTTGTTTTGACCATCTGTTAATCGTTTCTTCTGAATCACTTCGCAGCAATATTTGCATTGCTAGTTATGGAAGTCAGAAGTTAGTCCAATTGCAAAGCAAAATGATATAACAATTATGATAAAAAAAATTAGAGGTGGGTTATATCAGGAATATAACAGCGAGGATCACGTAGGACCGCGTTGGTGCATAGTAAAAATGGTATCTTCTTATTTATACATATCATAACACATACCGTATAGTTGGTTAATATTAAAATGTCTTCATTATTTTGCTTGACCCGTCCCTTTTTATGAGATTCGGTTCAGTTTAATGAAAAAAATTCAGTTCGGGTTTGATGAAAAATCTCTGCCGAATTCACCACTCTCGACTGAATGCCTCAAACAATCCAAAATGTAAGGAGTGTATCGAATATTAGCTATCCACATACATTTGCGTTGTACGCATGTATTTGTGATGGTTTTTTATGCTCTGAACACTGCATGCTGTGCGTTTGACTGTCAGCTTTCTTTTGTTTACTTGTTTGACCGGTTCAAATTCTGCGTTTTCAAAATGTCGCGTATTGAAAAGGAAGTGAAAATTAAGATTCTGGACACATGGCTAAGTAAACAGGGTATTACTATGCGAAAATTGGCGAAACGGTTTGGAATTCATCATGCGAGTGTTAAAACCATCATTAATAAGTTTGGGGAGCACTATTCTTTGGATGAGCTACCAGGAAGAGGCAGAAAACCCGGTTCTTCCAACCCGAAACTGGAGCAGAAAGTGGTATCTCTAATCATGAAGAACAAATCAATGTCAATACGTGATTTGGCCAAAAAAGCAGGAACGAGTGTCGGAATGATCCAGCGTATCAAGAGGCGAAACCACCTGAAGACCTACAAGAAGCAGAAAATCTCGAAACAAAGTGCAGAACAGAAGAAGCGAGCAGCAACAAGGGCCCGGAAATTGTATTCGCGTCTTTTGCAGCGTCCGGATGCATGCGTTTTGATGGACGATGACACCTATGTAAAGGAGGACTCAAAAACCCTTCCAGGTCCACAATACTTTACTGCCACCGTTGGGGAGGATGTGAGCGATGCGGACAGGTCGATTCAAGTGGAGAAATTCGGTCGAAAGGTATTGGTATGGCAAGCAATATGTTCCTGTGGTTTGAAGTCAACCATTTTTTACACTACCGGAACTATAAATGCGGAAATCTATCGATCTGAATGTCTCCAGAAGAGATTGTTGCCTTTATATAAGAAGCATAGTGCACCTCCACTGTTTTGGCCGGATTTAGCGTCGGCTCACTATGCCAAAACCACTCTCAATTGGCTTGCGGAAAAGGGTATACTTAGATTTCGTTGAGAAAAATATCAATCCACCAAATTGCCCTCAGCTTCGACCCATCGAACGTTACTGGGCAATCGTGAAGAGGGTCTTCAAGAGGACTGGTAAGGCAGCTGGGAACATGCAGGAGTTCAAAAAAATTTGGGCTCAAGCGTCCAAAAAATGCGATACAACACTTGTCCGGAACTTGATGGAGAGCATTCGATCCAAAGTTCGAAAATTCGTGAAGGAATAACTTAAATTTCATCCGGTCTTCATTATGTTCAAGTTTAACCTCGTACAATAAAGGATCAATTTTTTGTACGAATAAAATATCGGTTTTCAACATAATTTGAAAGAAAGTTTGTGGATATTTCTTATTTTCGATACACTCCTTACTAGTTTTGATAATATGCAAAGGAACAATCTTCCTGAACAATCAGGATAAATCACAAACATTTCACTTAAACTCTAACACTTTTATTGCAAAATTCAATTCGCCTTAGAAATTAATTTCTATTTTCGGTTAATTTGGCTACCATGACACCATAATGTGCTGTATGCAATCCGGATAGTAGTTTATTAAACTCCTCGTCGCTGTGAATAGCCGACGGCAAGATAGTTTGGATGATTCTAGTAATCTAGTTGTGACAAACATCGTTTTCCGCTGGGAAGTGCCCGGCTCCAGTAAAGCTTCGGAAGCAGATTATCGATTTTTACGACCCATTGCCACGGCAATAGTTCGAGCGAGGAAATTTTCTAAAACTTTGCAACGCTTCCTTCTGGTTTGTAGATGAGGAAGCGCTGGCGAAAATTTACGAGCCAGACGCGCAATCGCAAGAAAACGGATGAGATAAAGAAAAACCGTGAAAAAATATTTGTAACGAGAGAGCGAAAAACACAACCGTCGATCAATCGAACTTGAATTTCCAAATGAAATCATTTTGGTTCACATCGTGTGCCTTATACTGGTATTGATAGGATTGCCTCCAAAAAAGAGAGGCACGAAAATGCAGTACGAAGCAAAATTCAAAAGAGGGGACAGGTTTCAGTTATAAAATCAGGCACCGGCAGCAAAGCAAAATAATGTTACAGCTGAGGGGTGTGGCTAATGCTGTATTTAACATGGAATAAAACTAAATGAAATTTAAAGAAGACAATTTGTTACCCGCTTTTGAGGACCCGGAGAGGGAAAACTATATTTTCAACCTGTTCATGTGTAGATTTGTATGGGAGCAAAAGTAGGTCATTTTTAAGTGATAAATTTAACTACTTATACTAAAATTACTTAATTGAAATTGTAATGCAAAACTGTTGTAAGTTTTTCTGATCAAACGGTATATAAATGAAGTCATTCTGTTCAGTAAAACGAGAGTTATTAGCGTTCAAAAACCTTTCACATTTGCGTAACGCTCTCATTTTTCAAAATTTTGAAATGACGCCTGGTATAGAAAAGAGAAACGTAGTCCTACGTTAAAAATATTAAAAAAAAAAAAAAAAAAAAAAATTTTTTACTTGTTAACAAAAAAAAAAAAACCATTTTTCCCTCTAATTAAAAAATTTTTTTTATATTTACAAAAAAATACGAAAAAAATATATAAAAATTTTTTCCCAAAAAAACGAAAAAATAATAATATTAAAAACGCACCACCCCCCCCCCTTTACACAAACTCCAAAATTTTTTATACAGTACCAAAAAACACGTACTAGACTAAAGGAATACAACGCTGTACGTTGTATGTCTGCCCCAGGCATTACCTATGGACGAATCCAGGTTGAAATAAGAAGAAGACACCGAGTGGTGATAAATCTGACAGCTCCCATGGTGAAGTATAGGACGAAACTTTTAAAATGCTTCTAGAAAATTCATATGAAATTCTAATTAAAAGCGGTTTGTTGTATGATGTAAGAAAAATCCAAAACTACTCAATAAAGACATTTTCAGAAAAATAAAAATAAAATTAAAATAATGCCCCTATTGTGCAGTTTTGGATTTTTCTTACATCATACGACAAACCGCTTTTAATTAAAATTTCATTTGAATTTTCTAGAAGCATTTTAAAATTTTCGTCCTATACTTTAACATGGGAGCTGTCAGATTTATCACCACTCGGTGTCTTCTTCTTTTTTTCCACCCTGTATAGTTTTTTTTTTTTCGCCGAGAATCAAACAGCCTACTATTTCGGCATTTCAGTTGAAATAAAATTGGAAAACTGGGAAAATTTGAACACATCACTTGTTCACTTTTAAAAATATAAAAATTAAAAATGTAAACACATTTTCAAACTATCCCCAATAAACGCGTGCAAATTATAGGTTTAACAGAAATCCAAACAGATCTTTCTCTCAACATTTATTTTTCTACCGTCCCTGTTTGGATGATCTGTAATATGTGCGTGCTTGAACATGGGCTCATTGTCTCGACTGTAGACAGCATAACAGCCGGACTATTTTAATTGGCAACCTGCATGGAGATTTTGTTTCGATAATTTCAATAATCTAAATGGTTCCTAATTTCCGCTTCCACAACAATTTTTCTGGTGTAAATCTGTTGTAGAATGAAATTTTCAACATTGTACACCATTTTATCTCCAGTACCTTGCCTTAGGATGCGTATATAACCATTTACATAGTCGAAACTCTCGATACATAACCTTCAAACAGGTTGCAAATAGGGGTTTAATCCGAGGACAACACCGGTTGGAGCTTACCACCATTAGTCATTTCATTACGTACATTACCATGGTGACGTCATAATTTTACATCCAGTCGGGAAATGAACTCCAGCTAGAAAGATCCAGTGAATTATGGTTTATGTGTATTGAATCAAGTTCACGTGATGTTTACGAAAAACGCGAGTAGGCTGCGCTAAAAATCTGACGTTTCGATTTTTTTTGCAGCGTAAAATTATGTTTTTAAATCATTTTAATATAGTGAAAAATGCTCGGAAAAGTGTGTGCAAACAAATATCTTTGTCACTAAGAGGACGAGCCGTGTAAACATGTTTTATGAAGATATTTCGGTGACCATGTTTGTCTAGTGTTGCGGTCAAAAGGTCACTCCCGCGTTCAGTAAAAAGTGCCTCGGAATGATTAAGACTGTAGGCACATATACGGACAGCTGTTGGGTTTTCCAATAGGAAGTGCTTCTTTCGCAGAACAATAAGTGAAATCAGGACCCCCAACGTGATGGTGGCAACGATCTAAGAGCATACGCTGGACCTCGATAGTGAAAAAGCTAGACTGCGGCAGTAAAAGTGAGTGAATGACCTCCGAGAGGAGTTTGTAGGATAAGGTGATGTGTATAAATTGTGATCCCGTTTTTAATTTGTGAACCGAGATTGTGAAAAAGGGGAAGAAAGTTGTGAAACATACTTCTTTTATTATAAAGTGTGTTTGAGCTGATAAGAATGAAGCTAAGTTCATGAATAAATTTTTTGTGAAGTTGGCCAACAGCTAGATATTGGTGGTACCTGTTTCTTGAAACAGCCCAGCGTGAAGATGCGGATTTGCAATGCGTTTTAATGGTGCCATTTGGACGTTGAGATTTAGTGCTCTTGTTAATAGTTGAACTGGTAAATTCAAGATTGTGTAGACACTCATCTAACAGACCATTTACGATTGCCACTGAGACACAAAACGGCATTGCTACAAAACGGTATGGAACTGATGACTGACTTGGTGAGCTCATTATATTTTTAATAAGTATGTCTAAACGGTTCCAAATATAGAGCGAGTACTGGCGCTATAACCTTAAGCTAGAATGAGCTAGGACTATAGTTAATGCTAAAGTCCCAACCGTTTGAAGATAAATGGAGCATCACTTAACCTTCTTAGACTCGATGCTCCCAACGACCATTTTTAAATAAATTTTTGTTCTGTACACCAAACAGGGCATTCTGTTCAACTATTCTCTCCGACTATTCATTTCCCTATTCCTTTGATATCTACTGAAGGCCACGTGGGTTCCCCGTGTCTTCTTAAGGTTGATACCAAATCCTCTCTATCTCCAACGGTTGCATGGACGTGGCCCGGTGAGCGATCGAGGAGTGTATTTGTGGAGATTATTGCGTGAAGAAACGTATCAGTAACTGGTTCCGTTTTATGATGACATGCAATATCTTCAACCCTCATCGTAGCTCCATCTACGAGGTGTGCAATCGTTAATGCTAATGCTAATGCTAATGCTAATGAAGCAAATTCACGTGATGTTTACGTTTGAGTTCGTTTTTCGTAAAGATTGGCCGCAGTGGATGTCATTTCGTACAAAAGGACCTAGGAGTAAGAAAAAAGCCATTAGCCATTGCTAACACTTATTTGTCTGTTATTGCGATTGTTGCTGTTCCTTCTGATCGGACTTTTTTTCTTCAATTACTGGTCATAAAAAACCATGGAGTTTGAGCCGTCGAAAGGAATGTTTCGGCGAAAATCTGTGTTTGTCCCCTCCTAAAGGGTTCTTCCGGGGCATTCATATTGTCCCGGAATGGCCAATATGGTCACTGGTCCATTTCAAGGCCAGAAGTAGATTACTAATGAAAAATCATGAGGTTTCATCCATCGAACAGCATTTTCCGATGAAAATTAGTATCTGTCGCCACATCACGGATCGTGGCAAAACATGCCCTCTTCCGGCACAGGTGTTTCGTGGCCAATCGGGTCAAAAAAGGCATCGGAAACTGAAAATCGGGACTCCAACGAGCATTTTGACTACAAAGACTTTAAATTTGGTCATATAAACCTTCCCCAATTTGAAATCCGGGTCAATATGAAGCACCTCATTCGTAAACTTTTCAGAAATGTCAAAAAATTTGTTTCGATGCAGAAATGTAACTCTATATAATTTAGGAAAAATCAAGAAAATTCAAACTTCTAGATGCTTATTTAAGAAAGTCATAGCATTTTGAAAATCCATCCCAGGTCATGTTGGCCCCGATACCTAGAGAAGGTTAAGGGGGGGGGAGACCTCCTTGCGCCCTTAGTGTTGTCCAGAAAGACGCGTAAAATATGCTCTCATTCAATTGCGAGCCAAAGCAACAGTAAATAACGAACTTGATTTCTGTCTTTCATTACAGCAGACCAGATTTAGGCCACAACTGCACAGAAAAAAATTCTTAAAATTAATCTGAGCATAATTTGAATTTTCATGTAACAACGAAACGTGTAATCTCATTGCACATGGAAACCTATGCTAAATAACATGCACATAAATTGAATGCTATTCATCACGTTAAATTATATGTTCGATTTGCTATTATCAATAACTTTATCGGAAAGTCACACTTGGCATCTACCATTCAGCTGAGTCAAACAAAAATTTACTCGACTTCGTTTAATATAGGCCTGACGCAAGAGCGGCTCAACGTCAGCCATATTTGTCTTCGCGTTTGTTGAGTGCGGTCGTCAATAATGGATTAGGGAAAATCTACGGATTGTGACAAAGTTTATACGAGTATGTTAGCTTTAGTCAGCATAGAAAGTGTATTCATGCAAGGTAAGAACTTGTTGATGTGAATATGATAATCAAAATGTATAAACACTTTTCATTTTAGGATAAAAATATTTCAACAACAATTTCAATACGTTCCTGGCAAGAAATGGTTTCGAAATAAAGGGCGATACGGTCAAAATTTGGTCAATATCAACTTGACGTATTTCTTTCAATTTGCATTTAAAAAACCTGAACACCCCTCATTTTGAAGGTGTGTGTGTGTAGAATGTTGCTCCTATTTTGATTTTGGAATTCACTCTTCAGTTGTCAAAATGCCGTCCAAGCAAGAAGAGCAGCGTATCAAAATTTTGCTCGCGCATCGCGAAAATCCGAGCTACTCGCACGCAAAGTTGGCAAAATCGCTAAAAGTTGCCAAATCAACCGTTACAAATGTAATTAAAGTGTTTGGGGAACGTTTGTCGACAGCCAGGAAGTCTGGATCGGGGGGAAATCGAAAACCGGAAGCCGCTGAGACGACAAAGAGAGTTGCCGGTAGTTTCAAGCGAAACCCTAACCTATCTCTCCGAGATGCCGCAAATAAGCTGGGTCTATCGTCTACAACCGTGCATCGAGCCAAAAAACGAGCCGGACTATCGACTTACAAGAAGGTAGTGACTCCAAATCGCGATGATAAACAAAATACGACGGCCAAAGCGCGATCCCGGAGGCTGTACACGACGATGCTGACGAAGTTTGACTGCGTGGTAATGGACGACGAAACCTACGTCAAAGCCGACTACAAGCAGCTTCCGGGACAGGAGTTTTATACGGCAAAAGGAAGGGGAAAGGTAGCAGATATTTTCAAGCACACGAAACTGTCAAAGTTCACAAAGAAATATCTGGTTTGGCAAGCCATCTGTACCTGTGGCTTGAAAAGCAGCATTTTCATAGCTTCCGGGACTGTCAACCAAGAAATTTACGTGAAAGAGTGTTTGAATAAACGTCTGCTGCCTTTCCTGAAGAAACACGGTTGTTCCGTACTGTTTTGGCCGGATTTGGCATCTTGCCATTACGGTAAAAAGGCCATGGAGTGGTACGCCGCCAACAACGTGCAGATGGTTCCCAAGGACAAGAACCCTCCCAACATGCCAGAGCTCCGCCCAATTGAGAAATACTGGGCTATTGTCAAGCGGAACCTAAAGAAGACCAAAAAAACTGCTAAGGACGAGCAGCAGTTCAAGGCAACCTGGCTTTCTGCGGCGAAGAAGGTGGACAAGGTGGCTGTACAAAATCTGATGGCAGGGGTCAAGCGTAAGGCCCGGCAATTCGGATGTGGAAAAGCGGAAGCCTAACTGAATATTTTTCCTGAATTTTATACTAATTGAACTTGAAAAAGAAATTTAATTTGATTTTTTAAATAAACGATTTCACCGATTTACACGCGTTTTCCCTTGACCAAATTTTGACCGTATCACCCTTTATTTAATAACCTGGCTTTGAGTGCATTTACTCGAGAGTTGCTCGTGTTGCTGGTTCCTGGAGGGATCTTGATGCAGCAATTTACAATGCTGCTGTGAATCTTCTTTTGTAAAAAAAAAAATTAAACAGAAAGTAGCGTAAAATTTATTATACATTTCGATAAACCAACTCTTGTTGTTGAAGAATCTAGAAAATCTTTTCATAAGTATGGTCGTATTTTCGAAAATTATTCGAGTATGAAAAAATTAAATCGCAAATAGGGTAGGGAACGGCTTAATCAGGGGTCACTATTTTAATCAGTTGCTAGGAAATAGGTCTATAATCCCTACATTTTCCAAATTATTTCATTTTTAATGATACGATCATAAGCTTTATCTATTGGGCCAATGATTCGTTGCATGAATCATTATTGATTACCAATTTATTACTGTCATTTTGATGATTTAAAATACATCATCAAGAATTCATTTCTGACCTGCTGAAGAAGTTCGCTCAAATGTTGCCTTTGTGTATTTTGCATTTGCATCGCGTGTACCGGAGGGCATGTCTTCATCAGCTCTCTCCCACAACTAGGCTTGTTGCCAGAATGTGATGTTAAACATTGAGTTAAATTTATTACATATTTAGATAATCTGAAATCGCTATTTATTTCATGTTTCTTCCAGTCATTGGAGGTTGATCTATGCTTATGATTATATTGCCCATCATCTGGCACTATCATTTGCAATAAAAAATATGTTTTGGAGCTGTCCAATAGTACCCAACGATAAATAATGCTTCGCTGTTGAACTGCAGCTATGGCATCACTGTTGCTTTTGAGAGAGCCCATGTTTCCTTTCTTCTTTGTTAACCATGGATATAGCGCACTGGTAATGTAACGTGAAGCCTGCTGTCTCTTACATTTGTTTGTTTTTAAACGAAGCATCCCGTTTGTCGTCACAGTCGCTTTGGCTAACATTTGCGTGAGAGTAAATTAAATAAGAAATACACATTGCCAATCTAAAGATCAATGACAAACTAAAAGTTTGGTCGTGTACGTCTGTCTCATAACCTGCTAGGAGACTATGATGAGCTCATGTTACTGTGACTCCTGAGGCTAATAAAATAGCTGTATTTAAAAAGGGGAAATTAAAAGGGGTTAAAAACAATAATTCCAATAGGAGGTCATAGTATTCCTAATTCGAGTTTGTGGTCGTAGCAATCGACATGTTTTGGTTGACTGTATTCGAGAGCGGATGGGTAAAACGAAGGAGCAGGTTGAGGAAATTGATGTTTGCAGCAATTCGCCAACTGGCCTATTTCATTTCGCCTTCGCACACATGCACAGAATCGCACTCATACAATATTGTTAGTTTATGTACAGATTGAGGAGCTGAAGAAAACATTTTTTTTAATCGGAAAGCAATCCGCATGCGTTTAAGAAGTCCCTGCAACTGGGAACTTTATTCCCATTTTCTGAGCCTAATGCTCGTTGCTGAAGGTATGTTCCGATAGACCAGACGTAAGCAGAGGGACGCAGATTCCAACGTTTGATTTGGATATACTTAGCGAGCTGAAATCTATATCAGCAAATTTGATGGAAGCACGCACCAATGCACCTTTAACTCCGTTACCTGATTCATTTCCCAGCCTTGAAGAAGAAATGGATGAAAATAACCAACGCGATGTCGATGAATCAGGGTGGCGCATTCTAGGAACGAGAAAAGTGTGGAAAGCGGATTGGAGCGATTATGATGCTCGTAAATTGCGCCGATTGAATCAGCAGAAATTGGTATGAAAAGTGCGGTTAAAATTCAGGAAATTCATACTAAAATTTTGGGTTACTCATTCCCAATAATTATGGCAACTGAAACCATTTGGGACCAAAGTGTTAGGAGTGAAGAAGTTTTTGGAAATGCTTATAATGTTTTTAGAAATGATCGCAATTTGAAAATTTCTGGGAAGAAGTCCGGTGGGGGTGTTTTAGTTGCTATTTCTACCAAATTTAAGTCAGAAATCATTGATACATCTACATACAGTTAAGGAATTCGAACATGTATGGGTGAAAGTACACATGGCAGGTGAAATACATGTATTTGCCACAGTGTATTTTCCCCCAAATAACGCTCGCAAAGAAGCATATGACAATTTTTTTCAAACTGCTGATGAAATTATGTCTGAACTTTCCCCAGAAGTGAAAGTTCACATATACGGTGATTTTAATCAACGTAGTGCTGACTTCATTCTAGACAATGAAAACGAGTGCATCTTACTACCGGTCGTTGGGGAGAATGAAAAATGAAGCTTTTCACACAGCAATTGAGTTTTCCTTATTTGTTCATGAATACGAAAAACCCAACGACTATGAATATGAAGAGGTCTTTCAATATCATTTAGCAAATTATGATATCATAAGACACAAACTTAACGGTATTGATTGGCAAACGATCTTTAAGAATGAAGCAAATGTTGAAACTTCTGTTGAGGTTTTCTATAAATTATTGTTTGAAATAGTAGTTGAACAAGTACCACTCAAAAAAATTAGGCGACAAGGTAATTCGAACCACCCAGTTTGGTATAATAAAGAAATAAAAAAATTTAAAAATCGGAAGCAAAATGTATAAAAGAGATGGTAACAGTAATAATCTGACATACTATTTGAAGGTTTGCGATGAACTGAATCTAGCTATTAGTAATGCATATGATGAGCATAATTCAAAAACCGAACTTGAAATTAAGCCTTGTCCAAAAAAAATTCTTCAATTATGTTAAAACTAAGCTGAAATCTGACAATTTCCCATTTAGAATGCATCTTAACTCAAATGTTGGTGATAACGTGGAAGAAATTTGCAATCTATTTGCAACATTCTTCCAAGAAATCTATACCACGTTTGATGAAGAAGATCGCGATTATGAATATTTCAATTTCTTCCCAGAATTTTCAAGGGACATTGGAGTTAGTCAAGTCAAATTTCAAGACATCTTGGAAGGTTTGAATAAATTAGACGTTTCCAAAGGTTCTGGCCCTGATGGAATACCACCCGTATTTATGAAGAACTTAGCATTATAACTTACAGCACCTTTATTTTGGCTTTTTAATATGTCACTGGAATCTGGGATCTTCCCCAAACTTTGGAAAAGTTCCTATCTAGTACCTATTTTTAAAAGTGGAAAAAAATCGGACATTTGTAACTATCGTGGAATTGCCATTATTTCCTGCAGTCCTAAACTTTTTGAAGCAATTATCAATGAAAAATTGTTTTCTCAAATCAAAAACAGACTGACTAACAAGCAACATGGATTCTTCAAAGGACGATCAACTAGCACAAATTTATTGGAATTCGTCAACTACTCACTGATAGCAAAGGACAATGGCAACCATGTAGAAGCTCTTTATACAGACTTCAGCAAGGCTTTTGATCGCATTGACATACCCATGCTTCTATTCAAATTGCGAAAAATGGGAATTGAGGCAGGAATCCTCAGATGGCTCGAATCCTATCTTACTAACCGTCAACAAATAGTTAGATTCAAAGGGAAGAAATCAAATCCTACTAAGGTCACTTCTGGAGTCCCCCAAGGCTCTCACTTAGGTCCCCTTTTATTCATTTTGTATGAAAATGACATTTCCTTTATTCTCAAAAACATTAAAGTTCTTATTTACGCTGATGACATGAAACTATTTTTAGAAATAAGAAACAAAGAAGATATCACGACATTCCAGAAAGAAATAAATGATTTCTATATTTGATGCAACAAAAGTCTTTTACAGCTGAACGTAAAGAAATGTAATTCGATAGCTTTTAGTAGGAAACGAAACACCCCAGACATAACTATCAATCTAGGAAATCAGCCAGTTGAAAAATGTAAAACAAACAAGGGATTTAGCAGTTATCTTGGACACTCGAAACTAACTTTCATTGAACATTACAATACTATCATCAACAGAGCAAATAATATGCTTGGATTTATAAAACGTTTTTGTTACAATTTTCATGATCCGTACACAATAAAAACACTGTACATTGCATATGTGAGGTCAATACTGGAATATTGTAGCGTAGTTTGGTCACCATTTTCAGTCACCCATGAAGAACGACTGGAATCGGTACAGATGCAATTTTTACTGTATGCACTTCGTAAATTAGGTTGGACAAGGTTTCCGCTTCCATCTTATGAAGCCCGCTGCATGCTCATCAGCATCCAATCATTAAAAGAGCGCCGTGAATTTGCATTAGTATCGTAAATGACATTGTTTCGCAACGCGTCGATTCAGCAGAACTTTTGTCAAAACTTAATTTTTACATACCGTCGCGGCAACTACGAAATTGAAATATATTTATTACAAGCCATCATCGTACAAATTACGCCAAATTTTTACCTCTGAATCAGATGATGGCAACTTTCAATAAGCATGGAGAAAATGTAGACTTTACTATGACCAAAACAAAACTAAAACAATACTTCAATTCAATTAGATAATGACGAACGATTCAAAACATTAAAAATGCAAATCTGATGTGTTAGTTTTCTAAGGCGTACTGTATATATAAGTGAAACATAAAGCTGGCACTATTGTAACAAAACGGTCTACTTTTGATTGACGACAAATAAATAAAAAAAAAAATGTCTAAATATTGGCAGTTCTAATTATAGATTACATACAGCTCCATCAAATGTCTCAGGGGCTGACTAAACTGCTTAAAACCCGTCCCGTACCCTATATCGAGAACGGATGCTCTAAAGAAGGTCATCAGCAGGAGCTTACAAATTTTATAATACTTCAAAAATCAGATTATATAATCAAAATACGTTTATTCCCGCAAATATTAAAATTTTGAGAAATGCACCGAAAGTTGATGTTCAAGAAACTTTTTTCCTGACATTTTTCCATCCTAAAGTCTTTGCATAAATTTGCGTAATAACTTAAAGTTTTTAAATCCAAACATCGGTTTTTGAGATATTTAAATTTTCATGTGAATTGTCGATTTTTTCCGAATTTTTTTTTCTCAGTGTATATTTTTTTCACAACCTTCACACATAGGGTCACAACTTGTCCTTGGACAGTTTTTTTGTACAACCAAAGGTTTTCGAGCTACAAATTATTATTTGAAGTGCTATTCAAAATGCTTACGCCCTTTTTAAAAACTGACTCTTGAGTCACAAAAATCTATGTTAACGCGGAAAATGCTCAGTCTCCTAAGCAAAACGCATATGCAAAGTTTCGTTCAAATAAAAAAATATCGAAAATAATTTTTCGCATTTCCAGGTCATTTTTCCTGGAAACTTTCTATTGCAAGGTGCAGGCTGCAATGTGTACTTCGGACCAAGGGGTTCTACAACAATGAACCAATTTATAATCGCTCGTTTCATATTGATTTTGGTGCTAGGCATTTCAAACAAAAAAATAAATCTCGTCAATATTTACACACAGTTTGATTTATTCAAATTTGATCACAATTTACTGAAAAACTCTAGTTTAACGTTCCGAGATGGGCACAATTTAATGAAAAATGACGTTCCGAGCAGGCATTTATTTTCCTCTTTTTTTTGCATTCATACCGATATCATGGTCAATGTTATGCGCTAGCATTGTTTCCGAGTGCGAAGGTTAACAAGATATGCTCCGATAAACCAACGCGAGCTGACAGACGGCATGAGAACTTTGTGCACACTCTCACAACCATGCTCTCATTCATAGGTCGGCTACATACGGACAACATGTTTGTAAAAAGCGATGTTAGACTTGATTGAAAAGGGTTATTGGTTTCGCGCCGCCGCTTCGTGTAGCCGTAAACAGTGGTCTCGTCGTTCTTGTTTTGTTGTTCCATTTTTTTTGCTTCTAAGATGAGTTGTAGAGGTATCATAATATTTATTTATTTATTTGCCGGTCGCGCTGAGGTCAATCACAGCCAGTAGCAGTCCGTAAACTAGAATTTCGTAGTAAATTATCAATTTGCTACAGCTAAAGAATTGATTCTGACCTTTTATGTAGAAGACACCGGATGGAGTAGCCTTCGAAAGAGTTGTTTTCGTTGTATTTTATAAAAAAAAAAAAAAAGGAGAATAAAGCAACTTTGAAAATCTAAAAACCGAATCGATGAGCTCATTCCTCACCGCAAAGGCTCGTCCTCATTATCTTGCGCAATTATGCTGCTCACACAAAACGAATCTCTTTTGATTCAGGCATAGGGGTATTGGTAGTTGTTTTCCCTGAATCCAAAAGTGACAAACGGAGTGCACCTAAACAATCACTATTTGGTTGGTGCGTTGTGGTTGAATGGGTCGTAAAAGTAAGCGCGGCATCAGAGGAGCAGGCGGTGGCGGCATGATCGAACAATCCAAGACAACGATGCGTGACTGTCATAAAATATGATGATTATTATTATGGTTGACTTTGGGCCTACAGCAAAAATGAGGATGGCTCGACTTGGAAGTGCAGCGTTGGAGAACCTTGGAAGTGGTGCAAAAGACAAATGTATTTTCGGATACGACTCGGCTCGAGCGTTGATTACTGACGGTCCCAATCCGCGGGGGAGTAATCAAAGCTTCGCTTAATATGCTTCTATGAAATTGGTTCAACGATGACACGCTGACTGATGGCTTCAACACACTCGTCAAATGACTAAGATCTCATTTAGTTTCAGTTAAAGTATTCCGAGAAAATTAACCGCCTCATTTCTGATGTTCCTCCCTCTTCATCGCTCCACTCGGTGACTCAGAATCAGAATATCAAACCGGCTTCGTAGTTTTCGTACGACGGCTGTAGATAGGCATGCAGTGTTGAAACTATGAGGTCACTGCCTAATACGGATCAATGAACGTTGCATAGGGGCGAAACAAGAATGGGTGTAAAATGAACATCTAAAAAGCCGTTTTTCGAGTACAACCTCACAAACAGAACAGGAAAACCTGTTTTGCCGGCTGAAACATTGAATAGAAGCCGAATGAGTCGAACAACCGCGCGCACAAGGTGGTAAACAAAAACAAAAGTGACGTCGTGCTGAGCGTTCTGAATGATACGCTCTGTTGGATTTTGAATGAATTTAAAAATTCAAACGCAAAATCTTCTTTACGATGGATAAATCCATCCGAAGTCTGACATACGAAAGAAATATCAAAACAAACAAACAATTTTAGTCACTCCAAACACTCCGGAAGCCGAAGTGTAGGGTGAAGTGTTTTAAGTTAAAAACCACTTGAGAGTGGATGTGAGCAATAAAAATGCATATCGCATAAACAGTTCGTCTGCTGTTGAATCAGATTCCCATAATCTCCCACCAAAGACAGTTGCCTTCAGAGCATCAAGTGATGGTCTGTTTCTGCTGAAAAGTTAAAAAGAAAGGGGGAAGAGATGAGCGCAGAAAAACTACGACGTCATTGTTCCCATGATACATATGTGGGCGGGGACGGCGTTCAGTCTGGAGGGTTTTGGTGTTTATGTGGCATTTCAGAAGCTATATGAAAATTTGTCTTTTACAGATGTCTTTTAATTTTTCATACCTTGAGATTAATTGAAGCATCAAAACTTGTTAAGATTAGTCTAGGCTACACAGATAAAAAGAAACATTGAATTTTCTGCGTTATGTAATGCACATAAAGGGAATGCTGGATTTGACAGAACATGATGGGATATTTCATGTAAATTTTAGCCAGATAACGTCTGAATCTAGCCTGTTGTATGAAAAAATGCAAACATTGTTGTATGGCGCATCAAAAATTGCAAACAATTTCGTTGTTTACGCCTCCTTTGGCTTGGAATTAAACGAGGGGAAATTTTACGCGCTTGTTAAAATTTATTATTTTTTTCTGTGTGGTACAGGGTGCGGCAGAAAATAATGCGAAAATTTGTTTTATTTCTTTCAAATCCCATTTTCAACTAATTCAAGCAATAATATCAACATTTTCGAGTGCAGTTATCTTTATAAAGTCCTTTTAAACAAATTTATTCAATGTGGCCTCCATTATTATTATTAACATCCTTGAGCCGACGCCGAAAGCTAGAGCATGCCTTTCGGACGTAGTCCTCCGACATTGACTGCCATGTGCGTGTTATGGTTGACTTTAGGGTTTTCACACTAGGGTGTGATGTTTTGCAGGCTTGTGCTTCAACATATGCCCAAATTGAATAATCCAACGGATTAAGATCTGGACTGCTAGGGGGCCACAAATCCTTCGGCCAAAACTTCATATTATCGTTCGACCATTGTTGGGTTCGATTGGACGTGTGACACGGCGCTCCATCCTGCTGTAGGACAACGTTTTGGTCCTCGGAGAAGTTGGCCTTCACCCAGGGAAGCACTTGGTTCTTTAAAATACCGATATACACTTCGGTATTGATTTTAACTCCAGCATCAATGAAAACAGGCGGCATTTTTGAACAGTTGGATGGCACCAAGCCAAACATCATGACACCAGCGGATGATTGGTTTGAAATTTGAATTTCACTTTTTCCGGAACGTTTTCCATTCTTTGCGGTGAAATGAACCGGTCCGTGCGGCTGTTGGCCACAGCATCGATGCTGAAAAGCTTTTCGTCGGAGAGCAGGATTATCATTTTTTCCTTCTTCAACAAGGAAAGCAATCTCTTGGAACGATTCATTCGTAGTTCCTTGACCGTAATCAAGTGGCGTTTCACTCTGGCTCTGGAAGATGCATGCAGGTCTCCTTTGATGATTCTCCGCATGGATTTCTCCGAAATATGGGCTTCCTTTGAAAGTTTTGTTATGGAACGCACCGGGTTGCGAGCAATTTTTGCACGGATCGATTTGATCACGTTCGGCGTGCGTGCAAATCGTGGATGTCCGCTTCCCAGCTTCCGCTGCTTAGGACCATCCTGCAGGGACTTTTTTATGCGGTAAACTGTTGCCAAATGGCACCCTACCACCTTGGCAATCTCTTTCGGCTTCTTCTGGGCGAGCAACAAACGAACATTTTGACGAATTTGCAATAAAACAAATAGAATGTTTGGATGCAGCACTTGAAAGCAAACATAAACAAATACACTTTCGACAGAAATTAGTCACTAACTACACGAATTAACCCAATACTGAAGTTTGAACATTTTCGCATTATTTTCTGCCGCACCTTGTACATAGATATTCCCCTCTAAGCTTCGAGCTTTTTAGGATATAGCGCCTCTAGGATATAGCGCCTTTACTAACCTGTATAGGAACATGAGCACTTACTCTCGTCCTAGTCTTAAGGGCTATTCACATTAGGCCATATCATTTTTATTTCACGGCCGGTATGTTTTGTTTACTTCACACTGTTTTTGTTTTTGTTGTTGCGGCGTTTACTCGCACATATTTTTGATTTAATCAGTCAAAATTATATACATTAAAAATCAATTTTTGATAGTTGAAAGCAGGGTAAATTTTTTTTTTTTTAAATGCTTGTCGACCACAAAATTACTGAAGTATTCAGCAATAATTGCCAATTTCTCGCCCGTATTTCTTACAAGACGAATACCACTTGATAATCTTGTCGATATAGTCGATGCGTCTTCCAAAATTATCCTCACCAACCAAGTTGCGTATAAACGTTACTGATTAAACATGAAGAATTTCCCTGCTTACCGGAATATGATATGGACTTTGTTTCAAAAACCAAATTAGAATACTCGGACAGCCTGCGGGGAGGGTACTTAAGGAGTGTATCGAAAATAAGCTATCCACAAACTTTCTTTCAAATTATGTTGAAAACCGATATTTTATTCATACAAAAAATTGATCCTTTATTGTTCGAGGTTAAACTTGAACATAATGAAGACCGGATGAAATTTAAGTTATTCCTTCACGAATTTTCGAACTTTGGATCGAATGCTCTTCATCAAGTTCCGGACAAGTGTTGCATCGCATTTTTTGGACGCTTGAGCCCAAATTTTTTTGAACTCCTGCATGTTCCCAGCTGCCTTACCAGACTTCTTGAAGACCCTCTTCACGATTGCCCAGTAACGTTCGATGGGTCGAAGCTGAGGGCAATTTGGTGGATTGATATTTTTCTCAACGAAATCTATACCCTTTTCCGCAAGCCAATTGAGAGTGGTTTTGGCATAGTGAGCCGACGCTAAATCCGGCCAAAACAGTGGAGGTGTACTATGCTTCTTATATAAAGGCAACAATATCTTCTGGAGACACTCAGATCGATAGATTTCCGCATTTATAGTTCCGGTAGTGTAAAAAATGGTTGACTTCAAACCACAGGAACATATTGCTTGCCATACCAGTACCTTTTGACCGAATTTCTCCACTTGAATCGACCTGTCCGCATCGCTCACATCCTCCCCAACGACGGCAGTGAAGTATTGTGGACCTGGAAGGGTTTTTGAGTCCTCCTTTAAATAGGTCTCATCGTCCATCAAAACGCATGCATCCGGACGCTGCAAAAGACGCGAATACAATTTCCGGGCCCTTGTTGCTGCTCGCTTCTTCTGTTCTGCACTTTGTTTCGAGATTTTCTGCTTCTTGTAGGTCTTCAGGTGGTTTTGCCTCTTGATACGCTGGATCATTCCGACACTCGTTCCTGCTTTTTTGGCCAAATCACGTATTGACATTGATTTGTTCTTCATGATTAGAGATACCACTTTCTGCTCCAGTTTCGGGTTGGAAGAACCGGGTTTTCTGCCTCTTCCTGGTAGCTCATCCAAAGAATAGTGTTCCCAAAACTTGTTAATGATGGTTTTAACACTCGCATGATGAATTCCAAACCGCTTCGCCAATTTTCGCATAGTAATACCCTTCTCACTTAGCCATATGTCCAGAACCTTAATTTTCACTTCCTTTTCAATACGCGACATTTTGAAAACGCAGAATTTGAACCGCACAAACAAGTAAACAAAAGAAAACTGACAGTCAAACGCACAGCATGCAGTGTTCACAGCATAAAAAACCATCACAAATACATGCGTACAACGAAAATGTATGTGGATAGCTTATAGTCGATACACTCCTTAGGTGAATAATATTGTGGGTATAATTCTAAAAGCAGATATATGAGCATGATCGATCCGGTAAACTTTTGCCTGTCAAGGGGGCCTTGCATAACATGCATTGTGGTAGCGTAGCTTAGCTTGACTAACGGCACGTATCAATGGTTGCTATTCCGTGATTGGGCAGAATCAGTGAAATTGCACAATGAATCAACTGAATGGGGCTGGGAGTAACCATCCATTCTCACTGTACACGTTTCAGTGACTCAATTTCTTTAATAATCAATAACGGCGCCGGCCACGTCCTTGCAATCAGGTGGGAATAGGGAAGGAAAGTTAGTGTGACCTTTGCTGTTTAGGGACCGTGTTTACCTCTGCATCCCCAAAAAGGTGACAGGAGGTTTTCTATGTTAGTAAGATAGGGCTCGATGGATCAGGATTCACCTTGATAAGTGATGTGATCATATATATATATATATATATATATATATATATATATATATATATATATATATATATATATATATATATATATATATATATATATATATATATATATATATATATATATATATATATATATATATATATATATATATATATATATATATATATATATATATATATATATATATATATATATATATCATAATAAGATTAAATTTTATTTGATGTAGGTTCATAATAAAGCGATATATGGACAAAATGGATAAAAATTACCTGTTTCGCTCCGCGTTTTGAGAGCACTTACCACCTCTCAATTGTCTAAAAATCCTTTGCGGGGTCTGCCTGGTTAGCGTTCCGCTTCCACCAACGTATCCGGCCTCGTTAAAATTCACCGGGGCATCCATCATCTTGCTGGAAGCAGCGAATCTCGTCCTCACAGCAATCTCATCTCCGCACCGGACCGGAACGAAATTGTGCAACGTCAGTTCTGTCCGGACGGCATGAGCTCCTTCACACGTTGTCGACCAAAGAGAGTGTGGGTCCACTGTCCTCGGAATGACGACGACGTCAAACGCGTGCCTTCTCTTCTTTATCTTCTCCGTCGCCGGAACGTTCTCAATTGACCCCGAGTTGAAATATTTGAATTTTATATTAAACTTTGCCGGAAAACCGAGCGCGCCTTATGGAAGGATACCGGCAACTACAACAACATAATTGGAAGGGTGCGCAACAAGCGAAAATACAGACAGTCGTTAGCTAATCATGGTGATCAGGTTTCCTAGCGCGGTTTTCTGAAAGACACGTGAGATCTTCTTCTGCTCTTCTGCTTGCACGCTCGAAATCAGCAGCATCTTGGTCCGCTGGTAGCGTTCACAGTTTCGTCCAACGATGAAAACCAGATAGTCTTCCAGGCGGCCGGTGACATACCCTCGCACATTTTCACTTCGAAGCGGCGATCCTTCGATTTTCATACTTTCTCCCGGTAGAGTTGTATTCGTTCAGTGACAACTGAAATTTTCCGCTGCAAAACCTCACTCACAACCGAAACTCTGATCAGAAAATAGTCGAATTAACTTCACAAAATACGTTAACAAAAAATTTTTAACTGTTAACAATCAATATAAAACTATTTTTAATTCGAGGAAAAAACGCAGATGAAAAATCAACACGTCAGATTTCTAGCGCGGTTTACTTCGATCTCCTTGCCTAACATGCATTGTGGTAGCTAGGTAAAAGTCTATCTGCTCGATCAGATACCGCCTTCCAAACATGTCCTACGCTCCATTTCAACTACATCTATTCAATTTCACAACCTGCCGTGCTCTTACGGACCTATCAATACTTTCTCTTCACATCTTTGGTTCTAGCAGAAATTGCCCCAAGTAACACGAAATGTTTAACTGTATGCATTTTTGCTTTAATGTGACAAATAATAATGTTGCCATACCGGTGATGGAAAACTATTTAGAATACTACTATAGAATTGAAATAGCGCAGAAGGTGGAGCATATGAAACATAATTTAAGTTCGACAATAGAAATAAACAAAAAAATCTTAGGCATCAGTAAAACAAATCATTGTCGGTTTTCAAAAAGGTATTCATGACCAAGGTTTGAACCATAAACTCTAAGCTTACTAGATTGGTGTTCTTACCACTCGACCATTTCAACATGTGAGAAATGGAACAATAAGAAACTCCTTCATCATCATTTGAACCAGTGCCAATGTGATAGGGTACATAGTTACTTATTTTAACATAAGAGTAGGTGTAGGATAGTAAGCGCTTAAATTAAAAGAATTTGCTATACTTTGATGATTGGTCGATTACAATTCAGTTTTTGCATGTTCGATCGTACAAGGAAAAGGCTAAATCAATATTATTTTTGTCATCATACTGGCATAACTGAATAAGGTTCCTGAATGTTTCAGCGGTAAACATGCATGTGATATAAATAGATATTTGATAGATTTTTTTTGACGTAGGACTTACGTCTCTCTTTTCTATTCCTGTATAGGGGCGCCGTTCTAAAATTTCTGAAATCGCAAGCGTTACGCGGGTTTGGAGACTTTGAACGATAATATCTCCTCTCTGGCCCACAGACATTTTACGATAAGTATTTCATTCGCAAGGTAGAACATCAACGTTGAATCCCTGTTGCAAACTTAATTCATAATGTTTGTTTAAACTAATTAAAATGTACTTAAAAGAAAAATGTCTAAACGCACAACGCTATTGGTCGAAAATGACATCATGTTTGCGCCTCGCTCTGATTGGTTCATACTGCCACAGTTACCGTGCCAGCGAATTTCAAACATGTGGGGACGACCGACCAATCATCAGTTCTCGCTGTGCATCCGTATGCGACAGACTTGTCTGCGGAGCACGGTGGTAGAAAACGCCACCCGTGAAAACAAGAAGACCAGAATCATCCCACGTCACCTGCAGCTAGCCATCCGCAACGACGAGGAGCTGAACAAACTTTTCTCCGGTGTGACCATTTCACAGAGTGGTGTCCTGCAGCCCAAGAAGACTGAAGAAAATTTCAATCGCGAACCATGTTATCAACTAAAATCCGTCCTTTTCAGGACGATCAAATCAAGTTGCCAACTAAAGAGTATGTTTGATAGAAATTTCTCTTGAGCTCATCGAAATTTTCATTACCACGCACCGGCTCAATATGGCGTTGAAAAAGCCGCGTCTCGGAGAAAATGGCCAAATCAATCGCCCACATCATCTTCGTGGTCAAGTGGTTAGCGGCGTCGCCCGTCGTTCATTGCCATGAAGTGAGGGTTCGATTCCCGCTCCAGCCGGTGGAACTTTTTTGCAAAGCGAAAATGTCCAGTTTAATCCACTGGGTGTTAGGTTAAGTTGTTCGTTGTAATTCGCACTATGGTCAATGTTCAGTGTGTACACTCTCGAGTGAAAGACGTTGCAAATGTCAATTTTTATCGTAGTATTACGTGCTGCCAAACACTCAGGCCATCCTGCTGCCCAGGAAGATCGAGAAGAAAATTTCAATCGCGAACCATGTTCCCTCCGTTAACAACTAAAACCCTGTATTTTCAGGACGAACAAATAAATTTGCCAACTAAAGAGTATGTTTGATTGAAATTTCTCTTGAGCTCATTGAAATGTTCATTACCACGCACCGGCTCAACATGGCGTTGCTTGAAAAGCCACGTTCTGGAGAAAATGAGCAACATTTTTTATTATTATCCGTATATAAATCTCTATTTGCCATGTTAAAACTAGCAAGCACGTTGTACATTCAACAAACGAAATATTAACAGTTAATTTGAGCGGAACTGCAGCACGGCAGACCAATTATGTGTTTCACATATTCAGTGTAGGGGGTAGGTTAGCTTCATTGTAGTTCTTGTTGTACATAAGTACATAATGGATTAGTTGCAGTTAATAGATTAGGTTAGTTGCAGGTAGTTTTAAAGTGTGAGTTATAATTTTTCTGGCCAATATTTATAAACTCTATTCTTTTGCAACTCTCTTTGGATAGGGTTATGAGGCCCTGACAAGGGCCGTTTTTCTGTTGCCTGAGTTGAAAAGATGCAAATTTAACCTCGGAAACCCCTGTCGCTCTAATGAAAACTAATGACTTCATTTCAATGCTACTGTCTGGCGTAACAACTGAGGCCCGTCCCCTTTTGTAAAATTTGATTCGCATTGCCTTCGTTGAGAACCCCCTTCCTGTCATGTAATGGTATATGCCATTACAGGCCCAGCATGGCGAAAAGCTATCATTCGTTATTGGACCAGACGTTGTGTATCCCTTTTTAGACGTGTGTTTCCCGCTCTCCTGATAAAAAAGCACTTTTCCGAGTTTTTCGCCCTGCTGCTGGAGATCGAGTAGACGCCGCCTGATGTGGCTGGTGCGTCCGCTAGACGAGGCAAGCGGAAGAAGCCCGACGTCGACGCTGACGTAAATCATCCCTCCGTAAACAACTAAAATCTGTCCTTTTCAGGACGATCAAATCAAGTTGCCAACTAAAGAGTATGTTTGAAAGAAATTTCTCTTGAGCTCATCGAAATGTTCATTACCACGCACCGGCTCAACATGGCGTTGCTTAAACTGCCGCGTCCCGGAGAAAATGGCCAAATCAATCGCCCACATCATCTTCGTGGTCAAGTGGTTAGCGGCGTCGCCCGTCGTTCAAGCGGTTGTTGTCATGAAGTTGAGGGTTCGAATCCCGCTCCAGCCTGTGGAACTTTTTGCAAAACGAAAATGTCCAAACTGGTCTACTTGGTGTTAGGTTAAGTTTTTCGTAATTCGCTCTACACCCAAACTAATAAAGTAAGATTGTTATACAATTTCGCTTGATTTTGTTCCATTTTTGCTATTGATCGTAACTTGGATGAAAAATCTAGCATTAGTTGTGGGCAAAATAGTAACAGAAACTCGCGATGAAAAATTGAACGTGTGCGTGAGGTTGTGCGCAGTGATATTTAGTTGATGAGTAAGAGATGTGTGTCCCGAAAGTCAGATGGCTCACCAAAATATAATATACCGATACGAGATCAGGATACGAACCGCGAACGTCAGCGCGGCGGCTTTTGATAGCAACCATTTAGCCACTTCGATAAACTAAAGGATGGGGAATATAAACCCTACAAGTAGTTCTTTTGGCGAGGAATTCATGGTACAGCAATGATGCAAATGGATATATTTTCCACCAAGCTATGTACAACCGGTCGCTAACAAACTTGCATGGCATTGTTTATTAACCAAAGCGCTTTGTCGATGATCAGTGAGGACAAAAATAGAACACTTGGCGGCGGCAATACAACAGTGGCCAATAGCGTTGCGGCATTTTGTGATATGGACTCATCCATATTGTATATTGATATGTTGGTGATGATTGAATAAGGATCCTACAGCGATAAATTTGTTTCGAGCTATATTTGCTTGCCAGTCGCTTGCACACACTTGCATTTGTACCATAAAACGCATTGTGGATCAAAATGGGCAAAATAGCCTTTTCTGAATCATGCGGATTTCTCAGGATATGATTGCAAAACTGCAATTGCACTTTTTTGCCACCTTTTCAACTTTTGAGTGTATGTTCAATATTCAGTCTGTACAATCTCGAGTTGAAGGCGGTGCAAATGCCTATTTTTATCGTAGTATCACGTGCCGACAAACACTCAAGCTGTCATGCAGCCCAAGAAGACTGTGAAGAACATTTCAATCACGAACCATGTTTCCTCCATAAACACAGAATCCATGTCACACTTACAAGAACGTTGGACATTTCAGCGCCAACATTTGATTAGGGCGAATCTGTTTTTGTAAACAAACACTTTGTCTGCTAATTTATCGGAAGTTGAATACAATTCCTTCAAATTGAATATATCAGCGGATAGAAATAAGCTGATCTTCCTTAAAGAGTGCTTAATTTGTATTTGTATTTGTGACCTTTTGTTCAAGAGCAAATGAATACGAAAGCCATTGTTTACAAAAGCAAATTCGCCTTAATTTAATGTTGGCGCTGATTTAACAAACAAAATATCATTAACAGTAAATTCGAGCCGAACTGCAGTTTCTATCAATTTTTGTGGAGAACCAATTGCGGAAGAAGAACCGGAGCCTCACACACCAATAGCATAGGGTTTCATGGTTCTATAGACTGAATAAAATATAGTAGAAATTTATTAATTCGATGACATCAATTTCTTCACATCAACAAGCAGTCCTACGTCAACTTTGCAGTTATGTCACTGACATAACTCACCCTTTCGTTTTTCGATGCTGTCGGTGCCTGACGATGATGGAGACAAAGAAAGCCGAATCGAATGGGTGGGGGTGCAATGCTAAGAAGGTGGAGTTAGTTTTGTGGCGCCTAGATGGCGAGGAAAATATTCAACCATCAACGTCTTGTGATTTGGAGTGGTGCAAATTACAGTTAAAGGACTTTTATACGTGGTAGTGTGAAGAAGAATATGATGCACGATGAGGCGTCTCAGGCAAAAGCTAAGTGGAATACCTGACACTATATTGCGCAAATGGACGGCTTGTGTCATGGTATTCAACTTTTTGCTCTGACCGCGTTGGAAGCATGCTACAATCCAATTGAGATACATTCTGAAGGACACGTTTGAGTCTCAATCCAAGCGTCATGATATGTGATTGAAGCTATTATTTGCTTCTTCGCGTTTTTATTAATAATACCCAAACAGCTCTAGTTCACGTATAAATTATTTCTTCCTTTGTTAAGATTGTCCGCGTTAAAATTGCGACACACAAAGTGAATTGCTAAAAATATGTATTTTAACCTAAAATTGCTAAAATTGGTCATGTTCACTTTATTCAACTTGCGCTCCTACCCCAAATTCCCTTACTTTTTTCTTAAGACCCTCACTGAGATTTTGTACACCATTAGAACCGACAAGGTTTTGTACATTGACCCATGCTTTTTTCAGCTTTTGATTTGTTTAGACTGGTTTCGTACTTCCTGCCTTCCTAATTGCCCAATATTTTTCGATTGGTCTCAACCCAGGGGTTTTTGGAGGACTAAGGTTCTTAGGTACGAGGTTGTGTGTTTTTGTATGTGTGTCTACAATCTAACGCCCATTGGTCAGCAATGATATTCAGGAAGAAATCTGTTCCTTTACAATCCTTTAAGTGATTACTAGTGTGGTGTATCAACATCTATACCACAGTTGTCGTGTAGCAACTCTGGTGTTGGAGCCTAACAACGGTTGCTCAGATAATTAACAGCAATCGCAGCAAACGTTATCCTGTGCTGCGAGTTGAAAAGTTAGTTCATAAGTGATTGTCAAATAAAGCAGAAGCAAAACCAAACTCTCTTCAATTCAAGACATCACAGTTTGGCGACGAGGAGCTTAAAAACCTAAAAGATTCCACCATGAACGTGAAGCCACCGGAGTTCAACGTCGGAGATTCCTGGCCGCTTTACCAGGAACGGCTTGAAAGATTTTTCGTGGCCTACGAACTCAACGGCGAAGAGGACGGTGAGAGACAAGCTGCGTTCCTGCTTACGTCCGTTTCTATGGAAATATATCAAACAATCAAGAATCTGTGTTTCCCGGACAAACCAGAGAAGACTTTTGCCCAGCTCTGCGAACTGTTACGCCAGCGGTTTACCCCTACAGTGGTGGTCTTTCGAGAGCGGTGCAGATTTTTCGAAGCACGTCAAGGCGACAGTGAAACGGTTGTTGAATGGACCACCCGGTTGAAGAAGCTAGCGATCAATTGCGAATTCGGAGCTAATTTGAACGAGTTCATCAAGAATATGTTCGTCGTTGGAATACGCCGAGGCCCTATTTTCGAACGTATATCTGAAGAAGAAGCCACAGCAACGTTCGACGATCTTGTGAAGCTGGCGATGAAAAAAGAATCCACTCTTTTTCAACGTGGAATGCTGGAAGTTCATCGAATTCAGCCGGGAAACGAGAAGAAGAAGAAAGAAGATTTCAAGTGCTTTGCTTACGGAAAAGGTGACCACGACTTCCCTAAGTGTCAGTACAAGACCTACATCTGCAAGATTTGCGGAAATAAGGGGCATTTAGCCAAGGTGTGCCCCTCGAAAGATTCATCATCAATAAAGAGTTCGGACGGAAAGAAGAGGAGTCCGAAGGGTGAATCATCTGCGTTTGAATAAGGTAGATTTCCTTCCACCCGTTCTGCTGGAAATTTTTGTCAACCGGAAGCCGATTGATTTTGAAATGGATACCGGAAGTCCAGTCAACGCCATATCGAAGGGATTGTTTCTGAAGCTGTTTCCCGATGCAAAATTGAACACTGACGTCCGAGAAGAGTTCGTGCGCTACAACGGCAGCGGTTTTCGTGCGGTCGAAAAGTTCTTTACCCAGATGAAGTACAAGCATCACGTTTCCAAGGAGGAAATTTTCGTTTTTGATGGTGACCGACATCCATTGCTGGGACGACAGACCATGTCCAGCTGGGGTTTGAAGATTGACTTTGTACGTTGGCTGTAACAGAAGACCACACGAAGAAACTCGAGACGATTTTGAACAAGCATGAAGCTGTTTTCAACGGAGAACTGGGCTGTTTGAAGAACACGAAATTGCATCTGCCATTGGTTGAGGATGCGGTGCCGAAATTTTTCAAGCCCAGGAAAGTGCCCTTAGCCTTCAAGGAGAAGGTGGAAGTCAAATTGGATCGTTTGGAGCAGACTGGAATTACCACCAAAGCATCCACGGCGGTTGTGGAATGGGGAACACCGTTAGTACCCGTCCTGAAGAAGGATTCGTCGATTCGACTCTGTGCTGACTATCGAGTTACAGTCAATCCGTTTTTGAAGGACGACTATCATCCATTGCCTATCTTCGACGATATTTTGGCGGCATTACAAGGAGGCAAACACTTTTCGAAGTTAGACCTGAAAAATGCTTATTACCAGTTGGAGGTCGAGAAAGATACACGGAAGCTTTTGGCGTGGAGCACGCATCGAGGAGTGTTCCTGATGAATCGTTTACCATTTGGCACGAAGACTGCCTGTTCTGCATTTCAAGCTACTACGACCAAGAAGCGACAGTTGGCGTTCGAGAATACGAAAAAGCTCATCGCGGGAGATTCAGTGTTGGCGCATTACGATCGGGATCTTCCAATCAAGCTGTACTGTGATGCGTCGAATGCTGGAATCGGAGCAGTTATTACACATGTTTTTCCCGATAAAAGTGAGCGACCAATTTCGTTTGCATCAAGAGTCTATAAGAAGCACGAGAATAATTATTCAACGATAGATTGGGAGGCGTTGGCCATATACTACGGAGTCAACAAGTTCTACAGTTACTTGGCTGGACGTCATTTCATTCTCATGACCGATCACAAGCCGTTGATTGGTTTGTTCGGCAAAAAAGGTGTTCCAGAAACAGCTGCGAGACGTCTTCAACGTTGGGCTGTATTTTTGACTAGTTTTAACTACGAGATCTAGTATGTGAAAGGAGTGGATAATAATCCCAGCAGATTTTCTTTCCCGTTTTCCGTCAAACGACATCGAAGATGAAGATGGAGCCGACAGTGATTTTGCTGAGAAGGACCCGGCAAGTTTCTTGAATTTCTTGGAGTTGAAGACTCGTTCGTTGGTGGAGCGGAAACAATTGGTAGTCTAAAGTCGGCGTGACAAGATTATAAGCCATGTTGTGAAATTTTTGAAATCTGGCTGGCCATCAAACATCCTGGAGGATCAGTTTTATTCCAAACGAGAAGAGATGAGCATTGAAGAAGGTGTCCTGCTATGGGGGTATCGCATCATTGTTCCAGTCAAGTTACGGAAGAGCATCCTGGCAGAGCTGCATTCGGTACACCAGGGAATCGTGAAGATGAAGAGCCTAGCTCGGTCATATTTTTGGTGGCCGTCTATGGACAAGGAAATTGAAGAGCTCGGAAGAAGATGCGAAACTTGTATCCAGTTGCGACCTGAGAGAACCGATCCAATATCCCCGTGGAGACTTACCAATTCGCCTGGCGATCGTGTTCATATCGACCATTTCAAGTTCAGAGGTGCCGATTATCTTGTGACGGTGGACAGTTTCAGCAATTCTTCCCAGTGCGAACTTTGACATCGAGGGAGACAATTGAAAAGCTGTATGAATACACATCTCGTTTTGGTTCCATTTCTACCCTGGTCTCCGACAACGGTACGGCGTTTTAATCGGACGAGTTCAAGAAGTTCTGTCTGGACAGATGAATCAGACATTTACGAACGACACCGTATAGCCCGTGTTCCAACGGGGCAGCAGAAAATGCGGTAAAACAATTAAGGCGGCGTTATCGAAGCTATCTGCGGATTCGGAAAATCCAAGGAAGACCGTTGTTCAAAACTTGTGGTCTTTCCTTGAAATGTATCGTGCTACAAAACATTCCACGACGAACGAAAGCCCTTTCAAGCTGATGTTTGGAAAGGAGATGCGGACAAGATTCGATGCCTTGAAAGCGGATCCTGTAAGAAGACAGCGTGAAGGAAATGAAGATCGAAAACCGACCAGAGCTGTAGCATTCGGAGTTGGTGAAATCGTTTATGCCAGAGATTATCGTGATCCTAAGAAGCCAGCCTGGATGCGAGCAACGGTGATGAAGAAACATGGTGCGGTGTTGTACGAGTGCAATGCTGAAGGTTTAGGACACATCAAACGAAGGAGCCATCAACTGCTGAAATATCCCTACGACGATTTCGACAACGATCGTACCTGTACTTCAACACTGCTGCTAGGAGCGAAGATGAGAATGTAGTCCCTGCTGCTATGCAGTCCAAGATGCAGACGACTCAGGCGACGACTCAATTTACGGTGATGAGTTTGCTGAAGAAGTTGAAGAATTGCCCCGCGCCGCTTTAATCCGGCAGCTAAAAAGTGATAGCTCTACTGCAGATCCAGCAACACATCTCAGAATGTCTGGGGAGTCACGCTCATTCCGCGGCTACTTCCACATGCAATGAGCCCCGCATGTAAACAATACCGATATCATTTGCTACACACTTCCAGATTTGAATTTGAAAAAAATCCTAACCAGGCACGTATTTATCAAGTATTATTTGAAAATTTGATTTTTGTAATATATTTATAATCCGACTGATCTCACCTATGGCAACCTCCAAAATAACATTAGCTTCCTCATTCGTAAAAATGAATATTTTCGTCGTTGTTTTGCAATTAATTTCATGAAGGTCCTTGGGTACGAAGTTGACCTTATTTTTGGCTGATACCATTCCAGCAACTGTTTTGAGTCGCGGCATGACGCCAAGTCAGGCCAAACAATTGATGGGCTCCTGTACGACCTCAGCAACGGGAGGAGACGTTTTGCATAGACATTCCTTTACGTGCACTTGGCAGTCGACAGGCCAAGGAGCACTTGACATCCCGTGCGTACAAATCGCATGCCAAAACATGAATTTTGCTTCCGTTGATGCTCTGGGACATCGAACTTGTTTCTTGCAGTGTAGAAGTGATAACCTAGAATCTGTTGAAAGTCCGCCTTTATTGTGGTTTTCTCATCCATATCGCAACAGGGTGATTTCGTGAACAATTTCGTATGAAACTGCACGACATGTACGTGATTTTGCTCCCTAATTCTGCTGGTCGTTAGGATTTGGTGTCTTCTGCACTTGTAACGTACGTAGTCTAGCCTGAATGTTGACATTTTGGACAGGGTCAGCTGTTTTGCAAAATCCCAGACGGAAGCGTTTGGTTTCCGCCTGACAACTTCACCTGCCCTTCTGTCGTCTACAACGCTCTTGTGAGCATGTTTGTTTCCATTTCCTTTTTTTCCGATCGCTGGTCAGACATCTCTGTATTTGATGGCACGGGCATCAGTTAACTTCACGATTTTCAAATTGTTTACTATGGCACGATGCGAAGGAATTGGATTTTCGAAGTGTGCATGCAAATATTCGACGCGAATCCTTCGCCTTTCCAACTCCATTTCAAAAACTTTTATGTACTTTTCGATCTGATAGGATTTCGCCTCACTTTGTCTCTCACTGATCTGATGACCTTCGGTGTGCGAGCGGACCGTGGACGGCCACTTCCCTGCTTCCGTGGACGTCGTTCATCAAGGAGTGAACGTTGAATACGGTAAACGGTAGCCAGGTGGCATCCCACAATCGTTGCAATTTGTTTTACGGGTTTTTGCGTGAGCAGCAAACTAGTCACAACCTCCTTTGCGTACATTTTTCTCAACTTTGTTACTGAACTACTGTTTTGTTTACATCGTCTCAGAGTATACAGTTAGATGGTTACACGCACGCATTAAAACGCAGTAAAAATAATGTTTAAAGCTACCCAAAAATAAGAAAAAAAACTTTCGCATTTTTTTATGGGACATACTGTACGCCTTTCCAACTCCATTTCAAAAACTTTTATGTACTTTTCAATGAAACAAACAGGATGTAAACAATACAGGCAGAACTAAAATTTCTCCAAAAGAACCAAAGTTTCAAACATTTTACCCTAAAAGCACAAAAGATATAGCTATTTGCGTGTGTTGCAATTTTAACGTGGACAACCTTGATGACATTTACAGGGTGAGTGGATATTTCTGTCAGTGAAGTGTATGGTCAGAAACATTTGAAGCTTGCATGAATTTTAATGCAATGTATTTCCTGTTTGGTATAATGTTTACCATTTGTCATAATTTAGTTCAGTTCAAATATTTCTCCCATTAGCTTAATTACCAGCCGCATGCCGCATGCCGCATTTTTAGAAAGCGTCACAGCTGGCACACACGATATATTGAGGCATGTTATTCCATATTTTCACCAAACGTTTCTTTAAAGTTTCAACGTTTAGTCCTTTGTTATTCGCCAGTTTGCCCAGCATATAGCTCCATGCATAAAAGTCGAGAGGATTCAAATCAGCTGAAGAGACAGGCCGTTCTTTCGATGAAATAAAATGCGGATAATTGTCCTCACACCAAGCCTGTGAAGCTTTCGCCTAAAGGGACGCTGCAGAGTCTGTTTGGAAGAAGTATGGTGCATTCTTGTAGTGTTTCTTGGCGAAGCAAAGCAAATGGTTCTTCAAAACATTGTCGATGTGATATTTACTGTTGCAGGCTTAATGAACGGCAATGGAACCTTCAAATTTTTGGAGAAACATCCGAAGCATTCTGTAACCTTTGAACAGCTAGTTTATCACGTGGTCTATCAGAAAGGTGTGCTGCATACACCCATTATCATTTAGCTGGTTGTGGTGATCCTGTAACAGGAACATTTTTTCGCCCGAAAACAGAATTTCACAATCACCGTGCTGCTTGAGCAGCTTCCGACATCTTTCGACTCTTGCAATCTTCTGCTTGTCAGTCAAGCCATGCATCCGTTGTTTTTTGTATGGATTCAATTCAAGGTCGTCGTTCAAAATACTCCTGATCATGGACTGCGACATTCCCAGTTCTTTGATCACTTTTTGGTCAGACTTACCAGGAGTTCGCCGACTTCGCTCTCTCACTCGTTTTCGGACACCTGACAGTACGTTTACGGCCAGGTCTGGGAGATATTTTCCAAGAACCGGTTTCTCTGTAGCATTTGATGGTGCGAAAGATGAATCTTTCGTTTATTTCGAGTGGTTTCAATTTCTTTAAAATATTACACGGCCCAAACAGACTTATCACGAACTCTCTTTTCGCGTCCATGACTACCACGAGTCTCAAACGAATGAAAATTTAAAACAAATTTTCAAATCGTGTTGACATTTGAATACACTCTTAAAGAAAAATGTGCAAACATTTCTGTGATTGAACCATCCAAAGTTACACATGTTTAAAAAAAAACACTGACAGGAATTACCACTCACCCTGTAAATTGCCTACTTTGCATTGCGGCGAACACTGTTCGAGCGTCACGTCATTCGAAGTCAAAAATAGGCACGGTTTCCAGAATATCTCTGCTGATGTCGTTGTCGGTGGTCACGGTGGGCCGGATACACAAACTCGTCTACCACCTTGATTTCATTACCGTCGATCTGAAGCCGGAACGGGAGGCTGACCTTGTCGTCTCCTGAACCTCTTGCTCTCATTTGTTTTGTTTTGAGCGCATTATTGATGAGTCCAATCCTACTAGTGTCGGATTTTAGTCTGATGTCGTGTTACTATATCTATGTCGTCGGCAAAGCCAAAAAGTTGGACTGACTTTCTGAAAATTGTACTACTCATGTCTATCTCCACTCTTTGAATAACACCTTACAAAGCAATACTCTAATTGTTATGTTTGTATTCTCCGTGCGTGGAGTAACGATTATGATGTAGAAGGAGATGTTCCGTACCGTACACTGACGGAACTTTTAACACTTCCTCTTCATATATTTCATTCTATCAAACATGACTGCCCCCTCTTGGTGCCTCATGGTGATCAGCGAACATCTCCTTTTACAAAGCAATGTTGAACAGTAAACACGAGAGCCCATTGCCATGCCGGAATCTCCTTCAAGATTCAAAAGCACTTAAACACCGCTCATCCTACGATCGATCGTTGGTTGGGCCAACCGCGTCAGTTTATCTGGAAATCCATCTTCGTATATAATCTGTCATAGCTAATTTCGATCGATTGTGTTGTAAGCTGATTTGAAAACGACGAATCTTGTCCGGGCATTCATAAATCCCGCTCGGTATTGCCAGACGAAGTCCTTTACAATTGGAGATGGCCAATTTGAGAGAGTAACTTGTAGGTGACGCTTTGTATGGTTATTACGTAAAAATTGTGACAATCTAGTTCGTTAATTTTTTTGAAGATTAGATACTTTACCTTCCAACCACTCTTCCGGTAAACACTCTTCCTCCGAAATCTAGGTAGTCACCCACTGTAGTGCTTAAGCCAGTAGTTCACTACCGTATTTTAATAGTTCACATGGTAGTTGATCAACTCCAGCAGCTTTATTATTGTTTGATTGACCAGTTTACAGGGTGGCAACGGTTGCTTGTCAGTAACATAATAAATCTTCATAAAAACATGACGAATGGTTGAAAATAAACAAACGCTTTATTTTCTATAAACTTACATTTTATAAAAATAGAAATCACATGTTGAGTTCGAACCTCTTACCTAAAGGGTGTTCCGATCAAAATTTGGTCAAACAGTAATGTGTGTGAGTCGATCAAAGTTTTTATTAATAAGTCAAATTCTTTTTCTTTTTCAAGTTCAGTTAATACAGAATACAGGAGAAATAAGCTTCCTTTTTACCGAATGCGAATTGGCGGGTCTTTCGTTTAACACCTGCCATTAGATTTTGTACAGTCTCCTTGTCCACTTTATTCGCCACAGAACGCCAGTTTGCCTTGAACTGTTTCTCGCTCACAACAGCTTTTTGAATCTTCTTAAGGTTCCGCTTGATGATGGCCCACTATTGTTCGATTGGGCGGAGCTCTGGCGTGTTGGGAGGGTTCTTGAACGTTGTTGGCAGCATATCACTCCATGACCTTTTTTCCGTAATGGCAAGATGCCAAATCCGGCCAAAATGGAACGGAACAATTGTGTCGCTTCAGGAAAGGCAGTAGACGTTTTTGTAGGCACTTGCTCAGATAAATTTCCTGGTTGACGGTTCCGGTCGCAATGTAAACGTTGCTCTTCAAGCCACAGGTACAGATGGCCTACCACACCAGATATTTCTTCACGAACTTTGACAGTTTAATGTGCTTGAAAATATCTGCCACCTTTCCCCGTCCGGTTGCCGTATAAAATTCCTGTCCAGGAAGCTGTTTAAAGTCTGCCTTGACCTAAGTTTCATCGTCCTGTACCACGCAATCAAACTTCGTCAGCATCGTCGAGTACAACTTTCGCGATCGTGCTTTGGCCGACGTGTTTTGTTTATCGTCGCGATTTGGAGTAACCACTTTCTTGTAAGTCGACAGTCCAGCTCGTTTTTTAGCTCTATCCACGGTTGAAGGCGCCACTCCCAGCTTCTTTGCGACATCTCGGACGGAGAGGTTGGGGTTCCGCTCGAAACAGCGGGCAACTCTTTTTGTCGTCGCTGTGGCCGCCGGCTTTCGATTTCCCCCCGATCCAGCTTTCCTGGATGTCGACAAATGTTCACCGAACATTTTTAATACGTTGGTAACAGTTGATTTAGCCACATTCAACAATTTCGCCAACTTGGCGTGAGAGCAGTTTGGATTTTCGCCATGCACGTACAAAATTTTGATGCGTTGCTTCATTCGACGACATTTCGATAACTGAAGTGCTAATCTCAAAATCAAAAAAGCATGATGCTACACGCACATATCTTCAAAATGAGGGATGTGCAAAAATTTTTAATGCACGATGAAAAGAAATGCTTCAAGTTTAAGTCGACGAAATTTTGATCGAAACACCCTTTACTAGATCATCACGAGGAATGACATTTATTTACTTTTCTTGGCAAAGTGATTTAATCAATGGTAAAGGATTTTGGTAGACTGGTAAATACAAGGTATATAAATGGAATGGGATCAAGGACAGGCAAAGTTGTAACATTTCTTCTTCACTGGGACGAGTTCCTTCAACTGATAATCAACACAAACGAAAGTTAGTGGTTAGTGGATAATGAACATGAATCAAAGGTCAGTGGAAGTATCAGGAAGATCCAGTTTTTGCGCTTTTCTTGTAGCTTGGACCTGGAGTGGGCCCAGAATATCTAACTGCAATACTGACTGGTGTACGAGTTATTTGTATCGGAGAGAAAGTCGGCTGTAATGTCTACTGTCGGGTTTGTAATGTCGAGTTCTTGCTTCATTGAAATATCAGGCTGCTTTGCCAAAGCATATGCCGTGGCGTCTTGACCTCCAGGATTATTAACAATAGGCCGATACTCTGGATGAAGCTTCCGAACTGGGACTTATGGTCTTAATTGATCAATATGATGTTTCCAAACCCTGCCGTCGTAGTTCAGCTCAACCATGTAGTATAGTTTTCCGAACTGTTCAGATATTTCTCCAAACTCCAAACCGATAAAAAAAAACCTCGAGCAGCTACTCTATCATTCACCATAAACGATCGCACTTTTTTCTCCCCTCGCAAAAGCAAAATCTTGCGTGATTGCCCTCGGAATCTTCAAATCGTCAAAACCCTTCATTTAATCTGTCACCCAAACACTAGCATAGATGGGCACTCTAGTAGAAGCCCTAATAAATTTCTTATGGTTAATTTGCTTAACGACCTATTCGGGTTAACATCCAAACCATATACGGTGTAGTTCAACCATTCGAGTTATTGTTCGTTTAAAGTAAATTTTTATTAGGGAGGGTGCACGGTTCTTCATTAGGCCATCAAGATCCTTTGTAACGCTACATGCACCTCGAAACGTGGACAATTCAAGGCTTTTATCTTGTTCTTGAACGTTTGTTGCTGGGTGATACGATGTTCCCATCTTATGCGTGATGCGTGACGTTCTTCTTCAAAAACTGCTGAAACTGATCGAACGTGAACTGAGCTCCTCGATCCTAACACTAATACCGACGGCAGCCCGAATATTGCAAAAAAAAACTCCATTATTGTTTTGATGGTTTTCTCTGTAAATATGTCAGGAATTACCTTCACTTCGGGCGTCGACAATAATTAAGAAATGTAGCACCATGAACGGTCCCGCAAAGTCAACGTGAACTCTATGACATGGTTCCGACGGTCGCTCTCAACAATGTACTGTAACCAAATATGCTATATTAACAATATAAGTCACTTCCTTTCTCTACATATACATGTTTGGCGACCCGTGTAGCGCTGCCAACAGAACCGTCTGGTGATAAAAAAGGTAATCAAAATATATTTTACCTTTCAATTTGGTTAATTCATTCTACCGTGTATCCACGGTAAAACTAATACACTCTTTTTATGAGTATTGTTCGCTCACACAAAGCAAAGTTTGATAGTTTGATAGTCATCTTGACCATGTCGGTACAACCGCAGACAGACGTTCAAGGGCGAACAAAACAATTCAAATTTGTTGTATAAAATTTCAAATCTAATCACGTTGGAATCATATTGCACACAAGCGCCGTCTACTCAACTTATTGCTAAATTAAATCTGAAAGTTTGACTGGCAACCCATTTTTCCCTTACCAATAAAAACAAATCTGTGGCGCCATCTTTTAGGTTATTGCTACTTGATATCTTGAGGGAAGCCATTTTTTTTACACAAGTAAATTAGATGAAGTCGAACGTCTGTCTGTGATACAACCATATAATTTTTCTCATAGCAACTTTGAGAATAACGCAGGTACGTCAAAATGTGCTTTTTTTTACTCCTGATAAGTTTGAAAACTCTGATGCTTCTGGTTGTCTGAACGAATGCAGTCAATACACTCAGGGTGCTTCAACTTACTCGCAACCCAGCCATATGTGTAATGTGTACTCGCTGTACTTACGTCCATTCTTACATCGGTTTCGGAAACGGTAAATATCAAACAGCGACAAACTTCATCTTGTCTGAGCTGCTTAACAATGGAAGTGACCAACACCAGGTTGACAAGTATGATTTAATTGCGGTACCGTTTCCGATGTCGCTGTGTTAGGACCAAGGAATCAATTTTTATTCAAAAACCATGAAAAACTAGCAACAAAAGAGCAGGTCGATATGTGTTTGTCCCAACCATTTGCCAACAATAAAATGTTGCGGATGTATTTGTTGGCAACTGAGATCAAAAATATATTGTGGTTTTTTTTCAGTGCGTGAATTGAGGATCATTTTCAGGCCAAAATTTTATCTAATTGGATCAAAGTATCTCTACTTCGTAATATTTGAAAATCATTCTGTGATACTCAAAAAATAGTAATTGCAAGCCGTAAATCTCGCTTTCTTTCCGACAGACGATCTTTTTCCTATCCTGTTCAAGTTGCAGCAAACCATTGGTGCGTGTTGCTTTTTTCATGACATTTGCAGCTGGCAACAAGTCGCAGTTGCGGCAAGTTTTTCGGAAATGCTTTTTCTTAGTAAGAGTCTTTGTTTAATAATTTGTGATTCGTTTCAATTTGTCTGTTGAGTACTTTTGGAATATTACGCTAGGTATAACAAAAGCTGGATAGCTTAGATTGAGCGTGTGCATTAAGAAGTTGCACCCAGGGATGCCAGATATACAGACATGTCTGTATTTAAACAGACATTTCATCATGCATACAGACATCATACAAATTACAGACGTTATACAGACATTTGGAAAATGTTACAGACATATACCGACATTCATTTTGGCTTTTTTTCTAAATTTAAAAAGAAAAAATGGCGATGGTGAATGACACATAGGTACGTCACAGTAAGCAAATTATTGACAGTTTAAAGTTGGACCATTTTGTTGGCGAAAAAAAAACTAGTGAGGGATGTTTTTTTTTTTTAGACGGGATGGAAAATCTGCAACCAGACACCTGAAGAACTCGACCCACTAAAAACCCACCCGTGCCTTAAGCCCTGGACCCTCCTCGGGACCACCTTTCGGTATTACTTCGGGGAGTAGTGAGGGATGTAGAAGTACAAGTATGTGCCTGGCTGTTTTAAAAGGCTGTTTTCACTGATTTGACCCTTGTCTAAGACGTAGCACTGAAACGAACTAAAAATACGGGGCATCATAACGAATTTCTTTGGCGAATCGCATCACCAGGAATTGGTGGCAATGATGCGGTCCAAACCATTTAGTCTCATAATCAATGAGTCAATTGGTCTTAGTAGTGAGGACTTTCTATTGGAATGGCAATGAACTGTCAATTCGAGATTCCTTTTATCACGAACTCGAGCTTGCTGATACACAGTGCCATTGTTACTAAGTTTAATGAAGACTTTGATTTTGTACAAAATAAAAGCTAATATAGTTCGATGTAGACGGAGCGAGTGTTATGCACGATGGAAAGCATTCTGTTAGTGTACTATTTAAAAACTACTGTCCAAATTTATTCGTCCTGAAATGCATTTGCCATTCATTTGCATTGTGTGCATCATATGCACGAATATGGATTTCCGGAAAAACTGACGCGGTTGATCAAAGCAACGATGAATCGAGTGATGTGTGTCGTCCAAGTATCAGGGACGCTCTCGAGTCCCTTCGAATCTCGGAGAGGGTTACGGCAAGGTGATGGATTGTCGTGTTTGTTGTTTAACATTGCATTGGAGGGTGTGATTCGAAGAGCTGGGATAGACACGAGTGGCACGATCTTCAGGAAGTCTGTCCAACTATTTAGCTTCGCCGACGACGTAACTTTGAGACGATGGCGGAAACGTACATCAGACTTAAGGCTGAAGCTGGTAGGATTGGGCTTGTGATTAATGTGTTAAAAACAAAATACATGAAGGGAAGAGGCTCACGAGAAGAAATTGTTAGCCTCCAAGCACAAGTTCAGATCGACGGTGATGAAATTGAGGTAGTAGACGAATTCGTGTATCTGGGCTCATTTGTGATCGCCGATAACGACACCAGCAGAGAAATACAAAGGCGCATTATGGCTGGCAATCGTGCCTTCTTTGGACTCCGAAGGACGTTAAGATCGAACAAAGTTGACCATCTACAAGACATTAATTAGACCGGTAGTTCTTTACGGCCACGAAACATGGACATTGCTAGTGGAGGACCAACTCGCCCTTGGAGTCTTTGAACGGAAGGTGCTGCGTACGATCTACGGTGGAGGGCAGATGGAAGACGGAACGTGGAGGAGGCGAATGAACCATGAATTGCACCAGTTGCTGGGAGAACCTCCCATCGTACACATCGCAAAAATCGGTCGACTACGATGGGCTGGGCATGTCGTAAGAATGTCGGACGACAGCCCTGTGAAAATGGTTCTCGAAAACGAACCGACAGGTACAAGAAGAAGAGGCGCGCAACGAGCAAGGTGGATCGATCAAGTAGAAGGCGACCTGCGGACCCTCCGTAGACAGCGAGGCTGGCGAGGTACAGCCATGGACCGATTACAATGGAAACAACTTCTGTGTACAGCAGAGGCCACACTGGCCTTAGTCTGATTGGTAAGGTAAGGTAAGCATCATATTCATGTAAGAATATTCCATCTTCAGCAAAAGTCTTTTAAAAAAAGCAAATAAGCACCTAATAGAGCTAAAACCTTCAAACATGTTACATCCGTCCGCGACCCGATGGCTTTCTTTGGACAAAGTTGTTAAGGGTGTTCTTGAAGCTGGAAGTCTTAAAATTTTATTTCAGTTTTCGCGATACATCAGCAGGATGAAAATAATAAGAAAGTTTACGAGCGTCTCAGCGATCCATCAAATCACTTGTACTTGATCGCAATTAACCACATCTTACCGAAAATCAACCGGTTGAACCAACGTTGTTTTTTCAATCTGTAAAACCAATAGTGTACAAGCTGACAATAGCAACTTGCAAATTGATATTGGATTGTTTTTTGAAACCAGGATATTTAAAAGAATTGACGAACCCTGGCTTTGTGAACCTGATCTTCCAATAACTTCTGCGAGTTGGAAAAACTGTACGAAGGTGTGGAAGTGCAGGCCTTGATCAACGAATGCACTAGAAGTGACAATTTAAGCATGGAGCACTAGCATCAAGTTCGACTGGACATGATGAATTTCCACATATGCTGCTGTAATAAAAATTGACCTTACCGACGATACCCTCAACGATTTAGTTAATTATTCCTAACAATATCAGAGTATAAGCCCATCCAACATTTTTGCACCTTATCAAACGATTTGATAACATTATTGATGATGCATCAGTTCTACCAATCAACGACGAGCTCTAGAAATTGAGGTTTTCAGTGGTGGACTGAGCTTTTCCGTATCTAAGACAGCTCATTCCAGCTACAGGGTGCGGCAGAAAATAGTGCGAAAATGTTCAAACTTGAGTATTGGGTTAATTCGTGTAGCTAGAGACTAATTTCTGTCGAAAGTGTATTTTTTTATGTTTACTTTCAAGTGCTGCATCCAAACATTCTATTTGTTTTATTGCAAATTCATCAAAATGTTCGCCAAAGAAGTGATCACCAGTTTGTTGCTCGCCCAAAAGAAGCCGACAGAGATTGCCAAGGTGGTAGGGCGCCATTTGGCAACAGTTTACCGCATAAAAAAGTACCTGCAGGATGGTCCTAAGCAGCGAAAGCCGGGAGGCGGACGTCCGCGCTTTGCACGCACGCCGAACGTGATCAAATCGGTCCGTGCAAAAATTGCTCGCAACCCGGTGCGTTCCATAAGAAAACTTGCAAAGGAAGCCAGTATTTCGGAGAAATCCATGCGGAGAATCATCAAAGAAGACCTGCATGCATCTTCCAGAGCCAGAGTGGAACGCCACTTGATTACGGGTCGGGTCATGGAACTACGAGTGACTCGTTCCAAGAGATTGCTTTCCTTGTTGAAGAAGGAAAAAATGATAATCCTGTTCTCGGACGAAAAGCTTTCCAGCATCGATGCTGTGGCCAACAGCCGCACGGACCGGTTCATTTCACCGCAAAAAATGGAGAACGTTCCAGAAAAAGTGAAAATCAAATTTGAAACCAAACATCCGGCTGGTGTCATGATGTTTGGCTTGGTGCCGTCCAACGGTTTGAAAATGCCGCCTGTTTTCATTGATGCTGGAGTTAAAATCAATGTTACCGAAGTGTGAAGTGTATATCGGTATTTTAAAGGACCAAGTGCTTCCCTGGGTGAAGGCCAACTTCTCCGAGGACCAAAACGTTGTCCTACAGCAGGATGGAGCGCCGTGTCACACGTCCAATCGAACCCAACAATGGTTGAACGATAACATGAAGTTTTGGCAGAAGGATTTGTGGCCCCCTAGCAGTCCAGATCTTAATCCGTTGGATTATTCGATTTGGGCATATGTTGAAGCACGAGCCTGCAAAACATCACACCCTAGTGTGAAAACCCTGAAGTCAACCATAACACGCACATGGCAGTCATAGTCGGAGGACTACGGCCGAAAGGCATGCTCTGGCTTCCGGCGCCGGCTCGAGGATGTTATTAATAAAAATGGAGGACACATTGAATAAATTTGTTTAAAAGGACTTTATAAAGATAACTGCACTCGAAAATGTTGATATTATTGCTTGAATTAGTTGAAAATGGGATTTGAAAGAAATAGAACAAATTTTCGCATTATTTTCTGCCGCACCCTGTATATTGGCTATACCATATTCTACGGCCACTGTCGAGCGAATTATTTCAATTTACAATATTAAAAAAAAAAACAATGCTCGTAATCGCACTGCCACATAAACCATCAAAGGCATTTTGTCCGTCAAAGAGTACGATAGATCGCACAAAAAGCAAAACGGAGTGGTTGAAATTTCATCTAATTTGAAATGTCGGTTCACAAGCGATATGCACAGCAAAATGTAAGTTGCTCAAGCCTTTGGAATTAATTAATTTTGTAGTAGTGAAGTGAAGGTGAGTGGTTTCTTTAAATTAGGAATGCCCAGGTAACCAATAAGCAGTTCCAAAGCGTTTTAACGGCAGCCTATCAAGCAATTAAGTCGCCTTAAATGCAACATAAATGCCACGTTTGGCCCAATATACGGCTGCTTTACTGCAATGCTATGATAATGCTTCATTAATGCTATTTTGCATTCGAAATGCTTATTACAGGCTACAAGCATTTAAATAGCATTTGAAAATCAACTTTACAACAGATAGCATTCAAGATGCTGATATAATGCTATTATAACGCTTGTAGCACCTGAAACGCAGATTTAGAGTTGATTTACTGCATTTGCTAATGCTTATTGGTTACCTGGGTGATGATAATAAACGATTTGCCTAGAATTTTTCAAAACATCAAATGTAAAAGATCGAAATATTTTGCTTTGTTCATATTTAGTGATTGAAAAATGGCTGTGATTTAATCATATGTATGAAAGTGAAAGGAAAGTTGACATTTAAATATAAAACTTGAAATTGCAATCTCTTTTGCGTTAGATTTTTGTTTATGCGATGTTTACAAAACATAATCTCACCTCTACTCGTTTGTCAGCATCGATAAATAGCGATTTTCAACAACAAAATTTCCATTACAGACAAATACAGACATTTCAACTAAAGGGCGAACACGAAATTATTGCGACACATTCAACAGGGCATAACTTTTTTACCATTTGGTAAAAATCAACCAAATTTTGCTCACTTTCTCATTGATGTGTATTGTTTACATGCTGTCAAACTCGAAGTCGTGTTTTTCGATTCAACGAAAATGGAGGTGAACCAACGCGAGTCGAGAGAAAAAATTCTTTCCAAACACCTGGAATTGCCTGACCTGTCGCACCGGCAGTTGGGAAAAATGTTGAACATTCACCATTCAACCGTCTCCAAAGTGTTGAAGCGGTTCTAGGAGCGGTTGACGTTGGACCACGGCAAAGGAGCTGGAAGAAAACCGGGACCGGAGAACAAAAAGACGGAGGGAAAGGTGAAGCGGATGATTAAAGCAAATCCCAACGTCTCAAGTCGTGATTTGGCTAAAAAGATCGGCATGTCGCAGAGCTACGTCCAGAATGCAAAGAAGAGAGCTGGACTACATACATACAAGGTACAGAACTTCCCAAACCGCGATGAGCGGCAACAATCGATGGACGACGAAACGTATATAAAAGTCGATTTTAAGCAAATTCCGGGGTTGGAGTTTTTCACCGGCAAGAGCAAGTTCTATGTGGACGACAAATTTAAGAAGAAGAAAATGTCGAAGTTCGCCTCCAAATATCTCATTTGGCAGGCCATCTGCTCTTGCGGACTGAGGAGTGAGCCTTTCGTGACAAAAGGCACAGTAAATGGCGAGATCTACAAATCTGAGTGCCTCGAGAAGCGCCTTTTGCCGTTCTTGCAGCAGCACGACGAAGCTCCGCTATTTTGGCCAGATTTGGCATCATGCCACTATTCTAAAAGTTTCCTGGAGTGGTATGAGGCCAATTCTGTCCCCTTTGTTCCAAAGGACATGAATCCGCCAAACTGTCCGGAGCTGCGCCCGGTAGAGCAGTACTGGGCAATGATGAAGCGGGAACTTCGGAAGAGCAAGAAGACAGTCAAAGACGAGAAGGACATGTTAAGAAAATGGAAAAAAAACTGAGAAACTGGTACCGGATGACACTGTAAAGTCGAAAATGCGTTCAATTTTACACTCAAGGCTCCAACGATTAACTTTTCTTTTGATTTTTGAAGTAAATATATGTATAAAACTACCCTAAAATTTTGGTTTGATTATAAACATTATAAGAAAATTGGCATGACATTTTCGGTGTCGCAATAATTTCGTGTTCGCCCTTTAGATTGATACAAACTTTTGAAAAAAGTATCTGGCATCCCTGGTTGCAACGTTTCTCACTTATGGCGCCACAAGCGCAAAAAAGGGTTGCCTGAAAAATGTGAAGTGACTTATATTGTTAATATAGTATATTTGCTGTAACCTTCGGAGGATCTGCTCTAGTACGAGCGCAGCTCATACAGTCTCTGCACAAATTCTCAATATCTCGATCTATATTCTTTCACCAGTAGTACGATCTTGCAAGTGACTTCATCCGTGAGACGCCAAAGTGTCCACCGTGCAGCTCATCGAGGACTCGATTACGCAGCGGTGGAGGAACGTATACACGAATTCCTCTCATCAAGCACGCATCTTGCATACTGAATTCGCCTTGATCGACTCCGAATCGAAACCGGCCCTCAACAGTTCGTCCCTGATTCAACTCCCTAATCCCTTTATATCTAGCAGTATATCTTCTAATTTCAATTTCCTCCTCTTCCTTTCGGTTACTCGGATCACTGACTGGCAACCGTGATATTTTTTGAAGCACGGTAACGAATATCGATCTAGAACAACTCGAAAACGAAAACAGCATAATGTTCCATACGCAACGCTGATAATGTTGGAAGGCCTTTATACGGTTTGTTATTAGTTACGAGAATGAAATTAAGAATTTTCATGATGATGATGACACCGCTTTGAATATAATGACGCCTGTATGAACCTCAAGTTAGTGGAACGCAAAGGAAATGACTAGTCCGCCGTCTTGATTCCTCTAAAAGGTAGTAAAGATGAGTGCACCAGTAAATAAGACACGATCCAACCTACGCTGCCGTCATTTTAAAAAAATGCGTGACGCCACCACCATTTAACGACATAAATAACATCACGCCTCCACTTCAAGCTCAGGTCTAAATAATATAAAAGTTGCAAATATCCCAATTTATAATTCAGCTTCGTCCACCCAGGCTAATCTAATCTAATTGAGCGCATCCATTATTTGTAGCCACTTGATTAACCCAAATTGTCTGCACATTCTTCTGTGGGTTACAAAAATGTCTTCCCACCGTGAGTGCCATCTGCAAAATGACAAAGAATCAAACCAACATCAACGCAATTCGAGTACTGTTTGCGATCGAGTTCTGTTTCATTTAAAGCCAGCTTTGATTCGCTCAGTTGGGTCAAGGCTCACTACGTCGTTACTCTGATAATCTCTTATCTGAACCGCATGCACCAGAAAAACGTCCATCTCGCGAGATATTTGTTATTTTTCATAGCATTAATTCAACTGCTCTCATGACTGTGATGAAGTCATTCACGCCTGTCAGCGCGGAAGCAGTGCAGCAACGCCGCCCAACTTCGCATTCCTCATAAAGAATTATCTTGCGCCGGAGGCCATCACTTCGCTTCGCTATGATCTCATCCTTCACGATGATGATGATTTCCGAGATAGTGGCGAGATGTTTCCACTATTTACTAACTCAAGAATGCTAATGCGAGTGAGTTGTGGTGGCGAGATTTGCACTTGTCCGTGCGAATACTGCTCAAACATCTGGCGCGATGTTAACGTTCTGGTGCCTCTCGGTTGGGCGCAGTCGATCGACAACAGTTTTACTACTACTTTTCAGCATTCTCACTCAGAATCCAAAATGCAACCAATATCTTACGCTTTTATTTTCTATTTATAACATCGAACTTCAAGGCATTCCATCACGCACCTATAGTCTCTAGCTGAAATTATGTTATTTATAAAACGGTGATCGTAAATGATAGCTGATGTCATCAATCCAGCACAGCGTGTCATGACTTGATGCCATGGAGACGGATGATCGTATTTACCAGTAAATCGTTTCGCAGTTTAAACATGAATATAAACAACACGTGATAGCGAGAGGGTTTTCCGTTTGTTTTGAAACTGTCATGTGGTCACGCAAAATGACCTGCTTTCATTGATTTCCCTTCTCCTTTCAGGCCCTCACCATCAGCTGCGTGAGCTTGCACTACAAGAGCATGGGTGAAACCGATGAAATGACCAGACTGCTCGTTGCCGGAACCTTCGTCGGTTACACCATCATCCTGGTTGGTCTGTTCGCTGGTATGTTAATGCTTTCCTGTTGATAAACACCTATCGATACTAATGAGTGTTTCCTATTTATCCCCAACGCTAGGCTACTTGCTCGGTGAGCCGATCAGTAAGAAAATCGACCTGTTCTTCTCGCTCCTCGGTTGCGCCATGTTCATCGCCTCCGGCGTGCTGATCCTGCAGGAATGGGAAAGCGGCTTCAAAACCGACCGCCGTCGGCTGGCCATCTCCAAGGGAGCGCTGGCCGTCATTAACGGAGTTTTGTTCTTCTTCGATGCTGTTTTCACCTTCAGAGCTTAAACATGGCTAGAACGAACACACAAACGATCAGAAGCCATAAGAGCCCAATACTTTGACGTTTTTTCAGTGAAATGGCAAATTTGAGATTTGAATCTCGTCTAATTTGATTACAAATTCGTGTTATTGCTAAGAATTACGATTAAGTTTGTTTAAATTCGTTCAAATTATTTAAACTGTGGTAAGCAAGAATTTTGGCGATTATTTAAAAAGAATGTTACCAGTACAAAAAATCTTTTCCCACTGTGTGTACTGCAGTAGTATGTGTGAGATCTATGTCATATTAGTTAGCTTCCCATCGATGTCCAGAGAAAAAGCTTCACTCAACTGGACGCCACCTTCCGTTCGATAGCGCAACCTTACAGATGGCAACGCTGTGTTCATTTTCCAAAGTTCACCCCATTTGCATGCGTGCATGCAAACATAAACATTGTATCTATTATCTACACATCAAAAGACGGAAAATATTCTCTAATTTTGTAACTTTTATACCTAACCTAATAAAATACGACAAAAAAGCAAAGCCAATTTTGATCCCTCCGAGGATGACACTCCCGATTCGGTGGAAGATTTGTTCAAAGTTCATACCGTTAACCGGAGCGCAGAACACCGATGGAGGGTCACTGCATTCCAATGGGAGCCGGTCGCAACAAGGCACTGCCTGTACAGATGTGTACGTGCGTGTTGCTTGCGTATTGAGTTGCAAAGGATCAATAAAATGTGCCTCATGTATATGTAAATCAAGGTAGGAAGAAGATACTGATGCATTTCAGATAAAACTTCAATATAGTCAGAGCGAACGATTGATTCTCGTTGCTAATTTGTTCTCTTTAGACGTTTACAATACTGTACAATACCCGCAAACAATACTGCATTGGTTAAATCTCGAGTACTTTTTCAACCAGCGGAAGTAAGATTCAAACGTTAATTTCTTGAAGCCCTTAACACTTTCATGCAAACTAGAACCACCAACACAAGGAATAAAATTTCCCCAACATGATGGTGATGCTACTTTCCGTGAGGGAGTTTTGAGAAATTTACGTTTGAATCTTACTTCCCCTCTCTGTTTACAAAATCAGATACGTCAGTTTGAATAAATACTCGAGAAATGGTTATTTGAAGATTTGCTCGAGTGCACTAATAATGAATTTGTAGTTGTCCGTGTGGCGTGCAACACGTCTGCCTTGAAAATGCGAAGCGTTAGGTAATGTCGAACGTCACTTAACCTTTTTATCACCATGACAGAATAGAGACAAAACAGTGACGGTCACAATTACCGATAAATACCGATTTTCAATGAAAGTTATTTCAACATTATATTTGGTTTATGATTTATCAGCGTGTTTTTTAGATTTCTTACCCCTCGCCCTCGCCATTCTTCAAATGGAAAACCCTGCGGCTGCAACTGCGCTCACTGTGCGTACAGTGACCATTCGCTTATTGCAATTTCGTTAATTGAAACGTCTTTTCATTGCAAGTCCACTAATTGCAACGTTTTGCAATTAAAAAGCAATTAACTGTCATATGCAAATGTCAAGCAGTAATCTGTCATTTACGATCTATTGTTCACGAGTTTTTGACAGTCGATTTGACGTTGTCAGATGTTGCAATGAGCGAATGCCAATGTAAACATGTTGAGCCAATGTAAACATTTTGCAATGAACGAATGGTCACTGTATTTTGTTTTTAGCTTTAGCTTTAGCTTCTGTTTTTGTTTCCTCCGTTGCTCACGTGCTATGCGAGGCGAGCGAGAAACGGAAAAAGTTTCAAGTTAGAGTAAATGGATGCCTGCCATTTTAAGCATTTAATTTGAAAGTAGATGTGTTATGGTTGTATGTCTATGATAAAATTATCGAGTTTAATTATGATATTAAATGCGTTAACAAATGAAGACAGGTTGTAATTTTAAGCATAATACCCAACAAACAATCACTCATTCAATAAACATCATCATGGCGATTTAATTCAGCAGCGTGTTGAATAATCTCTGAACTATTTTCCATCACAGCTTTTGTTCAGGCATTATTCACACAAATTTGGAGAAGTTATTAAGCTGTCGCCAAATGCTTTTGAACACTGCCAATTGCATATGCTTAAGAAGCAAGTTTACAGCAATGGAGTTCAGCTGATAATTGAATAACTGCTGTTTTAAAGCTTTACAGAAGATGAGGGTAATTCTGAGAGTCGAAGAGACCTTCGTTGAGCTAAGCGAGTGTTTGTTAAGAATAATATATTTTTCTTCAACATCATTGAGCATATTAAAAAAGCTGTGGTGTCTTTTATAGAACTTTTGTTCAACTTTTTTAAATTTTCATAAAACTTTGTTGGGGTTTTTGTATGATTTTCCATATGATACAAACATTTTTATTTGGATTTCATATTGTGTATATTTAATTTGATATTATTATGCATCGACATCAACAGAAACATTTTGTAACATTTATTTATTACCATTAAATAGCGAGATTCGAACTATCAACTTTCGTATCCTCAACTACGTGACTTACCAACTGCGCTATTCTAGAATTGAATGAAGTACAAACGAATCGGCTATATAAGCTCAATGTTATATATTGAATAGTAGCAGAAGTGATGCTCTTATTGAGCTACATTGATATTCTATTTATAGCGTTGTCTGTATATAAGCAATATCAGTGCTCAAATAAACCTTCTAAATACTGTTATTAAACATCTGAATTACCAAGCTTTGATGGTTGATGTTCGGTTTTACTACGTGCATTACTGGCAAGGGCATATTGAACAAGAGACGATTAAAAGATATGACAATGTTTTCTGATGTTATTTGTAAACACTGCGCTGTTTTCTATTCTGATGGGCAATGTAAAGGGTAGCCTTTGAGCTATTTGCTTCAAGCAATTGACTATAATTTCAACTCTTGAAAACAGGTCAATACTTTTTCACCAGTACCAAAAATTAAACTCATAAACAAAAACATAGGAATTAACTGAATTCAATGAATATAGCGTTATATATACAGCATAACTATAAATAGGCTATATAAACGATGTTTCAACGGATTTATAAACTGTTATTCGACTCTTTGTTGAACTGTGTAAATTTAGTTAAATATAAATACTAAAATAGCTTTTAATAAGCATGTTATTCAAACAAAATGAAACACTTGAAATAATGTTATTGTTTCAATTGAAGACATGGTTATTCAGCTTATATTTCAGGAAGATTTTTTATTCAGCCACAAAAGTCATAATTCAGTTGTAATAATGCACATATGCTTATTTACTGCTTTCGTTTGTTTGTTGGGTAAACTCATCAGTCCTATAGTAACAAGCAACAATACTTTATACATTTATGCTTTTTAATATGGGATTTTCAAAAGAAATTATCTGTTTATTGATAGGGTAGAGCGCTACTTCGTCGTAGTCGCCTATGTTCGTTCTATCAAGCAACACGGACTAATTACGGACGTCGGACAGACAATTTATTCTTGACGCACGAGATAATAATTTTCAGTGTATCAAGTTCCATATATACTAGAATATCATCAGATCAGTACTAGAAAAATACAGCAACACTGTTTACAAGTTAGTTGAAACTTCGCCAACACTGTTCTTAACAAAAGCGAGTCAGCTGTAAAATTCGATTTGAGTATACGTTCGTCGTACGATTGGAACCGGGCATGCTTTACGATGGATCCGAAAATGTGCAAAGCTGTAACGGAAGCAAGATCAAGATCACCCCAGCTCATGATCCTGGCGATTACGAAGTCGGTAAGCGTCACAATCTACGGTTCATAACGATTTTCACCGACGACGGTTTCATCACCGGGGATTACGGTGAATTCACCGGAATGAAACGATTCGATGCCAGAAAGGCGATCATGGCTGCCCTCCAAGCAAAGGGTTTGTACGAGGAAACCGTTGATAATCCGATGGTCGTACCGGTTTGTTCCCGCTCGAAGGACGTCGTTGAATCGCTGATCAAGCCTCAATGGTACGTAAAGTGCGACGAAATGGCCAAGAACGCAAAGGAAGCCGTGCGCTCCGGAGAGCTGAAAATTATTCCGGAAGTGCACAAAACCTAGACCTAGTGCCATGGATGGACGAAATCCGTTTCCCGTCAACTTTGGTGGGGTCACAGAATTCGAGCCTAATGTCATCGATCCGATGGATGATATCACCGGAATTTCTCTGGATGGACTGCACTTGCAGAAGGCCAAGACCGGCCAGAAGCAGGATTACCCGAATGGTATTCCGGAGTACGGAACGGATGCGATGCGATTTGCCTTGTGCGCCTGCAACACCCAGGGACGGCACATCAACTTGGATATCATGCCTGTCCAGGGCTATCGCTTCTTCTGCAACAAGCTCTGTAATGCAACCAAGTTTGCGTTGGTGTGCTTTACTGGAGAAGAACGGTACGAAGTTCTGCAGGGCTTGGTAAGTTTGACGGAATGCAATTTTAAACAAAACATTAACTCAATCGTAACTCTACAGACTCCGAGAGCAACATAGACCGCTGGATTTTGTCGCGGTTGGCCAACTGCATCGACGTGTCCAACAAGGGCTTTGAGAAGTACGAATTTGCCCAGACTACCAGTGCGTGCTACGACTTTTGGCTGTACGATCTGTGCGACGTATATCTGGAATGCTCGAAGCCAGTGTTCCAGTCCGGAACAGAGGAAGCTAAATAATCGTCTCGGAAGACGATCTACACTTGCTTAAACCTTGGACTGAAGCTCCTGTCTTCTTTCATGCCTTTCATCACCGAGGAACTGTACCAGCGATTGCCCCGTGCCAATGTGGACCAGGTGGCCAGTATTTGTGTTGCCTCCTATCCGGATCTTAAGTTATGTAATTTGGCACAACGAACAGCTCGAGAATGACTTTGATTTTGTGCAACGTGTGGCCAAGGTAATTCGATCGGCCCGAAGTGACTACAATCTGCCGAACAAGATGAAGACGGAAGCGTTTGTCATGTGCAGCAACGATGCCACCAAGGCTACGCTAGAGAGTTTCCTTGGGGATCTGACGACCATGTCCTACTCGCAGATCAATCTTGTCAGTGAAGCTCCGCCGGTTGGTTGTGCTATCCTAACCGTTTCCGGTGCATGTGTTGTTCATCTTATGCTCAAGGGACTGATCGAAGCCTACAAGGAAGTAGAAAAACTCGGCAAGAAGAAGGAAACATTAAGCTCGAGCTGGAACAGGCGATAGGAGCGGCCAATTACGAGAGCAAAGTTCCGGAGGAAGTTCGGAAGAACAACCAAGAGAAGCTCGATCAATCGAAGATTGAAATCGAACGTATCATTGCAGCAATAGAGACACTAAAGACGATGTAATAAGCATTCCTTCTGGAAAACGGATCATTTCACTTCAAAAGCATTTTTTGTTGTTAAATTAACTCTTGCTTCGGATTAAGCAGAAGAAGTAGTAATTTATTGCCTCTAAATACTATTATAAAATATCAGCTTTGCAGTTTTCACGCGTACACAGATTGAATGAATAAAATATATCAACACAGTTGGAATAAATTAAGCAAGCAAAAACGTGCAATGTTTGATTACTTCTGTTCCAGGCATTATTCGGCATTGTCAATCGAGTCCTCCTTCGCTTCCTGCGCGTCGGAAATGCCCTGTGCTGTAACGACGGCAGCCGATTCGATGCTTGCATTATTTTCCTGTCATTCCTGAGCGCTGTCCACTTTGTCACTGGCCACAACTTCCTGCGCTTGATCGGCACTTTCGTCTCCGATAATGATCTCTTCCTCTTGGCAGGAATTCCTCGTCTGGATAGATGTTCTTGAACGCGCACGCGCTATGGTTTCGTCGTAGTCCAACACATAGAGTGGGCCGCAGGCCATACGAATTCCTTCCGGGAGAGAGCCGGCCGAATGCCGGCACGCGATGCATTTAGGAATGTTAAAGTACAATTCGTAGAGAATAGTGGATAAGTTATTTTCCTGTGCTTCCGCGTCCTCCGCTAGGGCTTCCGGAGGTTTTGGATAATCCTTAGATACGTACGGTTCCAGATCCAATCTCTGGTCACCGCTGGTGGATTTGGCTGTCACGTGGATGAGATCTAAAATAAGGGTAAAAAAAAGGAATAATTTCCCGTGTACCCAGTTTGACCTAAATACTCACAAATTTCCTTCGAGACACCTTATCCGTATTCGTGCAATCCTTATCCTTGTCGCTCTTCTTTTGTTCCTTCTGTTGTTGATTGGCCGACACTTGGCACTTGCTTGAGGTTGATAAAAAATCATATTTACAAAGCAAAATATGTAAATAAAATCAGCTGACTTGATGACATACCTACATGCACACTAAAACACGTGTACGCAATATCAAAAGTAATCTAGTATACATGGCACTTTGCATGTACTAGAAGCTGGTTCTCTAGTACGATAGTGATCCATAATTTTTTTAATGTTTCTTCGGCACAACTACGTCCTTCCCTTTTGGGTCCATGGTTTACTTAAACACACCCTCCCCACACCCCCCAAACACCACAAGTTTATTGTGGGATTTTTTTTTTTTTTTTTTTTTTTTTTTTTCCTCCCCAAAAAAAAAAAAAACACAACAGACTGTTACTTAACCTAGGTTTCTAATTCTATTCTTGAACACACATTTAGACATATTAAAATCAAAAACAGCACTCACATTGTTAGACGATCTAACACAGTTATCGAAAGGGTTGTTTTGCCCATACGTAGTTCTATGGCGACTGACTACAAGTAAACTACGGTCACGAAGCTGGCGAGAAGGTGCATAAAAATTAATGTTTTGCAACAGCGACGGGCAATCTACACCACCTTCGACAATGTCAAAAACAAATAACCTCTGTAGGTTAGTACGTCTGTGCATTAAAGTTTCTAAATCGATCAGTCTACAACGACTCGGATAGTGAGGTAGATTTGCTAGGTCATTCCACGGAAATTGACGAAGAGCGTACCTTACAAAATTGCGTTGAACCCTTTCCATCCGGATGATCTGAACTGAGTGATAAGGCGACCACACGCTAACAGCATACTCCATGATGCTACAAACGATCGAACAGTACAGCGCCTTGAGAGCATATATATCGGTGAAACCACTTGTATTGCGACGAATAAATCCCAGTGCTGCAAAGGCCTTTGCGGTAGTTGTGCTAATATGCTCATTGAACCGGAGTTTTGTATCTACAGTAACCCCTAGGTCACGAATTGCTTGAACACGCTCTATAGCTTCTGAGCTGATGGAGTATTCAAACTCTGTTCGGGATTGCCGGCGGGTGAACGAAATAACTTTGCACTTTTTGATGTTCGGTTCCATTCCATTCTCAGAACACCACAATAAAATCTCGTCGATGTCAGCCTGAAGAGCGCAACTGTCGAGATGCGATGATATAACCTTGTAGATTTTTAGATCGTCAGCGTAGAGGAGAAAGCATGATTTCAGCCGAAATCACAAGTCATTCACGAACAATATAAAAATCAGTGGTCCCAGAACGCTTCCTTGCGGTACACCTGACGTGACGGAGAAGACGCGTGACCGACTACCGTTTAATTTGACGAAAGCGCTCCGACCAGGTAAGTAAGAGCGCAACCACTTTGTGATCCAATCAGGAAAGCCCACATAATTCAGCTTGTCAATTGCAAGGGTGTGAGGAACCTTGTCGAACGCTTTTGAAAAATCGAAGTATATGGCATCAACTTCGTGACGATTCTCAATTTCCGTTGACAGGAAATTTATGAAAGACATCAGATTCGTTGTCGTGGATCGCTTCTTAAAAAAAAACCATGTTGAAACTCAAAAATCAGCGGTCGAGATACACCGTAAAGAGCTTTGTGAACCAATTGTTCAAACAACTTGGCCATACAGCATAAAATCGAAACACCTCTGTCATTTTCAATAACATGATTGTTACCAGCTTTGAAAATCGGTGTGATTCAGGCTAACTTCCACGCTTCGGGAAAAGGACCTTCACTGAGTGACCTGTTAAAAATAGTCGTCAAAGGCATCAGCAGTGAGCCAGCACATTCTCCTAAAAACAACGGCGGTATCTTGTCTGTGCCCGACCCTTTCGACACATCCAACTTTTCCAGGGCTGACAAAACTTCATGTTGGCTCACGACTAGAGCAGGACAATTCAAATTGAAAGCAGGACAAGATTTCACCCAAGTAACATTGCTCAGACCATCCTGCTTTATAAAGTTTTATTAAAGTTTTATGAAAGCCACTTGAAATCAATTTGGTTTTATTATGGCACCAAGAGGTGCCAATAGGCTCCATATTTAAGTCAGGTTTATGAGAACCTACACAGCTTGTTTATTCAACAATCTTTAAACCTTGTTTCTCAAATTCCTTTTACTCCTATCAAAGGTTTTATTTCGACTTTATGAACTCGTAAAATGCTGTTTTGAAATGCCGCTTTAGTACTCATTGATTTTATCTTATTATGGTCAGTTGAAAAAGCATTATAAAACCAGTTTGCCTCCAGTAAATGCATTGAACGGCAAATTGGCATTGGTGGAAGTCAATATGAAACTAAATAGTTTTATAATAGTCATTGCGAAGAAAAATTGGTTTTATGGCAAAACTTTTCTCAATCGCCATATTGAAATATAAGAAATAATTTAAATGTGGAAAAATAAATGCATCAAATTTTCAATGGCATGCGAATAAACTGCAGATCGAAGACTAATTTCGGCATTCTTTTAGATAATCTCACCCGATTCCAAGCACTTTCCAGGAAATTCATGATGAATTTATCGAATGTATTTGTTTTAATTTGATTTATGTTGTTGTAAATTCGCATAATTTCCGAGGCGCATTAATTTTCGGCTCTTATCGTGCCAATATTCACCATAAAAATAATTGCGCATATAATTTGGAGCATAATACGCTGTAGAAAACACAATTTGTTTTGAATATTTTGCTATCAAACAAAAATTTCCCGCAACACTAGACCTTTTTATTACTGCTAAATGAATCAGAAGAGCAGAGAATCGAACAAAGCAGAACAACAAACACCAACCTCGATTTCACAGTGAAATTTGACAGCTGTGGCCATCTGGCCACATTCTGGTTTTAATGGCAGTCAATAGGTTTTATGAAGGTTCTCGAGTGGTCTTAACATCTTTCAGTAGAACAATTTCAAAATATTTATGTTCTCATAAAGGTTTTATTAACTTGTTTTCACAACCGTCTATAGAGTGGGCCATTTCGTACAAATTTCGGCTTCAGAGAAGCATAGAGAAGGTGCTGGTAGACAAAACAGTTTTGAATGTAGTTTTATCAACAAATCCGGGAGGAGTGCTATACGGCTGAAATAAAACTAAAATTGTTACTTGGGTAAGACAGTCAGCGGAAAAAGTTGGTGACGTTTGAGTGTGTACATTTTCGAATAAATCGGCAAACAGATTAGCTAGCTCGTGAGGTGAATTGGCCGAAATTTCTTTAAAAGTCATGCCCGAAGGGATCCGGTTAGATTGCTTACGGCTTCGAATATACGACCAAAAGGATGACGGGTTCTGCTTCGCAGTCTGCTCCAATCGTCTTATATAGCAACGAAAAGCAGTGTCCTGGCAATTGGCGTAATGGGTTTCGAGCGACTGTAGATTGATCCGGTTCACAGTAGTCCGTGAACGAAAATAGCGTTTACGACCTTTTCGCACAATGTTACGGAGATGCTGTAACTCAGTTGTCCACCACGGTTGCTTAAACGAATGAGGCCTACTTGTTCGACGTGGAACATTTTCCTCCATAATGTCGTACTATTTGTCATAAAACATACGTACCGTTTCATCCGTATCTTTTGCACGAAACATTTCAATCCAATCGACGTCCATGAGAGCGTTATTCAGTTCCGAAAAGTGGCTACGTCGAAAATCGAAATCATCAATGACGTTCGAGTCGCTAGCTGGTTGCACGTAGGAGGCATTCACGTCAATGCGAAGAACGAATGGCTTGTGATGGTTGTCAATTCAGTGGAGGGATGACGGAGGTTCGATAAGTTCAACATCGTTTGGTTCGTTAACAAATGCCAAGTCAAGTGTTCGAGCATTCGAGTTTAGCAGTCTGTTGATCTGATGTAGTCCGGAGGCAATCATTGGTTCAGTCGATGCGTTGGACGGCAGCAAGCTGTTGATCTCTTCATCGTAGGACCATACCAACTGAGGTAGGTTGTAATCTCCAACGATGACAATATTATCATAATCCGACGCACTTTCACAGATTTGCTGAACTGCTGCGGAATGCGCTGAGTACAATTCCGGAGACGAGTTCGGTCGAAGATAGGTTCCGAAAACAAAGATCTAGTTTGATACGCACAGCGATTTGCTCAATACTGCCACAGTCAACAAGGTCTACCGAAGTACAGTTGAGGTTTTCTTTAACCGCAATTAAAACTCCACCCCCTCGCTGAAGGTTGCTAGAAGCTGCACTGCGATCACACCGAAATATCGAGTAGCTGACAGCAAACTCTGAACTAGCGATATCAGAACGAAGCCACGTCTCAATGAGTATAATAACTTCGTATTCACAGGCAGAAAGCTTCAGAAAGAGCTCGTTAGTTTTAGTACGAATGCCTCGAACCTTGGTCTTCCTACCGCAGCTACAGATGCCCTGACAAATCATGTATTTACGCGCAAATTTATCTGCAAATACAAACTTCAATTTGGCAGAAACATCTCCCCGAGCCGTAGCCAAGTAACATTTTTGTCCCGGTAGCTGATTGATATCGGCCTTTACGTAGGGTTCATCATTCATGAGGAGACAGCCATTGAATTTTGTCAACACCTGATCATACAGTTTTCTGGCACGGATTCTGGCCGCATTGTTCTGCTTTTGATCACTATTTGGTTGTCTACAGGTACGATATGACTTGCGGCGCGAAACTTTTTGGCCAAATCGCGGTCTTAGATGTTGGGATTTGCCTTAATGTTCTTGATGACTTTGTTCTGCAGTTGACGGTTGACAGTACTCGTCCGACGCTTGCTTTGAGGCTTGCAAACCGTCGACAAAATTGCTCTGTACTTTTTCAAAACACGCCACACGGTATTTCGGGGGAAACCCAACACTTTAGCAAGTTTTGGCCCAGACCACGAAGGGTTTTCCAAATAATTGCGCACAATTATTTTTCTTCTTTCTTCTTCTATTTTGTATTTCACTGCAACAGGTGGGTGTTAGCCAAATTTGGATTTTTCAGATATAATCCTAAATAGGTTATAGAGTATTCTTCATACATCTAGTAACCTAACGTCCGTGCTCATGAGTCTGGACATTTTTCAGGCCACAAACTAGCTTGTAAATTAATCATAATAGCATATTAGCGATAAATCTGAGAGGGTTGATTCATCGATTTCAATTTTTCCAAGTTGTAACATTCCGCTCACTTGCATGTTAGGCGGTGGGATTGTCTTTCTTAAGTAGAACAGCCGACTGAGTTCATCAGATATAGCTCGAATGGGCTTCAGCTTAATAAACAACTTAGTATTATGGTCATTTATTAAATGTAATGTTCTTACTATTCTCATACAGTGCTCATTTCAGCCAATAGTTTTCAACACATAGTTATCACCAACCATCGCGCCTCCATACAAAGTGGTGGCCAAAATTTTTTTTTCTGTCTATTTGATAGTATTCTAGTAAGTTTAGCATAAAATTAGTCATAATTATGTATTTTCATCGCATCTGGAAGGTGTAACTAGTATTTAACCCAGTAATGAGCTATATATTCCTGAACAATAAACTTGAACGTTTGTTTTTAATTTTAGGGGCAATTCAAATGCAAATCAAAACAAGAATTAGGTTTCTGTGCATAAGATTAAATAGCAGAGATGGGAGTGGAAGCCCTTCCCCCTCCCATTTTTTTATATACGGTGTATAAGAGTATTGTTTTATCAATTAGGTGTTTTGGTGAAGAATTATTTGTCTACCAAACCTTACCTCACAAACTTATGTAACCGCCCCCCCCCCCCCCCCTCCTGGAAATATTTTTTTGCATACAAATAAATCATTCAAATCAGCCGAAAGGATTATTTTTTAATATGTTTCCATTTTTTTTTAATGAACACATATCAACATCATTAACTAAGTTGATGATTTGTCTCCATTTTGACGTAGGACTTACGTCTCTCTTTTCTATTCCTGTATAGGGGCGCCGTTCTAAAATTTCTGAAATCACAAGCGTTACGCGGGTTTGAAGACTTTGAACGATAATAAGTATCTCCTCTCTGGTCTTAATTCAAAACGTTTGTTTAAACTAATCAAAATGTACTTAAAAGAAAAATGTCTAAACGCACAAAGCTATTGGTCGAAAATGACAACATGTTTGCGCCTCGCTCTGATTGGTTCATACTGCCACAGTTACCGTGCCAGCGATTATCAAACATGTAGGGACGACCGACCAATCATCAGTTCTCGCTGTGCATCCGCATGCGACAGACGTGTTTGCGGAGCGCGTTGGTAGAAAACGCCGCCCGTGAACACAAGAAGACCAGACCAAGAACAATCATCCACGTCACCAGCAGCTAGCCATCCGCAACGACGAGGATCAAACTTTTCTCCGGTGTGACCATTTCACAGAGTGGTGTCCTGCAGCCAAAGAAGACTGAAGAAAAATTCAATCGCGAACCATGTTATCGACTAAAATCCGTCCTTTTCAGGACGATCGAATCAAGTTACCAACTAAAGAGTAAGGTCTGTATCCACATTAATCCGGATACCTTCAAATCATTGTAACTTTTGAAATATTGCACGTAGGAATGAAAAATTTCACTATGGTATAGCTGGGAGTCTATGATGAAAAAGACTATGATTGATGTGTACATTTCATGTTTAGTATTCAAGATGGCGACGAAAGAAAAACAAGTGCGCGAGCGAATTTTGTAGGGGCGTACGGCAAATCCTGACTTGTCAATACGGGAACTTGCAAAAACATTGGATTTGCCTAAATCCACTGTTCACGATGTGCTCAAATCATTTCCGAAACCTTTGACGGTGGAGAGGAAACCGAGAAGTGACAAAAACATTGGACGCGCTGATCCTGTCATGGACCGAAAGGTGAAAAGGATGTTAACGAAAAAACCCAAATCTCTCCATTCGAACGGTGGCTCGTAAAATAGGGATGTCACCTGGTTTTGTCCAAAAATCAAAACAACGTTTGGGACTTAAGTCGTATAAAGTAAAAACAGTTTCAAATCGCAACGACAAACAGAACTTGGCAGCAAAATCACGGGCTCGACGTTTGTACTGCGAATATTTGACGAAGTTTTCATGCGTTGTTATGGACGATGAAACTTATGTCCTGGAGGATTTCGAGCAACTTCCAGGGCTAGCTTTTTATTCTGATATTGCCAGAAATGCTACAGCTGAGCATTTCAGAACGAAGAAGGCATCCAAATTTCCCAAAAAATACCTTGTGTGGCCAGCAATTTGCACGTGTGGCAAAAAGAGTAAATCTTTCTTCACTACAGGCACAATCAACAAGGAGATCTATCAGAAAGAGTGTCTGCAGAAGCGATTGCTACCCTTCATCAAAAGTCACAAAGAAAAACCTTTGTTCTGGCCCGATTTGGCATCATGCCACTATGCTAAAACTGTGATGGAGTGGTACCAAGCAAATCAAGTGAAAATTGTACCAAAAACCTCAAACCCGCCAAATTGCCCAGAGCTACGACTAATCGAGAGATATTGGGCTCTGATGAAGCGGAAGCTTTCTGGAAAGAAATAAGGAATCAAAGACATCAAACACTTCCAGCAAATTTGGACAAAGACGGCTTCTACGATTTCTGAGGAGTCTGTACAAGCCCTAATGGACGGAGTTAAGCGCAAAGTTCGAAAATTTTATGCAAATACCGAATAACTATGTTTTGACTTCACGAATTGTTAAAACACATCCCATGAATCTGAAATAAACAACTACGACGGAAATATAATGCGCAATTTATGTTTAATTCATGTTTTGAGGTGTCCGGATTATTGCGGATACAGACCTTATGTTTGATAGAAATTTCTCTTGAGCTCAATATGGCATTGAAAAAACCGCGTCCTGGAGAAAATGGCCAAATCAATCGCCCACATCAGCTTCGTGGTCAAGTGGTTAGCGGCATAACCCGTCGTTCATTGCCATGAAGTGAGCGTTCGATTCCCGCTACAGCTTGTGGAACTTTTTGCAAAACGAAAATGTCCAGTCTAATCTACTGGGTGTTAGGTTAAGTTGTTCGTTGTAATTCGCTCTTTGGTCAATGTTCAGTCTGGACAAATGAGATGAAGACGGTGTAAATGTTTATTTTTATCGTAGTATTACGTGCTGCCCACTCTCAGGCCGTCCTGCAGCCGAAGAAGAACGAGAAGAAAATTTCAATCACGAACCCTGTTCCCTTCGTAAACAACTATAATCCGTTCTTTTCAGGACGACCCATATATCAATCTCTGTTTGCATGTTAACACTAGCAAGCACGTTGGACATTCAATAAACGAAATATTAACAATAAATTTGAGCCGAACTGCAACACGGTAGACCAATTATCCCAAGTAACAATTTTAGTTTTATTCCAGCCGTATAGCACTTTCCCGGCTTTGTTGATAAAACTACATTCAAAACTGTTTTGTCTACCAACACCTCCTCTATGCTTCTCTGAAGCCGAAATTTGTACAAAATGGCCCATTCTATAGACGGTTGTTAATAAAACCTTTATAAGAATATAAAGATTTTGAAAATGTTCTAGTGACAGATCTTATGACCACTTGAGAACCTGCATAAAACCTATTGGCTGCCATTAAAACCAGAATGTGGCCAAATGGCCACAGCTGTCAAACTTCACCGTGAAATTGTTGTTGGTGTTTGTTGTTCTGCTTTGTTCGATTCTCTGCTCTTCTGATTCATTTAGCAGTAAAAAAAGGTCTAGTGTTGCGGGAAATTGTGTTTGATAGCAAAATATCCAAAACAAATTGTGTTTTCTACAGCGTATTATGCTGCATATTATATGCGCACTTATTTTTATGGTGAATATTGGCAATATAAGAGCCGAAAATTAATGCGCCTAGGAAATTATGCGAATTTAAAATAACATAAATCAAATAAATCAAATTAAAACATAATACATTCGATAAATTAATCATGAATTTCCTGAAAAGTGCTTGGAATATCTAATAGAATGAAATTATCTAAAAGAATGCCGAAATTAGTCTTCGATCTATAGTTTATTTGCATGCCATTGAAAATTTGATGCATTTATTTTTCCACATTTCAATTATTTCTTAAATTTCAAAATGGCGCGATTGGAAAAAAAGCACAGTTTTGCCATAAAGCCAAATTTTCATCGCAATGACTATTATAAAACTATTTGGTCTTATGGTGACTTCCTTCAACGCCAATTTGCCGTTTTATGCATTTACTTGAGGCAAAATGCTTTTGAAATGCTTTTTCAAATGACCATAATAAGATGGAATCAATGAGTCCTAAAACGGCATTTCAATACAGCATTTTACGAGTTCATAAAGTCGAAATAAAACCTTTGACAGGAGTAAAAGGAATTTGAGAAACAAGGTTTTAAGATTGTTGTAAACAAGCTGTGTGGGTTCTCATAAACCTGACTAAAATATGAAACCTATTGGCACCTCTTGGTGCCATAATAAAACCAAATTGATTTCAAGTGGCTTTCATAAAACTTCAATAAAACTTAATAAAGCCGGATGGTGTTAGCAATGTTACTTGGGAGGTGTCACCTTTTTTCAGTCTTGGTTTATTTCAGCTGGGTAATTTTAACAGCGGAATTGATTATACCAGTTTGGAAGTTATTTTTTTGATAGCTTATCGCTGAAGATAAATAAGCGATTCCTTCCATATATCTGTACACATATTCAGTGTACGGGGTAGGTTAGATTCATTGCAGTTCCTAGTTCTACAAAGGTACATAGTGGATTAGTTGCAGGTAATAGATTAGGTTAGTTGCAGATAGTTTTAAAATGTGAGTTTTAATTTTTCTGGCAAATATTTACAAACTCTATTGTTTTGCAGTTTCAGAAGCAAGTGTGGGGGTCCCCAATCGTTGTTGAAGCGGGTTCGGTTATAACCTGCCGGTTGAACGAAGTCCGTGAAAAGTGCGGAGTTTGCCCTATCTAGAGTTCCGGGAAAACCCCGGGCTTCCCTCGGGAGCCCCCCTTGGCCATTTCCTTTTCCTCTATATATGAAAGGCGGGGAACTTGGTCCCAAAAGGCTCAAATTATCCCACGCGGATGACCTGAAGCTGTACTACGTTATAAAATGTCCGGAAGACGCCCACTTTCTTCAGCAGGAACTGCAAGTGTTTGATAACTGGTGCCGAATCAACAGAATGTCCTTAAATGTATCCAAATGCTCAACTATCTCCTTCGGCCGAAAACGTGCGATGTATCTTCATGACTACATCCTTCGAGGTACGCGCGCTTGAAACGAGAAACAACGGTCAAGGATCTGGGAGTAATGCTGGACTCCAAACTGTCGTTCAAGGTTCACATTTCGTATATTGTTTCCAAAGCCTCTTCGCAGCTAGGATTTATGTTCCGCTTCGCAAAAAAACTTCAAGGACGTTTACTGTCTGAAGGCATTATACTGCTCTTTGGTTCGCCCTTTCTTGGAATACTGTGCCATCGTTTGGTCCCCTTTCTACCAAAACGCAGTCCAGAGGATCGAAGCTGTTCAGCGAAGGTTTATACGCTTTGCTTTGCGACATCTTCGCTGGCAAGACCCTCGCAGATTGCCAAGTTATGAAAGTCGGTGTAAGCTAAATCAATTTACCGACTAAAGAGTATGTTTGACTGAAATTTCTCTTGAGCTCATCGAAATGTTCATTACCACGCACCGGTTCAACATGGCGTTGCTTAAAAAGCCGCGTTCCGGAGAAAATGGCCTAATCAATCGCCCAAATCATTTTCGTGGTCAAGTGGTTAGTGGCGTTGCCCGGCGTTCATGCGGTTGCCATAAGTTGAGGGTTCGATTCCCGCTCAAGCCTGTGGAACTTTTTGTAAATCGAAAATGTCTTCACTGGTCCACTGGGTGTTAGGATAAGTTGTTCGTAATTCGCTCTACATCCAACATAATAAAGCAAGATTGTAATATAATTTCGCATGATTTTGTTCCATTTCTCGCTGTTGATCGTAACTAGGATGAAAAGTCTAACATTTGTTGTGGGTAAAAATGCAACAGCAATTCGCTATGAAAAATTGAACGTGTGCGTGAGGTTGTGCGCAGTGATATTTAGTTGATGAGTAGGAGATGAGAATCAGAAAGTCAGATGGCTCACAAAAACAAATTGTTCTTTCTTCAAGATCGAAATTCGAATCGTGACCGTCAGCGCGGCGGCTCTTGATGGCAACCAATAAGCCACCTTGACCAACTAAGAGATAGGGACTAGAGACCCTACCGCTAGTTCACTTGGCGAGGAATTCAGGGTACAGCAATGAAGCAAATGGACATATTTTCCACCAAGCTGTGTGCAAACTGTCGCTATAACACACTTGCATGGCTTTGTTAATTTCATAAAACGCTTTGTGGATCAAAATTGCCTTTTCTGAATCATGCGGATTTCGCAAGATATGATAGTAAAAACTGCAATTGCTTTTTTTGCCACCTTCTCAACTCTTGTGTGTATGTTCAATGTTCAGTCTGTACAATCTACAGTTGAAGATGGTGTAAATGCCTATTTTTATCGTAATATTACGTACTGCCCAACACTCAGGCCGTCCTGCAGCTCAAGAAGACTGATGAGAACATTTTAATCGCGAACCATGTTTCCTCCGTAAACACAGGACCCATTTAACACTAGCAAGCACGTTGGACATTCAACAAACAAACTATCATTAACAGTTAATTCGAGCCGAACTAAATTTTCGCGGAGAACCAATAGCGGAAGAAGAACCGGAGCCTCACACACCAATAGCATAGGGTTTCATGTTTCTTTAGACTGAATAAAATGTAGTAAAAATTTCTCAATTAGATGACATCAATTTCTCCACATCGACAAACAGTCCTACGTTAACTTTGCAGTTATGTCACTGACATAACTCACTGCTTCGTTTTTAACTTAATTTGGATGTCTACACATATATTTCAGAATACATCCTTATGAACTCAAACCTCAGTCATTTTTGAATGTAAGTCTTAAAATATTTACGGGTTCTAAGGATTACGTCACGCGTAAGATCCATTATTTTTAAGAGTGTAGTTTTGGTAATTCCACGTATACATACTGTAGGTGGCTGATTGTGCCAAAATGACAGGTAGCGTATTTGATAGTGGTTTGTCCAGTCGAAAATATGATGGTGGTTTGTCAACTTTTTTAACTGCATTAATTAGGCACATTGGTTTCAAAAAAAAGTATTCAAATGTTTCCTAGTATACGAATAAAGTAATAAGTAATATGATTTGCAGTCGTTTTATAAGAAAAACTAGCGAGTTTGCTTGTTTTAAAGTTGTACAAAAACTGTACTTATCAGTGTCATTGCACCCCTCAATAGAGCTAACATTTAAACGATCACCAGAGGACTACTTGGCATGTATTGAGATCTTTTATGCTTTATAACATTTAGAAATATTGTAAACATCATGCCTGCATACATTTTAAATCAGAATTATGGATTTAGTTTATGTAATTAATGCAATTCGATGATCTCAATTTGGATGATGGTTTGTCCACTGCGCGCTGATCGTGGTTTGTCCAGTTGGTTCCTATGCTGACCGCTTGGCGCGCTGCTATTTGTTTATGGTTTCCTTTGCGCGCAACAGAAGTAAAGTATTTCCAATTTAAGTGTTATTCAGTGGAAAAATGTCCAAGAAAAGGCAATATTCAAAGGAAAGCCTTTTAAAGGCTTTATCGGATGTGAAGAACAACTTGTTACCAGCCAATAGTGCTAGCAAAATGTACAATATACCCAAATCGACCCTGTTGTTGAAGTTAAAAGGAAAAAAAATGCAAAAGGTACGGCAATGAAACGACCTTAAGTGCTGATCTGGAGAAACAACTGGCTGCTTGGGTTCTACTTTGTGCTGCTTCTGGCTGTCCACAAACGACTAAGGAAATTCTGGATGCTGCAAGAGATCTTGCTTCTCTGGACGGAAACAAATTTCAAGGAGGAACTTCAACATCCGGTTGGCTAAAAGGGTAAGCGTTACAAACTACATACGTGGCTTATTTTATGATAAGCTTTATTTTATCATGAAGTTATCCGACAGATTTAAACAAAATATTTAGTCAGTGCAATTTTATTTCTTTTCACTAAATTTTTAATTTCACATGCTCCTAAAAGTAAAGCGCTGTTAGTGAATGTTAGTGAATATATGTAATTTTATATTACGACTTGTGTTACTGTTATAGTCATTTCAAATTAGGGGCATCCAGATTTTTTACATGGCATAATGTTACCCTTGTCAGAGTAATAACATTAATTATATAAAATTCGTACTTTCAGTTTTGCAATAGCTTTATGAACCGGCATCCCAATATCTCTAAACGGAAACCGGAGGCACTAGGCAAATAGTCTGCTCTACTAACGCATGATCGGCTGAAGGGATATTTTGACTTTTTGTATAGTCAATTATAAAATTCGGGAAACCTTGAAGTATTGAATCGTCCGTCATCTTGGTGGAACGTAAAAGAATCTAAACCACACCCACCCCCCATTTTTTTCCAAAAACGATTCATCCACCTCCAACAATAATTCTATTTCTCTTAAATTAAACAATTTCATATAATTTCCTATTAATCCGTTCCCTGCCATATCTGCAAATAAAAATGTTGTAGTTTTTATATATAAAAATAGGGATTATCATAATTTTCACTAACAACAATAGAAGAGCCTTACTATATTATTAGAAACAATTGTGTGGAAGATAATTTTGATTAAAAACTTCAAACTTAGGCTGATATCTTTCAGTCTAAGTTTAAATTCTGGACCAGTGCGTTCGGTGATAAATGTCTTTAGGACATGACTTCTCCATTCCGTCCACATAACTCGAAAGATTCATCGAACGAAAAAATTACCTTGGTTGCAGAAATATTAAGCACCGACCTCGCAAGAGCCAAACTTCAAACTAAATTTTTGTATACAAATGATAACCGTACCAGGAGGCCATGCCGATGCCAACATACGCCACAATGCAAGGACGACTGCTTGCGACATGGGTTACTCCTTCTAAATGGGGTGATACACAAGCAAGGACTCGCCAACCGACATCGAAAATGTGTGTGAAGAAGTTTGAAAGCGAACCAGGCTGACAGCCTTCCTAGGATACCAAACGCTCACGCATACTCTTGCAGCAGCTGCTAAAATATTGCACTGCTGCTTCCATTCGGTCCTTATCCACCCAGTAACTGACTCATTCCACCACGTCAGGGGCGAAGGGGCGAACATGTGTGACTTGCAATCCCCTAAGAAAACGGACCACGCGTCCCCAAGAAAGTTCGCAAGAAGCCGATCGAAGGAAACGGCTTCGTCTTACAATCGAATTTTCACCAGGGCATCATGATCGACGCAGCAGGCCCGAAAATCTATTCATTTCATCATCATCGAACGCCCGGTGTTTAATTTTAATTGAAAAACACTCGCTCACTAGGACCGTTCGGTTCGCGAAGCGAATGCGGTTCCTCATCCCAACCCCAATCCCCCCGTCAAATCGAATCACGCGTGCAGATATATTCAATAGAAGGGGTGGGCGACCAGAAGAGAAAGTACCGACTGTCGATGGAGCTCACCGGGATTAAAAAATTACTTTTCATCAATTATTTTATTCCATTTGTTACTCGGCTTGACATGGGTCCAGGCTCTCCCTCCGAAGGAAGATGTTCTCTCGCGAGCGAGAGCAAGTGTCGATCCTTTTTTCGCGAACGCGCTTTCTGTGCGTATGCAAGGAACAATGGTCACCGAGCTGAGCGAGAGTTGGACCGGGGAGAGTGTGAGTGTGCGTTTGCGCGCGTTGTGCTGGCGGCTCCTTGTTGGATTCACATCGTAGAATCATCGGACACAAATCAGTGCTTACTTGAAGTATTCGATGTTTTTGACTAATTTCAAGTATTTTGTAGAGTCGAAAGCTGAATAAACAATCCAAATTCGGATGTGGATTACATTTCCTGAGCGAGATTTACAGGGAAGGGTCAATCCCATTCATGCTGGTAGTAAATGATTATTTGCATACCCTTTCACTCCCTCGCTCTCCGGGTTGATTCGACCCCTTGAATATTTCCCAGAAAACAAGGGCAGGAAAGATGCTAACACGAACACGAGGCGACCCACGCCCGTCTTCCGGTCCGTGGGCTGAGCTGAGCTGACCCTTCGGCATATTTACTCCGGGCGCTAAATAATGCAACAAAACGCAGCAGTGGCGAACGAACAAGATCGTATGCATGGTTGATTTCTGATGCAAATGCAAACTGGCCAGCATTAATTAAATCTCGAAATTAGTTGCCAAACTCTTTGGCATGCGAGGGTCGAGCCGCATAGCCGCAGTGGTTGAGTATAATTCAATTTCCATGCAAAATTCTTCCCTTAATTCCATTATTATTATCATTATCATCATCAGATAAAATCGAAGCGCTTGTACTTTTATGTTACAACGAAATAAATACAAAAGAAAAATAAACCTCTTCTTAAGCTCAAAATAAGGGAAATAGTGACCTGGTTCAATAAATCAAATTTACGACGTGGTAATTAAGAGCTATTTCGTGCTGCCTTTTGCCTACCTAGAGCAACGGTATTATCCTTCGGGTCTCTTGACACCAAAGTTCCTTTTTTGCCCATACCTTTTGCACGTTACAAGCAAAACAACTTCCGAGCAAAAAAAATAAGGAAAATCATCGCCGTCTGTTGTTTATTCCCGGCGAAAAATGACTCCGCCTGGGGTTGGGGTGTCCCTGCTGGGATCGAGGATGACCGGGGCAAGGTAAAATTTCCACTTTCGAAATAGTCGTAAATTTGACTACGTAGCATAAAGGGGAATGAAGTGGGTGCCTTGAAGGCAGGCGAAATAGTATGATGGACAGCTCGTAAATTTCCAACCGGCCTCAGCAGCAGCGAGAGTTGTTTTGATGAAGTAAATCATGACGGTTGTTATTTAAGGTTAGATGTGAAAATAGGTCGAAAAATACAATGTTTCTTTTGATGGTTTTTTTTTTCTTATTTAATTTCCATAAAATTCCTCATTGTTGGAAATCGTTATAAGCATCTTTCTAATTAATAGGTATGTATGTAGGAAGCCACCATCCTAGCGTGGGCCTTGCCCTGCATGCGGTTCCACTACAAAAAAAACAAGTTTTTTTTCTGCTTTTTTTAAAACAAACACCTCCATCAAAGGGCGACAAAAAGTGGGCAGGCCCCGTAACCAGAAACATTTACGCAAACCCGCGGGAAAAAAAAAAATCCCTTAAAAAAGTTGTTAAAATTGTTGAAATTAGTAACTTCAACTGTCGAGCTTGTCAAGGGAAATAATAAATCAACAAGGAAGTCTAAACGGACTTTGGGTAATAAGTACGTATGTCTACCGCAGATTCAGTTGCAGCTTCTTGTATGCAAGGCAAGATATATTTCCTAATCAAGAAGAAGAAAGGATTAAAATGATCATTGAACGTATAAGACATCATAATTAATATTATATATAACCACAGAGAACAGACATCCAGGCTCGAACATTTTTTTCCCAATTTACTGTGTAAATTTTTAAAAGCAAACCGTTGGAAAATCAACGCCGCCTGGTCTAGGTTTCACCGAACTAAAATTGACAGACAATCAAATCTCAAGGCGCCATCAACATACGATTCACCAAAACTAACGGAAACAAGCTGTAATTTTAAAATGGCAGTTACAGAAATTTACACACGGAGGGCACTTCAGCTTGGATGTCTATTCTCTGTGATATAACCTTTGAAGTATAAACAATAATATTATGTTTATGGTAGTATATAAATCACGACAACGCAAGTTATTATAAAAATGATTATGATAATGATAAAATATAGTCAATATACAATGACATGCAATATAATATGTATAATATAGTGAAGAGATATTACAATATGAACTGATAATAATAATTCCATTTAAATTCCATTTTTGCAGATTGTTGGCCTACTGTACTTTTAGAAAAACTTGTAGAAAAACCTGAAAATTTAGACAATGTATCGTAACCATAAGGAAAAAAGTTGAATTTAAAATTATTTTACAAAACTTAGAAATTCCATGGATCACATGAAATAATTTTGATATAATAGTATAACTTAAATTTCGGTATCTTGTTCCGTTACCTTGCATCGCAATAATCATTTGTAGAGGATCTCATAGGTACTACAGTGATTTTAAATAATCAAGTTAATTTAAATGTAACAATATACTTTCATATTATAACATACAATATAATTGGATTTCTGTCTGTCTGTCTGAACCTAAAGGGTGTATTCGATAAAAATGGCACACAGAAAATCTTCTGTAACTTTTGAATTGTATGAGTAAAAAACCTAGAAATTTGAGTAGATCTTATCCATAGTGTATTCTTCACATCTGCCAAGTTTCATAGTTATACATTCAGTAGTTTCAGTCATGTCGTCGAAACAAGAAATTGTCCGTGAGAAAATTTTGTGCACTCACAATCAAAATACAGGGGCGTCCCACCGGTGGATTGCTAAAAGGCTTGGAATTGCGAATCCAACTGTGTCTCGTGTAATAAGAACCTTCAAGGAGCGTCTGAGTGTCCAAAGGAAGGAAGGAAGTGGTCGTAACAGTGGTCCAATGGACAGTAAAATGGCCAGGAAAGTCGTACAACAATTCAAGAACCATCCAAACATGTCAATTCGAGATGTCGCTAAAAAGTCTAAGGTGTCAGTCGGTTTTGTGCAGAAAACCATGAAGCGTGCTGTGTTACATGTTTATAAAGTGCAAAAAGCCCCAAACCGGAATGAAAAACAAAACATCACTGCGAAAACCCGCGCCCGGAAACTTTACACGAAGCTGCTCACCAAATCCGGTTGCATCGTGATGGATGACGAAACATACGTCAAGGCCGACTTCCGTCAACTTCCTGGGCAAGAATATTTCGTTGCCAAGTCGAAGTTCGATGTTCCGGAGGATGTTCGAAAGAAGAAACTATCGAAATTTGCAAAGAAGTTTCTAATCTGGCAGGCGATTTGCGGATGTGGTGAATAAGTGCTCCCTTCATCACTTCCGGAACAATAAACGGTGCGATTTACACGGAAGAGTGCCTTAAGAAGCATCTCTTGCCATTCATTAAGAAGCACAAAGGATCAACTCTGTTTTGGCCTGATCTAGCATCCTGCCACTACGCTCGAAACGTATTGGAGTGGTACCGAGCCAACGGAGTCAATTTTGTGTCAAAGGATATGAACCCACCAAATTCACCGGAACTTCGTCCAATTGAAAAATTCTGGGCAATTATGAAAACGGAACTTCGCAAACATCCCAAAACTATAAAAACAGAGCTAGAATTGAAGAAAATTTGGGTAAAAACAACAAAAACACTGGGAAAATCGGTTGTACAAAATTTGATGGGTGGAGTGAAAAGGAAGGTGCGGGCATTCGGGATGGGAGACGAAATTGAATAAAACAAACGTTGTAAATCAAAACTCATTAGTAGTTTTTCATTCCCTGAAAATTTCAAGAAAATCCGATAATCAGTTTAATTTTGATGAGTATATATGTGTGTGCCATTTTTATCGAATACACCCTTTAAACCACCCCGCGAAATTAAAATTTTTGGGCCCAGAAAGGTTTTTATTATTTAACTCCCCCCCCCCTTTTGTTTTTTTTGTTTTAGACCCCCCCCCCCCCCCAGAGGAGGCCCCCCAAAAAATGAAACAGAAATTTCCCCCAAACCCAAGAACCAATCAAGCAAATGGGACCAAATTTGGCATGTGGGGTTTTCTGGAGGCGAAAAATGTTTCTATCGTGGTTTGAGACCCCTCCCCTCTCCAAGAAGTGGTGCTGTCATACAAATGAAACTGAAATTTCTTCATAACTCTAGATCTAATAAAGCAAATGGAACCAAATTTGGCATGAGGGGATTTTAAAGGCAAGAAATGTTTCTACGATAGTTCGAGACACCGCCTCTCTCTCTGCTAGGGGAAGGGGGGGGGGGCTCCCATAACAATGAAACACAAGTTTCTGCATAACTCGAGAACTAAGCAAGTAAATGGAACCAAATTTGGCAGGTAAAGGTTTTTGAAGGCAAGAAATGTTTCTAAGGTAACTCGAGACCCCTCCGCCCTCTGTAAGAGGGGGGCTCTCATACAAATGAAGCACAAATTTGAGCATAACTCGAGAACTAATCAAGCATGTGGAACCAAATTTGGCATGTGGAGGTTTTTGGAGGAGAGAAATGTTTCTATGGAAGTTTGAGACTCCTCCGCCATATGGAAGGGGGCGGGAGGGGAGTTTCCATGCAAATGCAACACAAATTTCTGCATAACTCAAGAACTAATCAAGTAAATGGAACCACATTTAGCAGATAGAGGTTTTTGAAGGCAAGAAATGTTTATATTGTGGTTTGAGACTCCTCCGCTCACTGAAAGAGGGGTCTCTCATACAAATTAAACACGAATTTCTGCATAACTCGAGAACAAATCAAGCAAATGTAATCAAATTTGGCATGTGGAGGTTTTTGAAGGAAATAAATGTTTCTAAGGTGGTTTGAGACCCCTCCGCCTTCTGAAAGGGGAGACTCCCTTAAAAATGAAACATAATTTTTAGCATAACTCGAGAGCCAATGAAGCAACTGAAACCAAATTTGGCATGTTGAGTTTTATGGAGGCAAGAAATGTTTCTATGGCAGTTCAATACCCCTCCCCATTTTGAATGGGGGGGGGCTCCCATAGCAATAAAAAGCAAATTTCTGCATAACTCGAGAACTAATCTAGTAAATTAAACCACTTTTAGCAAATGGGGGCTTTTGGAGGCTAGATTTCTAAATACATAAAAATGAATTTCTGTCTGTCTGTCTGTCTGTCTGTCTGTCAGATCCTTATAGACTCGAACAGTTCTGAACCGACAAACGTGAAAATTCATATGAAGGGGTTTTTGGGGCTGGGGAAGGTTCTTATGATTGTTTGAGACCCCTACTCTCTCAGGAAGGGGGGCTCACATACAAATGAGACACAAATGTCTTCATAACTCGAGAACTAATCAAGCAAATCGAATCAAATTTGGCATGTGGGGGGTTTTGAAGGCAAGGATGTTTCTATGGGGGTTTAAGCGTAGCAGCGCACGCACCGGGCTCAGCTAGTCATAACATAAAATAATAGAATGACGTAACAAAATGATAACATGAGCACGACAGTTAACGATAATAGAATGTATATCTGTAACTAAGCTGTTCATCCTCGCATCGATAGAGTTCACCTTTTTCAGCTAGCATTAATGTCTAGTAAGATTAATATTTGTATACACAATAATAATAACAAGAGAGTACAATTTATTAATGTACAAAACCTATCTGACATCCAATGATCCAAGCACATCTAATGTGAACGTTATGCTGAAATAATGAAAAACAAATTGATCCTTTAATGCTTGTAATGTTGCTCCATGCTCATAAGATAAGTGATTTTAGAACGAAAAGATGATCCTTGGGATCTTGGGACGTACTGAAATTATAAATTTAATGTAGATGATCGCACCACCTCACTTCGCTATTGTCAAAGTGACAACATTGCCCAGTCGTAATGAGCATCTTTCTAATTAACTACATAAAATATGTATTCCGAATTAAGAACCCCATTAAAATTGAATTGTAATTTCCCCCAACTGAAAGTGAGCCAAACCGATATATTAGCAGAGTAGGCAGGGTATCTTATCACTCCTTATTAGTATGTCTCTCGCTCTCTCTCTCTGATACGATCGCTTCACGATCGTGCTGTGATACCCCGATCATTATTTAAGGCCTGTACTCGAAAAAAAAATGTACCAGACAAAAATGTTCGCCAAAAATTTATTTCAAGTCGGATTTTTTTTAAACTTTCAGAGAATAAACTTATACATATAGATTATGTTTCGGCATAATTACTTTATTCAATTTTTTTTCCATCGCTGAAAGCCCGCACCTTACCCTTAAGACCCCACATTACATTTTGTGCAATGGTGGAGCCGACCTTTTTGGTCTCTTTCATCCATTCTTTCTTCAACTCCAGCTTGTTCTTAAACACCTTGGACGATTTTCTAACTTTGGCCTTCATTATGGCCCAAAATCTTGCCACCGGACGAATTTCTGGTGAATTTGGGGGGTTGGCGGTTTTTGATACAAAAACAACGTTATTGTCTCTGTACCAATCCAACGTCGATCGCGCGTAATGGCATGATGCCAGGTCCAGCCAAAATAATGTCTCGCCTCCGTGGGACCGCAGGAAGGGCAACAGACGCTTCTGGAGGCACTCGGTGCTGTAAATTTCTCTGTTGATGGTACCCGTTGTGATGTACGGTTTACTCAGTTTACCGCATTGGAATATGGCCTGCCAGAGCAAGTATTTTTTGGCGAATTTGTCCATTTTCTTCTTCTTTATGTCTTCCGGAACATCAAACCGTGATTTGGCAACGTAGAACTCTAGCCCCAGTATCTGCTTTGCGTCTGCCTTGATGTAGGTTTCGTCATCCATAACCACACACATCGGTTTCGTTACCCAAGTAACATTGCCAAAACCATCCAGCTTTATTAAGTTCTATTAAAGTTTTATGAAAGCCACTAGAAATCAATTCGGCTTTATTATGGCAGCAAGAGATGCCAATAGGTTTCAAATTTTAGTCAGGTTTATAAGAACCTACACAGCTTCTTTACAACGATCTTAAAACCTTGACTTCTAAAATTCCTTTTACTCCTATCAAAGGTTTTATTTTGACTTTATTAACTCATAAAATGCTGTTTCGAAATGCCGTTTTAGGACTCATTCATATTATCTTATTATGGTCAGTTGAAAAAGCATTTTAAAACCATTTTGCCTCCAGTAAATGCATTAAACGGCTAACTGGCATTGAGGAAAGCTACCAAGCGACCAGATAGTTTTATAGTAGCCATTGCTAAGATAAATTGGCTTTTTGGCAAAACTGTGATTTCTTGCAATCGCCATATTGAAAAATATGAAATAATTGAAATGTGGAAAAATAAATAAACCAAATTTTAAATGTAATACAATTGAACTGTAGATCTGAGACAAACTTCGGTATTCGTTTAGATAACCTTATTGAATTCCATCAATTTTCAGGAGTTTCATGATTAATTTACGGAATATTTTTCTTTCAATTTTGTTTTTGTCGTTGTAAACTTGCATAATTTCCAAGGCGCATTAATTTTCAGCTCCTATCGTGCCAACATTCACCATAAAATTAAATGCGCATATGATTTGGAGCATGATACGCTTTAAAAAAAAACTCATTTTGTTTTATATATTTTGCTATCAATCATAATTTCCCGCAACAGTAGAACTTTTTTCTGAGCCATGATTTACTGTTGAATGAATCAGAAGAGCAACAAAGCAAAACAACAAAAACCAACCACGATATCGCCGGGAAGTTTGACAGCTGTGGCCATTTAGCCCTATGCTGGTTTTGATGGCGGCCAATAGGTTTTATGATGGTTCTCAAGTGGTCATAACATCTTTCACTAGAACATTTTCAAAATCGTTATGGTCTTAGAAAGGTTTTATTAATTTGTTTTCACAACCGTCTATAGAGTGGGCCACTTTGTACATATTTCGGCTTTAAAGATGCATAGAGGAGGTGTTGGTGGACAAAACAGTTTTGAATGTAGTGTCATCAACAAAGCCGGGAGGAGTGCTATACGGCTGGAATAGAACTGAAATTGTTACTTGGGTAACCACTCTCGATACAGCTTCCTTGCGCGGGATTTGGCCGCCGTGTTTTGTTGATCACGCCGGTTCGGTGCCTTGCGGACCTTGCATACACGAAGCCCAGCTCGTTTCATGGTTTGCTGAACGAACCAGGCGGAACACTTTGCCTTCAGAGCCACGTCGCGAATCGAAAGGTTCGGATTACACTTGAAATAATCCAACACCTTCCGGGCCTCCACAGGGTCAGCTGTCTTGGATTTTCTTCCACTTCCAGCCCGCCGCTCGGTCGTCTGGGACTCCTTAAACGATTTTACCACCCGAGACACAATTGTATGGGTAATTCCCAGTTGTCTTTCGATCCATCTCATGGTCGCAGTCGGATTTTCCACGACGGCGCGCAAAATTCTCCGGCGATTTTCTTCTTGTTTCGATGACACCTCAATAACCACTAAACCGATTGTTATGAAATTTTGCACATGTAAACACTCCAAACTAGTTATATTCAAAATTTCATCAATTTTTACCCACGGATATAAATGGTGCATTTTTTTCGAGTACAGGCCTTAGGTAAAACCAGAAACATCGCTTGGCTCTCCTTAAAAAATGAATCATAAAAAATACATCGATCATTTTCGAGACAGTGTCCCTCAGTGCGTGAAAGAAAACCACCTTAGAATAGTGCCGCTTCGTTTGCATTGGCTTGGTTTGGCTTTCGGAAGTGCATCTAAGAGATCCGGATTCATCACGACAAAGGTGTCGTTCCTGTTCTGCTGCCGTTTTTGTTCACCGTGTCTACAGCCGAAGCGGCCAGGTTTGCCAACACTCATTATTAATTACTAGAAAATTATACTGTGGTAAGGATTCGTGCGAAAGTTGTTACTATAGAAGATGAGATAAAAAAAAGTTTAACCCGTACAACGCTTGTTGCATACTCGCCATACTATACAATAAGAAATTATTACTGTCTTCGGTAATTTTTAAACGAACATTCAACAGCTGAACGTTCGGTAATCCGTTCGAGAATTCAAATGACTACCGAACGTTCGATAAACAAATTTTTGGTTGAACTCGTTTGGTTCTTTACCGAGCGATTCAGTTGAATTTTGTTTTTAATATCATTCAGTAAGACCTTATAATTCAATTTTATGCTTTATGAGAATTGAGTATGTGTCCCTTGACTCAGCCTAATAAGGAATGCGTCGAAAAGTAGTTATAAACATTGAAAAATTGAAATAAAACTAAAGACAATTTTCAAATGTTCAAAGCAATGTATTTTATTACAGCTGAACACGTTAAAATATTAATTAAACTAACACATTCGTAAGATTGCTGATTTCAGTGATATGATTGTACTTACCTTACCTTACCAATCAGACCAAAGCCGCTATGGCCTCGACTGTACATAGAAGTTGTCTCCATGTTATTCGGTCCATGGCTGCACCTCGCCAACCTCGCTGTCTGCAAAGTGTCCGTAGGTCTTCTCTACTTGATCGATCCACCGTCCACCCCCTGAGCCGGCGACCCAAAAACCCCGGAACCGGAATAAGATTGCTGGCAAAGAAGGGATTTGATCCGGCCCCTTCCAGAACCAGATAGAAACCGATTCGGTACCTACCCCCGGGGGGGGGGGTAAAACCGGAGAAAACCGAAAAGGGGCGTCCAATTTGGGATGGTGCCGCCACGGCCAACGGGATAACGCCCAATTCTTTTTTTCTGAAAGTCCCGGCCAAACCCACATCTTTCCCAGCAGTCTTATCACGATTCCGGCAATATGCGGTGGCCATCTCAGCCGATATTAAGGAAATGTTTCACCAAATAAGCATACGTGACGCGGATCGCTGCTCACTTCTATTTTTGTTCCGTACCGATCCTTCTAGTTCACCAGTCATCTATAAAATATACGTTGCTACATTCGGGGCAACATGTTCGCTCGCGTCTGCACAATTCGTCAAGAACAAGAACGCTGCAGAGTTTGCCGACGAATTTCCAAGAGCGGTGGATGGTATCATAGCAAATCACTACGTGGACGATTATCTGGACAGCTTTAGCACGGAACTGGAAGCAGCAGAAATAGCGGAACAAGTAAACGCAATTCACAGCAAAGGAGGGTTCCAGCTAAGGAATTGGCAATCGAACAGCGCACTTGTGAAGCAACGTCTAGGGGAGACAACGGACACTGGCAACAAGCACCTGTTCCTCGAGAACAGCATCGAATATGGCAGAGTGCTGGTCGTGGTCTGGTTAACGGATAAAGATACACTGAGCTTCTGCGTGTCACTGAAAGAAGACGTCCAACAAATAATCACCAGTAAATCACTTCCCACGAAGAGTCAGGTTCTATGTTGTCTCATGAGCATCTTCGATCCGCTGGGACTATTAAGCTTCCTTCTGGTTCACGGTAAAATAATGTTACAAGATATTTGGCGCGAAGGAATTCAGCTTTCGTCAGCTGCAGTTGCACGTCTTCGTGGATGCGAGCGAAGTTGCGTACGATGCAGTGGCCTATTTTGGAATAGTTGATGCAAATGGAACACCACAATGTTCTGTGGTTACGATAAAAACCAAGGTGGCGCCTCTTAAACACCTATCAATCCCTCGACTAGAACTGCAGTCTGCTGTGCTCGGATCCCGAATGATGCGTTTCATTTTGGATTCTCTTACCGTACCGGCAACGAAGGGCTACCTATGGTCGGACTATACGACAGTTCTATCGTGGCTGAGCGCGGATCCCCGCAAATATAAGCTGTACGTTGCCTGCAGAATTGGCGAAGCACTGGATCAAACAGAAACGAACGAGTGTCAGTGGAAGCGAATGGGGAAGCGGTCCGTCCTTTGATAGTGAAGGTGTCTGGTTCCGGGGACCATCGTTCCGGTACCGACCAGAAGAAGAGTGGCCAGTGGTCAATGGTGATGAAGTAACTCGACATGCACTAAACAAAGGATACGTGATATACTACACTAGATCAAATTACTGGTCGCAGTGGTTTAAGTCCCGGACAGAGGAAAAAAAATGGGTAGAAGCCAGAAGAGAGTAGGAATGGAATCTCATGCTTCCAGTATAGTGGAAGCATGAGATTCCTCCTTTTCCAGCCTTTTCTGCTAGCACTCGTTTCTGTAAATTTCAGCATTCAATGTTCCTTTGGTGTGCAAAATGGAAGATTGCAAGCTACATGTGCAAATTGCTTACCAAACGAGCACCCTCTCACCGATTTTTTCCGTCACAACAGTAGTACCTGCAATTGGGACACTAAACTGTATCGATTTAAAACAAAAATAGTCAGTAAATTATGGTTGGAAATGTTCCAAAAACCATCCATCGACTTGAAGTTTCGTATAAGATTTTGACTTTTTCAGTATGGGCAAAGTAGTATTTTCGGTTTTTATTCAAAAAAGCTACTGAATTGATAGAATTTATGTGAGTTTGTATTTTATTGCAGAAGAAAGAACCTGGTCAATATGTCAGCCCTTGTCCCTCTTTCAAACATTTTATTACGATAAATCATTGTAAGAGCCCAAACAAAAAAAAAAGCCGAAAAACTCATCCATTAATCGATGGCACTTATACTCCAGAACAAATTTTCCGAAGACTTAGATTCTGGTGGACTCTAAAAATGCGTGGTCTTACTCCGGAGCAGATAAAAAGTATCGTACACAAATGGTACACTGTGAGTGGAATCTCTCTAAGAAAATTGGCCAAGGAAGAGGGTGTGAGCGTCGGAGCGGTACGAACTGCAGCTAGAGGAAGTATGGAGAACAATGTACTTTTGAAGATGCACCGAGGAGTCGTTGAAAATCCGGTGCTGTGAGTCCTGCTATTGACAAGAACAAGGAGAGCAGAAAAAAGAAGACGCTGACGTTCTTTCTTTGGTGTGCGAAAAAGGGAAGGGAACGGAGAGCCTAACGTGAAAAAAAAAGGAGATTAGAACTAACCCCAAACCGGAAGCGGACCCCAGAAACAACAAAGATGAATAAATGTTGATTAAAAAAAAATTCGAAGTTATATTGAGTTTTTTTCTTCTACCAGGCAGAAGAATTTCTTAAAATTTTTTTAAAAAAAATTATTCGACACTGATGTTTGTTGGGGAGAAACCCAAAAGGAACTCAAATCAGGTGCGTCTGTGAAACCGAGAGCCCGGAAACTATATGATACAATTTTGTGTAGAAATTGTTGGGGGCATTGGACAAGAGTGGTGAAAATAGTGGGAAGTGCAACTGTTCAGAAGCTTGTGGGCCATGTTAGACGCAAAGTGAGATGTCTTGATTATAATTGAAGATTTTGATTTAAGAAAAGTAAAATGTTATGTAAAACACCAGTGCTGATATAATTTTCCAAATAAAATAATTGAAATCTTAAAAAACAACACATTTTTTATATTTTGAAAGTGCGCTTATAATTTCTGAAACGGTCTATATGTACCGGGTTTTATGACCTTCAAAAAAAATATTAGTATATAATAAAATACCATCGCGTCAATAATAAATTTTACACAAGAGGCCCCCCTCTATTTTACAAAAACAACACCCATCTATATTTGTCTTTTATAATAGGTTGTGCTCCACAACCCAACCACCAACCAACCAACCGACTGTTGGTTATATATTATATTTTTTTTTTTTTCTCTCTAAACAGAAACAACCATTAAAATTTCAAAAAAGAAGTCAAATTACATTTAAAATTTTTGTTATTTTTTTTGATCCCAAAAAAAACAATTTTCAGGCTTTCTCACAATTTTTTACACTTTTTAGAGGAACAGAGGCTTTTTTTTTTCTCTCTTTATTCCCGATTTTCAGCTTTGGGCCGGTTCATCTCCCGTGGGGGTGAGATTCGAACTCGTAAGTTTGACGTGAGAGGTATGGATGTTAACCACTACGCCGGGGTAGCCTCCAAAGAAGCCACCATTCTGGATTCTCAAATGGAGTCAGACATCGCTCTCCGGCATCAATAATTCCAAAAATATGTATATTGCAGGGTATTTGATGATTTTTGCCGTTTTTCCGAAATCAGAAGCGGATGAAAAAACTACAAAATTTCGTTGTTCTTGTTTGTTTATGTTTTATCGGAGTGGCAGTTCAATATTGCGGTAAGGATTTATATCTTGACGAATATGTTCTATTTCTAGGTGTAAATCGAGGATCTGGATTATCAAAACAACAACTGCTAGGATCACAGCTCTCGGTGGCAGTGAAATGAAGTGCAATTTTTACGGTGAAAAACGGCGAAAATTTGGTTAAAAAATTGAAAGTATGGTGGTGGTATGGAAAGTTACAGTCGTTCGGAGTTGAGTCGATTGGTGATATTTTTCAGTCCGGTCGCAACGAAATAGCAGTGTAAAAGTGAATTGTAAAAAGTGTCCATTCTTGGGTCTGCTGTCTGGTCGTTCAAAACGAACGGCATGAATGGCTGCTACTGCTTGCATCGAACCTGAGCTGGCGATTGCTACGTTTGAGGAAGAATATTGACGACGGAAAATCTGAGCAGAAATAAAGTGCCAATATCTCAAGGGGTGAGTCGCTTAGAACAGTGTGCCAGGCACGCCGTAGTCGAAAATCTTACACCATAATGGAACATGTGTGGCACTTTTGTGGCACACCTCTGACAGACGTACTTTTCGAAGATATAACCAAGCAGCCCTGGAAAATTGACGTTTTAAGTTTGTGGTGTTGTTTACGCAAGAAACCCAGATAAATCCCGGTTTCCAAGCGGAGAAGTGATGTGCCTCCTGGATCTCGCCAAGATCATATGCAGAAAAGGTTTCAATTCCACAACCGTCACATCTGACATCATCGAGTTGTTCGATAATGATGCTGCAGCACTCACGTATATTGTACGAGAAAATTATGCTGAATTTTGCTTTCAATAAAGTGTTTTAAGATTAATACATAATAATCTTCATTTTCGAATGCCAGAATGTTCTTAACGGAAACGACGACAAACATATTCGAACACATCGACATCAAGTGTTACTAGTCATCCTCCTGCTGCAGCACAGTTTGTATGCCTCAGCAATGCAGATGGAGGAACATCTTTGGAAACTACGAATCAGAGTGGAGTTGCGTCGCGTTCATAATTTTCGTAGGTGGTAAGTGGACTGGTTAGAAAGTGGATAAATCAATCATAAATGTGCAACAGCATATGAGAATTAGCTTCTTCAGCTCCATTTGTCACCCAAAATTGCTGTCTCAACACAAGGGTATTTAAAAGCGATTTTCGCAACAAAAACCTTGACTGAGACCCAAATCACCTGCAAAATTGGCAAAGCAAAACAAAACAATCGCCTGGTTGCCAGGCGTAGCCAAACCATAACGATTGAACTATCAAGTTACCGTGGCACACGCGGGCACATTTTGGCACCACGATTGGAACAGCAGGGTTCATCGTAACGTATAAAGGCACACTAAAAAAAATCGGCACAAGTGGTTTTGTGCTGAGCGACTCACCCTTGCATATATAAAAATAGAATTTTGAGGGAAAAAACCAAAACCGAGCCAAAGTGAATTTTAATTCGTGTGGCGGGTTTATTTTTTAAATAAATCGGTCAAAAAAGGTGTTTTAGATTTTAAAATATTGTAAAAACAGAAAGGTTCCCACCCCCCCCCGGCCGGCACCCCCGGGGGGCCAGCAGCCACCCAAACTTGTTTGGCAAACAACAAAAAAAATAATTTACACAAATTTTTAAAAAAAATATTTATTTCTTTTTTTTTTTTTTTTTTTTTTTTTTTTTTTTTTTTTTTTTTGTTTTTTTCTTTTCCCCCCCATTGTAGCGGCCCATTGATTCTGGCGGATAGTGCTACATACTTACAGCGTATCGTTAACCAAAACGAACTCTGCTGCTAACCTTTCCCCAACTATCCAATATCCCAGTGATTTCTCGTGGAAGTGCAGAGGATTTCTCGGCTTCCGCCAAAGCGAGTATCATGTCAACACGTTCCTTCCCATTCCCTACTTGACCAGCATTCGGGCACGGCCGGCGCCGGTATTGCTTTATAATGGATCACCAGTTTTTACACATTGAAGATGTATGTTAGTCCCAAACATCATCTGTTGGTTCTTTGTGTAAATACAGATAATCTGGCAATAACGGAATTACATCCGTGGGCGGTCAATCATGCTCATGCTCATGCTCAGAAGCCGCCTTCTCGGATTCCAAAGTGGCGTCAGATATTGATTTCTAGTTATTATACGCCGTTCCAGATTCAATCGATATTTCAGGGTATTTGACAGCATATCTTACTTTTTCCGCAACATAAGCTTCCATCTTGGATTACAAAATGGGCATCGGACATCGGTTTCCAACCAAGATTGGCCATTCCTGATCCAAAAATATCCACATTGCAGAATATTTGACATTTGTTTTTAAATTTTAACGCACCATATTCCGCCATCCTGGGTTCCAAAGTGACGTCAGACATCGATTTTCCGCCTTCATACGCCGTTCCCCATCCAAAAAATATCCATTTTGCTGCAACGATTGTCAAACTAATCATCCTTCCTCATCGTACAACTTACGAGCTATAATTTTCACGAAACTTGCTTGCATTTTGTTACGCTAGGGACATTTTTTTACACAATCTCTAATCCAATACTCCTTTTTTCGTTCAAACTGCAAAGAAATATTTTTGTCCAAATTTTGTTTAGATGGACCTGGTTTTTGGTCACGACCGGGTAGATCCTACACAGAAAAAAATAATTAATTTTAACAGGTGCGTAAAATTTCCCCTCGTTTAAATTCAAGCCAAAGGAGGCGTAAACAACGTAATAGTTTGCAATCTTTCATGCGCCATACAACAATGTTTGCAATCTTTCATACAACAGGCTAGATTCAGGCGTTATCTGGCTTAAATTTACATGAAATGTCCTATTATTTTCTGCCAAATCTAGCATTCCCTTTATGTGCATTAGCTAACGCAGAAAATTCAATGTTTTTTTTATCTGTGGACCAAGTATTATGTGTCCCGAATCATTCAAGCGTTTACTGTACCGCAAATATGCGTAAAATAAACAACTGTCAAAAAATTCATGGTCTTTTTCGCAAACAGCTTGAAGGCATATTCATTAAAAAAAAAAAACGAAACGGTCCTCAAACCTTCCTATAAGGGGTAGTCTATGCCAAGCCACACAGATAAAAAGAAACATTGAATTTTCTGCGTTATCTAATGCATATAAAGGGAATGAGAGATTTCACAGAAAATAATGGGATATTTCATGTAAATTTAAGCCAGATAACGCCTGAATCTAGCCTGTTGTATGAAAGATTTCAAACAATTTCGTTGTTTACACCGCCTTTGGCTTGGAATTAAACGAGAGGAAATTTTACGCGTTTCTTAAAATTAATTTTTTTTTCTGTGCATTCTATAATGTTTTAATGCCATCCTAACAATGCATGGCCCACCATTTCATTTCACGCATTCATATAAAATATGAAAATCTAAACAATAGTTGAAACAAAATTCCCCAAAACTCCCTAAACTCATAGAAAGCATACCCTTCACCGCCTTCCTGTAAAACGTGATGTACCTCGCGAATGCAAATTAATTTCGATCCATAGATCTCAACCCTCAGCTGCGTATCAACTTACCAGTCCACGTAAAACCACCACCACCACCGCCATCTCCACAACCCCTCGTAGCCTTCGCTGATACAAACGAACAGATAGACAACAGTGCATTGCAGTGGCCGCCTGGCATACTTTGATTCCTGTGTGCTATGCCGTTACTCGATCCAGACGACGAAGGTTAGAGAACGCATCGTCCACAGACCTAAGCCCTAGAAATGTATATGAAGCGGATGGAGGTGGACGGACTGCATAACTCTCTCCATTGCCCAGTCTCGTCGGGCATTGAATCATCTGTGTAAAAGGGGTTAGGGATGCTGCTGCTGCTGCTGCTGCCTGACTGTAGGGCTCATGTGACGTAGTGAAAGGCCATTACCGCGGTGATTTAGAGCGACTGGTTTCCTTCGTCCGTACGTCTCGAAGCCTACGTGTTTTTGGATGTCAGAGGACGTGGAACCCCTGTTTTCCCGATGACGACACGTACGGCTCGCTCTCGCGAAGGACTTGTGTGTCTGTCGAAGGAATCTCCAGTCATGCTGTATTGTTAAATCCCTCCGCTCAACATCAACGCCGATGATGGTTATTGTTTATCTAGGTATGGTTTCACATTGAGTGACTGTTTTCAAAAAAGGGGAATCGATTTTTATTCTAATTTTATCGTAGCTGATAAAATTCTCTGGCAGCAATCACCGTCCAACGTCGCTGGGATGGGTGGTTGCGTAATGAATTATGCAAGGATGCTTTTCGGTTGAATTTTCCGAAAAAAGGGTTTAATAATTACAGCCTCATTGTTTTTCGGACAGGAAGAGCTCGTTCTATTGTTATTACTTCATTAACCATTTCCAGCGAAACATATTTTTATGTGAGTTAATTTAAGCTGCTATACGAATGCATTCGTCGCAAAATTCCTAGACGAAGAAGAATACAAAACACGCAACCCATGGATAAACGTTTCCACTTGCGATGACACCCGCGTGCCACTTTCCCCAAAGTATCCATCATAGTTGGCAGTGCGTGCTAGCTGTCTCCTCCTTTTGCCTCACGCATACCGGATGTGTTTCCTAGCAGCATCCTATTATGCGGTGCGGTGAGCCGGCAAGGGTTGCTTCGTCTGCAAGCGGGCGTTTTGAATGGGAAAATCGTATTACTGACTGATGGGATGAAGGGAGGCCCTCCCTACACAGATAAAAAGAAACATTGAATTTTCTGCGTTATCTAATGCACATAAAGGGAATGCTAGATTTGGCAGAAAATAATGGGATGTTTCATGTAAATTTAAGCCAGATAACGCCTGAATCTAGCTGTTTCTATGAAAGATTGCAAACATTGTTGTATGGCACATGAAAAATTGCAAACAATTTCGTTGTTTACGCCTCCTTTGGTTTGGAATTAAACGAGGGGAAATTTTACGCGCCTGTTAAAATTCATTATTTTTTTCTGTGTAGGTTCTCTTGTTGGCATCAATTTGTCTGTGAAATGAGGTACTCACACTGGCACGTACGTAGCGGTAGTGAATGTTTGCAGAAACTTGCACACAGCATATTTCATTCGACAGGATCAGCGAGCATTGGAGGATCCAAAACCACGGAAGGTGGAAAAAGTTGGGTTTCCTGCTGCGTTTCGTTTAACGCAGTGCTAAACAAACACAGTTGGATATGTGTAGAGAATGCATAGGGCACTCGAGGGTGGAATTGAGTCGGTTAACAATTTGTGTTCGAGAGGATTTGCGTTACTTGTCCGAACGTAGAATTGCTTATTCAATTTGTATACATTGGAATTCAAATTTTATAATTGTAGCTAATGGCTGGAAATAGCGAAGGGCAAAGAAGAGAAGTGTCAGAGTCTTATCGATCTCAGAATATTTCTTTCAACTAGGCCAAAAATCTTTGTAGGAGAAGGAAACTGAGTCACCTAAGTAAGATCAAAACAAAATCGGTGGGGACCTTTAGCCTTCACGAGACCGAACCATATTAGGTTCAATCGAACTACTTTCACTGATTCTACTTAGAGTGAAAAAAGATGTAATCCACAAAATGCGACCATGTGTACTTGTTTCCTTTATCACTTCGAGATTTACATCTCAAAAGCTATAATGACTTCGTGCATCAAATAACGTTGCCATGTTTCCTGCAGGAAAGCAAAAATTGGTAAGCAATATTATGCACGAAACCATCAACGTTTCGAAGATTTATGTTTTGGAAAACTTGAAGTTATTGAATAGATAAGTAAATATATCGGCATTTTGTGGATTCCGTCTCATTTCAACTTGAGACTACTCTAAGTATTTTTCACCTTTGCTTTCATCATGGTGCCCATCTTTTTGATTTGAGAAATATACACTACCGAACTTCAAAAGCACATATGTCTTCTTTCACTTACCTTCAGTAGTGAAATTGATGCTCTCTGTTCCTTGTGGCCTTCCAGCCAAAAGCTAAAGGATGAGTCGATAATTATTGCGACACTTTCAAACTTGCGTAATTATTCGGCTACGCACGCGTAACGTAACGCATGATGGTAGAGGACGAGGTTAGAATGGAATCGCTTCAATGGATGAAATTCGGGAACGTGAAACAATGAACCTCTTACCTTCTGGAACGAACGCGGGAGTACAGGAGGAGACGGTTTGTTTCTGGGATTTTACAGATAAGTACAATTTTGTTTCTCATTCTTTGGTTTAGTGATAACATGCGTATGAATATCATTCCACATAGTGAATCAATATCAATTATACATGCTGGCTACAACCGTTACACTGTAGCTATAGCATTGTAGACTGCACTCCACGAGAGTGTGCACGCTGAGAGAGAGGTACCCGGCGGAGCGGTTGAGTGTGGGAGGCCGGCTTTGGGTGTAGCCATGTTTACCTACCGTTGGGTTCGGGTGGCTTATTTTTGGGTAAAATTTTACCTAAAAGTAGGTGACTTGTGCCCAGCGGTGGGTGGGCGTGATTGTGCCCAGAGTTGGCTTTCCATACGTGGCTGCTCGGCCGGATACTTTTTCCTTTGCGTGTTGGCACTGTTACATCAAACAATTCTCATGATGATATATTTCCAATATTGGAAAGCTTCCATTTGACAACGTAACGCCGTGTCTGTTCTTATTGCCTAATTGTCAGTAAAGCATTTCAAAAAGGAACATATTCCAATTGGAATGAAGAAGTTCTGAATTAAGAGGTTTCGCCTGTTTTGTTTCAATTTTCTTTCTCGAATCACGAAGCTAAGCTCTTAGTTAAGTGCTACACAATATTATTGCCTCAGCTGAAGCCCCGAAAACGACTCGCATGTGTCTTTTTGTCAATACGATTGTATACTATTGCATCTTGTGCACTTTATGGCGGATCTGATGCGATACAAAGCGTACAGGATGTGCAACTATCTAAACTTGTGAAACGAGAGGGGGGTCGTTTTTGCGATAGTGTATTTGTACAATTTCGAACTGCAACAAGAATAACTTTTTGCCTCAATATAACATATCCACAGACTATGATACATTAGGAAACAGTATTAGTACATTTTTTCGGTGGTGAGCTGTTGATTTCATTTGAAAGGAGAGTTTTTAATCAAATGAGGTGAGGCTTCGGGAGCCTTTGTCTGTGGAGACGGGGAAAAGGGAAAAAGTGCGGAAGTGGAATTTTGTCTCATAGTCCCCCACCACATAGGTGAAAAGAGACACTATTGACAAGAGGTGCTTTCTGTCCAATCAGGGGTACTGTATGTTGTGGTACCAAAGGGAAAATTGTATGGGCCCGCATCAGTGGTGTAGATGCCCCGTTACTAAATTTTTTTGGGATGTTGAAAGTGGTTTTGTCTTACTATTAATGCTGTCTCATTGATTAGTACTCCTCCAAAATCCAAAAATCAAATCTGATTCTAGTCTAATAAGAAAACACGAACCTCAACAGCGATGTGCATCAATCTCAGCGTAGCAGGCGATGCCCACGGTGCATTGCAGATCGTCATGGCAACTACCGTTAGGATTAGTTTGAAAAACCAAGGCTGCCAGTTTCATTAAATATTTTTAGGACACGAAAGCACAGTATATTAAAGGATTGGTCGCAGCAAGCCGTGCTTTGAAACTGACGTGTTTTGTTTTTGCTGCGTCGTTTTCTCGAAAAAAAATCAAACAATAATTCGTAATTTGACTTTAACTAACAGTGAAATCATAAAATCTCCGCATGCTTTGGGAAAGACGTATTGAATACAATCTGTTCCCTCCCGAAATTTGTGAGTGTCGGTAGTATATCCGCGTTTTTCGGTTTTTTTTTTTTTGCTCCGCCCCCGCACCCGAAGGAAGAGTTACATCAGCATAGTTTTGTTTATTAGTGGTAGTATTGTGACTCTCCGGATACAAATTATTAAGTTTGAGTGTTTTTCCGCTTTGTCGCGAGTGAATCGATGATTATTAGCAGATTTGAAGTTCGATATAGAGTCGCCTTGTAGCGTGGTTTTGATTGTTGGCAGAGTGCGGAGTGAAAAACTAAGATCAGTGCATGTAGAAAACGTCCATTTGCTGGTCAGAAGCAGCAAACGTCAACAACGCACATGCTTGAAAGGCTGGCACATTATTTCAGATCAATTCACCACGTGGTGTATAGAGTTTTGTTATGCAGGTTGCATATCTAACGGGCGGTTTAACAACGTTGATTTTTGCGTTTATTTTGTCTCGAGTGCTTGAAATTAATTACGAATCAACGTCGACATTTTTAATTTCTACGAAAGAACTAGCGAGTATCAGTAAGGAGGCGTCCATGGGTGAGATCTATCTGAGGGTGTCTCACTGATATCGAGCGCAGCAAATTTGAATCAGATTGCAGTCACTTCAAAGTGAATAATCTCGATTTCCTCGATTTGCAATTTTCTTATCGATCTAGTTGCACGGTCAATTTCATTGTTTTGTTTATCTGCTCGCAACGAAACGGCAATTACGTGATGAAAAGTACTGCATGCGATAACTTAGAAACTTAAAAAGAAACTTCTGTGCTAGTTTGAATAAAAAAATCACCTGCTTCAATGTCTCTACCGGAGCAGCCAATCGACAACGTACAAGTGCGGGTAAGTGTTTATAGTGTATGAGTTATCACCTCGGATCTCAATCAGGTTTTGGAAATAAGTTTCACTGTTATTTTATTCATGTTTATAGAACCGGTTTTGGAATCGCATTCAGAGAGAGATCGGTATAGTGCCAGATTTAGTAAAAAACGTTCTAGATTTACTGGACTATACAGCTACCAGCTTCTTCGGCGACTTCAGCGAGACTGACGTGGCAGGAATCCAACCGGAGATGAAAACAGTTGGGCTGTTGAAAGTCAGAAAGCTGCTTGCCCAAGAAAATTGTTCTAAAAAACTTGAAGATTTTTTTTGGGGTTATGATGACGACCCTGGGCTTTATGTTTACAAAATCCCGTCAAAAGCATAAAAAGTGTTGCTGACCTATAAAGCGGTCAGGTTCGGTAAATACACGACGAAAACCGGGATGAGACGCATAACAACAGCGAGCGCAGCAATGAAACAGAGCATGGTTCTAGAACACCGGAGGAGGAAAAAGAAATTATAATTTCCAAACTTCGGGGCTACTACTAGTAATTTGTTTTATTTTGTGCTCATGCAGAAATCGTATAACATGTCAACTATGTTTTTTTTTAGCAACGATCAACAGTCGTCCAATGAGGATTTTTCTCATGGATTCAGGATAGAAATAACTACTGGAGTAGCTGGTGCAAAAGTGGCCCATGTTACATGTTTGCTATGTGAAAAAACCATACTGTTGCGTCGATGTTCGACTAGAAACTGGTCGGTTTCTAATATGATTGCTCATTTGTCTACTCATAGTGACAGTGGCAAAAGACGTAGATCTTGCAAGATTCCCACAGGAACTAGTTAAAATTATTGGTAAGTATATAGGCGATAGCATTTTACAAATATATGCATGTAACTAATGTTAACATCGCGCTTTTTCAAAGCTTCGCATGACCTCCATAGATCAAAAAACAGAAAGCTGATAGAAAGTTCACCGGAACTGGACATTTCACTGGATACGCTCGATACTGCTGGAGGATCATTATATCAAGAAGAGGCCCACACATCGAATTCAACGGTACCGACAGCTATTGAGAGGTTGGATTCAGATGTTGACATTTCGGATTCGGAAAACCGGTAGAATGGGGTGGCTTGGCCTGCCGCTCCATTTCTCTTAAAATGGCCGAGCGAAATACATATCCACTGAATAAATTGCAGCACTCTGAATTGTCAAACCCCCAGTCGACTAATTCCAGCGACGTTTATAGTGCCAGCGATACTATATCACCAGTACCGTTGCTGAACGAGTATAATACAGTATATAAATCGAATGAATACGTCCTAAAGCATGGAGAAGGTTACACTGATCAGCAGAAGGACATATTTTTATTTCAGTATCTGTCATCTGGAAGGAAGTATCACGAGTTTCAGAAATCTAACATGAGAGCGCCTAGCCGCGCAACTATTATGAGACACTTAGCTTCAAACACAAAATCTATTCGAGAAGGTACACTATTACAAGCAATTTATCATCATCACCCCCAAAGTCTTACTAATAACCTCATGTCGTGTTTATTACAGGTGTGATAAATTCCACCGAGCTGCAAAAATATTTAATTGAGAATAACTTTCCCCCGAAGGTTCTTCTCGTTGAGGATGGATACACGCGTACAGCAGCAGGTACAGTACGATCATCTTTCAAAATCACTAACGGGACTTGTGGTACCACTGAGCCATGATGGCATACCTGTTGCGGGCTTTTACGAGGCGACTGATGCATACAAGGTAGTTGACGACATTGAAAGCAACTCTCTCGTGGACACAGCATATGTTCAACTAGCACTTCCATTAACAAACGGTGCAGCACCGTTTGTACTACAATATTTTGGAACGGATAATTCTTTCAATTCGGTGAACGTAAAGAACCGATGGATTCACACAGAGCGTGAATTTCAGAAAAAAGGCATAGAAGTAATTGGTTATGCAACCGATGGCGATCCTAAGGTTTTGAAAGCAATGCTCGAGCGAATCTCTTTTCTTCCTCAAGTCGAAATGTCGCTTTGGGGACAGTGGTTTATCATGAACGAAGGAACCGATCCACTGTATGTGCAAGATACGATACACTTATTCAATAAAATACGAAACCGCTTACTCAAATCAAACGGTAGTATGGAAATTGGTAGGTGATAAAGCTACAATGGGTAAAAAAAATCATTCATTTAACTTTCAATTTCACAGGGTGTTATACGATTACAATAGGCCACTTGAAACAGCTTGTTGAGCGACACTTACACGGTGTTCAATAAGTTCGGATACACTTTCAAAATTTGTTAAAAAAATGAAAACAAGTTTTTTATTTTTTGATTTTTGTTTTTTAAAAGTTTGTTTTCAAAGGAAGTTTTCAAAACTTTTCTTTGGAAGTGACCCCCTTTGTACTCCTTAACGAGCTTCAAACGTTTCTCAAACGCCTCGCAGGCGGCACGCACGGACTGCATGGGCATTTCGTCCCAGATTTTGAGAATTACCGTCTTGAAATGATCGTGCTGACCTTGTATTCGTTCAGCTTCGCCATCATATAGGACCAAACAAAAAAGTCGAGAGGATTCAAGTCCGGGGAGCTGGGAGGCCACAAAGTTTTGTCCAGAAAGTCGGTTAAATTGTCCCGACACCAGGCTTGAACCACATTTGCCGTATGGGCTGGTGCACCGTCCTGCTGGAACACGTAGTGCTCATCGCCGTAGAGGCTTCGGAGACTGGGGGCAACAACCTTTTCCAAAACCTCAGTTTTGTAGTACGCCGCGTTGATTTTGACGTTTTTTTCAATAAACACCAAGGGTAGCTTACCACGTTTGCATACTGCCCCCCAAACCATCACCGACGCGGCACTTTGGAACCGAGGGATGTTTATATTGGATTCAGGAATGCTGTCCCTCGATGGCGCCCACACCGGTCATTTTGCACATTGTGCGGCTGCTGCAGCACGAACA